>JAUMJJ010000072.1:4142500-4385000 GCA_033556795.1 Tapera naevia
CTCCAGCCCTTGGATCATCTCCGTGGCCTCCTCTGGACTCACTCCAACAGCTCCAGGTCTTTCCTGTACTGAAGTCTCCAGAACTGGATGCAACACTCCAGGTGGGAGACATCTCTAACAAGGGAGCAAATGGGCATATAATGGGCAACTGAAAGCAGTGCTCCGGGCCATCCATGGGCTGAGGGACAGCACCAGGGCAATGAGCAAGGAGAGGTCCAGTTCAGACTTTGTTTAGGGCTCATACGCAGCTCTGACTCACGTGGTGTGGAGGCTAGAGGGCAGACAGCCCAGCCAGTCCTACACATCTTCAGGGGCACCTTCCTGCAAGATGAGACACTACCCAGAGCTTGCCTCCAAGGAGTGTAAAGTACAAGTTGTAAATCTAAAAAGCTGTAAGCATAATTGCTCAGAAGTATTTGCATGCAGGAAAAGTAAGGCACTTCACTGACAATTTGTCACTTACTAATGAGCTGCTTTGCAAAGATCCTTTTTCCTCTAAGGCTGTGTAATATTGAAGCTGATATCCTCTCTCTATTCCCAACCAACCAGCTGGAAATCATGCCAAAACCCAAACCAAAGCTTGAAATGGGTTCTGCTACCTTCACTTCTAGGTTCCTTGTGCCCCAAAAGTTGTAGCACTTACTCTTTCTAGGCGAGTGCTGATGGGGCTCCAGCAGGTCTGTGCTGTTTGAAACGTTTGAAAGCCGCTCATCTTTCCAATGAAAGAGTTATATGAAGAGTTTGTTAAGTTTGGCTGACTTTTAATCTATTTTCTAAGTGGGTTTTTTTCCAGTAGAAAAGAAAAACATGATTAGGATGTTTCTGCATTAGGATGTTCCACTCACTCCTGCTGAATTTTAGGGTATTTTTTGTGCTTGTGTTGTAGAATGCACACATAGAGGCCATAGCGTTTCAGCTTTGGAAATACCATATTATGGCTCTGATTTATGCTGCAATGACAGATGTAAGAGCCCACTGCAATCAGTGTGACTCTGGATGGTTACCATGGCTCTTCTGCGAGGCTCAGATGGAAGGATGTGCTTCTGTGTTTATATTCAAGGAGAAACAAAGGGAGTTATATTTCACGTTCTAGAAAGAATCAATGCATTTTTCATGTTCATGTCCCACTCCTCGTTGTCCTAAAATGCCAAGAAAGCCACTCCTGAAAATGTCAAGTGTTGGTGGAGATGTTTGTTAAAAATGTATACATATCTATAATCCACTGCTGTGAATGCTGTTTGAATGGCACAGAACAGAGGTGCTGTTGGAGAGGTGTGCTTCTGTGGGTCTGAACATGATGTGGATCACACCTGGTCTGAACAGACTTAAGGAACAGAGCTTTCATCCAAGGCCAGAACACCCTCCTCTGCTTATCTCGATGAGATTAAGATCAACTCCACTGCAATGAAATACAGAGGACTTATTAAGTTAGGCCTCCACAGTCACCAGTAGGTGGGTACTAACCTGCAGTTGATGGTCATTTTACAGAATTTCTTCAGGTTTTAGATAATGCTTTAAATGAAAGGGTAGAAGAAAACACAGTGCTTGGGAAGAGGAGGAGAGGGTGTGGGTAGTTCCAGTGCTGAGCTACAGAAGAGCTGTGTTTCACAATAACCATGCTGCTGTGTGTGCTTGGGGAAATCACTGATTGTTCCCTTATCCCTGCACTGCTCTTAAGAATTTGCAAAAAAACAGGAGAACAAGCCTAGGGAAGCAGCAGAAGATGAATTCAAGAGCAGAATGGGATTGCCCAGGGAGATTCTACACCCAACCGAAACATTCATATTTTGGATCATCAAGAAAAATGAGGTACAATACTGGCTGTTCCCGTTCTCATCTCGTGTCTCCATTTTGGTTTGCTTTCCTTAGCTTACATTTTTTTTCCTCTTTGGAGTCCTGCAGGGAGGAAAGAAGGAGCCTTTGTTTTAAAAAGCCTGAAACCAACAGTGGCTCATTGATCATAATGAAGTCTAAAATAATACGCTTTTGCTGACCTGTTTGTATGGAATCCAAAAAATTGTGTTTTATACCTGCAGTGGCCTTGCTCTGGCCCCAGATCCAGTTTCTTCTTCCCGAGCTTCTGGTTCTGAGATGATAACTTTAAAAGCCTAAATATACCTGTGTGTTTGCAGGGCTGCAAGTGAAAGCACCTCCTCTCCCGTCTGGTGCCTGAAGTGCTTGTTGGTGTAAGAACAGATTTTTCCTAATCAGATGTTCTCTTTGTCCTGTACCCTCTCTTCTTTGTGAGATTGCTGTCCCCATAACAACCGCACTGGGTGTCGATAACTCCCTCAGATCGTGGAACACACAGGGCAGCAGTGATAACACCGGAGGGGTTGCACACAAATTGTAAGACACCTTTGCCGTGGTGTGCATGGGCCCAACTTGGAGCTTCCTGAAGGCTCTGAATCTCTCTGCTGATTTCAACGATCATTGGTTTCTTCAGGGGCTGCTTTGAACATTTTAAAGTCAGATTTTTATTATGTCAAAATGTAGAAGGTTAACCCTGTGGCTTTTGGTAGTCTCTTATGCTCTACTGAGTAAATATCCTAATGAACTGATCATAGAACAAATGTGCTTTAGGAGAATGGTGAGAGATTCAGAAAAAAAAGATGCCTTTAAGGCATCAAGTGCTTTATCCTGTAAAAGGGGAATGTTAAGTGCCTTGGACACAGCACAGAGACCACAATCACAGGAAAAACACTTTAAACTAGAATTTAAATAGAAGATGGGACAGACAATGGCCATCAGTCCCAGGGCTCAGCCACACAAACATTCCGACCAGCAGCTGCTTACATGCAAACAGTCCTTTTCAATCCCTTTCTCCAATCCACCTTAATCTTTTTTGCTCTTCCCTCATCTACCCGTGTTCTTCCCTTCCTTATTTTGGCCTTTTCACTAAACATCTCATAATAGCCCTCTGTCATTTCAACAGCCTCCAGTTCAGTCCCAGTGTTGCCCTAGCAGACACCTCATCAATCCTGTTCTCCCTTACACAATAGTCCCTTAGGTTGCACAGCCTGCCAGGCAGTTTCACTTATTGAATCCCTTGGTAGGCTTTGCACCAACGCAACAGCTAAACCATTCACCTTTGATAATCTTAGGGGCAGCTGACTTGGATGAATCAGGTTTTCTGGATCGTTGTGTTTATTTTGAATAACCATCAGCCAGATATGGTTACAGTGTTCACAAATCTATCTGTTATGCGTGATTTCCTCCCTACAGAGCTGCTTATTCTGTAGCATTTTCATGAGCCATCTCATTTGGCCCAGCCAGATGCATCATAAAGGGGTGAGAATCCACTTAGTGCATTCCTCAGCAACTCATCCTGCAGCATGCATTGAGTAAGACTTTACCGCTTTAACTGCTGTGTGTTTCAGGCCACCTGGGAAAAGCAGTTTGTTCCCACAACATTTGTACTGAATTGTTCCCTAGGATAGCCTTTGGATTCTGTGCACATATGCTATCCTTTTGAATTCCTCACATTTTTCATTGTGCATACAGCCAAACACACAGAGCTGTGCCCATGTCTTTTCTTTCACAGAAAAAAAAATCTTCAAATATATTTCTTTTCTTGAGAAGAGATGATATCAGTGCCAGGTTTATGGTGAAGTGGAAGGCAGCCCCTCTGACTGTACAGCCCATCCCCAGGGCCGTGTGATGCTGCTCCTTCGTTCTGTGAAGAACAAGGCTACAGCTCAGATTGAGCAGGGCTGCACCCAGCAGTGCAAAAAAGGCTGCAGAAAAGAGACTGCTGTTGCAAACCTAAGGTATAAAGCCCTGAACATAGAGAAAAACACCTTCAATATAAATCGCATTTTCAGTGCCAGAAACTTGTCTGGTCTGCATGAGGATGCGTGTGTGAAGGTTGGGTGCACAAACAAGGCTGTATGAGGGCTATTTGAAATCCCTGCTCTGCCCAAGCATAACGTTATCTTTGGCTGAGAAGTCGGCAGTGAAGCTGAAGGAAAGATTCCCCTTGGCAGGGAATAAGCTGCTTCTCTGTGTGTATTTCTCCTGATGCTGGGGAGAGAGTGGAGCTGCCAGAGCCTGCACTTCGAGTACATTCGCATCTGCTGCCATCCAGAGCTGGCGGAGGGAAACTGCTCTGCCTCAAAACTTGGGTTTTAGTTTAACACAACTTGGACGCTGGGCCTGGGTGAGTCAAATCTTTCTTTGCTGCAGTGGGGCTTTCATGACTTTTCAGATGGGGAGATTCCACAATAAAGTCGTTTGTCATGAGAACACATAAAAATTGGAAAGATCTCCTGAGGGAAGCGGTGGATCCCTCTGCACTTGGCAGTTTCAAGGCTCAGCTCGACAGGGTGCTGGGACATCTCATTTGAACTATTGGTTGGCTAAAAGATTGGACCAGATGATCCTTGAGGTCCCTTCCACCCTGGCATTCTGTGATTGTGTGATATGGAGATGAGCCAAGGGCTGGAGCCCCTCTGCTGTGAGCACAGGCTGGGAGAGCTGGGGTTGTTCAGCCTGGAGAGGAGAAGGCTGTGGGGAGGCCTTAGAGCAGCCTCCCAGGACTGAAAGGGGCTCCAGGAAAGCTGGGGAGGGGCTCTGGATCAGGGGGTGCAGGGAGAGGAAGAGGGGGAATGATTTTAAGCTGAAAGAGGGGAGATTGAGATGAGATCTTGGGGAGAAATGTTTTGCTGTGAGGGTGGGGAGGCCCTGGCCCAGGTTGCCCAGGGAAGCTGAGGCTGCCCCATCCCTGGAGGTGTTGAAGGCCAGGTTGGATGGGGCTTGGAGCCCCCTGATCCAGTGGGAGGTGTCCCTGCCCATGGCAGGGGGTGGGACTGGATAAGCCTTGTGGTGCCTTCCAACTCAAACCGCTCCATGACTGTATATTTCTGTGATTGCAGGATTCTGTGATCCCACGTTACAGAGCACTGGTCCCAGAGGGGACCATGAGGGACGCTCCCTGCCACAGAGAAACCCCGCCGCCAGAACGCAAAATGGCTGCTGCCAGGACCCAACATGGCCGCCGAGCGCCCTCCCTCGCGCCCAAAGCCCATCCGGGCTCCCCGCGCCAGCGCCTCCGAGCGGCGTCACCTCCCGCCTCCCCGGGGGCGTCGCTTTCTCCTGGTTGGCCGGCTCGCGTCACGTGACGCAGCGCGCGGGCCAATGGGCGGTCGCCGTGCCCCCCGCGCGCGCGCGCGCGTGTCCCGTCCCGCCTCGCCGCGCGGAGGGAGGGGAAGGCGCCATTGGGGCAGCGCGCAGCCTCCGCCGTCTCCGCAGCCTTCCCGGGGAGCAGGGCCCGCCGCCGCCGCCGCCGCCATGGACTACGGGGAAGGTGAGGACACAACCCCCCCCCAGAACAAGGGCAGGGTCCGGCCGCCGCCTCCGCTGCCGCCGCGGGGCCCGGCCGCGACTCAAAATGGCAGCGGCCGCTTTGTGTGGGGTTCCCCTCCTCCCCCCCCTCACACATCTCCTCCTCCTCGGGGCCAGGGGGGCTCCGGCGGGGGCAGCGCGGGAGAGGGCGGGGGGTGATGGGAGCGGGGGGGGAGGGGGCGCGGGGCTGGGGGGGGGCGATGGGGGCGAGCGGGGGGCGGGGGGGGCGGGGGCGCGGGGCGAGCTCGGTGAGGGGCCGTGCCAGGAGAACCGGCAGGAGGGAGCTGCCTGTCTCTGCCCTCCAGCGCTTGCTCAAGCACTAAGTCATTCTCACTGACCCATCCTCTCCAGCTGAAGACAGAGATTGGAGGTTCCCAGATACCCCCATGCATTGTGGTGTGAACATGCCCAGTGGGTCAGTCTCAGGTATGAGCTATAAATACGTCATGAGCTATAAATACGTCTAACCTGTACAAAAAACAAAGCGTTGGGGGTGAGCAGTCAGTGGTGACAAACTGGTCTGGTTAAAGATGTCCCTGTGATACAGATACGAGAAGTGTTTACTGTTACAAAAAGTGCAATAATTTGATTTAAGCTAAAGTAGTGTTAAGCTTCATCTGAGTAGAGTAGACTTAAGTTTCATCTAAATAACTATTTTTTTGACAGTTAGACAGAATTTCTGTCATAGCATGTTTTCTTGATAGCATATTTTTTTCAAATAGTGTTTTTCTCAACACTGTTCAAAGAGAAACTATGACATTTTGTGTTTAGTATGTGTTAAATATAGAATAGATATGTCTTCTATAATCACCTCCGCTTGCAGTCTTTCCCTATCTAAATACAAGGTCAGACAGATAGCTGGCTCCAGACCTCCAATTAGCAGAGATTTGGCTGTTGTGAAGTTCATAAGAAAATTAAAATTAGTCCTTGGAAAGTAATAGAATATGCATCAGATTGCTGGGAGTGTACATAAATGGGAACTATATTCTGTACCCAACTCTTGTTACGCATGGTTGATGGAAATCATTCCCTCAGGCAGAATTAAAGGATGCTGCCTTCTAAAAATCCAGAACAATCTTAGAGAGTTCATTTCCTGGCATTTTCAGTATCATCTGCTCACCACAGGAGGGGTTGGACTGGATGACCTTCATGGTCCCTTCTAACCCAAAGTGTTCCGTGATTCTCTGACGAAAACCAAAAGAGAAACGGGTTGTTACAAGTACGTAACATGGTTTGACTGCACATGACTGCCCATTTGCAGTTCTCTGGCTTTTAAGGAAAGGAATGTTTGTCCATATTTTGGCAGTTCCTTTTCAAAAATGTTTTGTTCAAAAACATTTGACATGCTTACTCTTAAAAAAACCTAACAGCTATGTAACTAGAAGGTGTTAAGGAGGATGTTCAGGCTTCAATTAAACACAGAATTGGGAGATTAATTTTTATTTTAATCGGTTTAGAGAGTAAAAAAAAAAAGCAGCAATTGTTAGTGCATTGGATTTAGCTATTTAGTCCAAATGCAGCAGCCCAACTCTGTCAGCACCCAAGAAGTAGTTCTTGCGGGCATGCTGTCCTGGGTTTTAAAATTCTCTGGAAACATCAGGATGCCTTTATTATTCCCTTTCATTTGAGGCTTGGTGAAACTGCTGTCCTAGAGGAGGAGGTTGGACTAGATGACCTGTAAAGGTCCCTTCTAAACCAAAGCATTCTGTGTTGATTTTCTGGAGGAGTTACAATTGTCTGGGAGCGAGACTCGGTTTTCATCTCATGCATGGCAAGATGAACTCCTGCACATTCCAGACCAAAACTGTGCAATCGAGGAGTGGGGATGGGGTGGGAAGACGGGTATTTTCTGGTGCTGCTGATGCTTTTTTGCATATATCAGTATTTTATTTTCTTATGGACAGTTGTATTTAATTCTTACTACTTCTGTTGAAAAACAGAACACAGACATAGAAAAAGCAGAACTTGAAACCGCTTGATTTTTTTTAATTTAGCTTTAAGAGTGTGGGAAGGAATAGAAAGCATATAAAGTAAATGTGATGCAGCAAAAACTAGTTCTTGTGTTTACACTATCAAAAATAACTGCATAGATACAACAAAAATGAATGCACGTATTTTTTGTGAGATGATTGCGGTTGTGAGTTTACAAAGACTCAAGAAATGTTTTGACATCTCTTGCCAGTGTGCAAGCATGTACTGAAAGGATCTTGATGTAAAATCTTTACCATAAACTGAACCCAAGCTTCATTTACAGATACCATCAAATTAAGTGTTTGCTTTGGGATCTCTTGATTCTCTTGCTGGCTGTTATACAGGAATAACACATTGAATTACAGATGCACCTTTGATTTCAGTATTTATGGTACATTCCTTGAGTCTTAGCTTATTTGACATTGATATTATTTTGCATTTATATTTTTTATACTTTTATTTATTTTACTATAACCCTCTTTTTTAATCTTCCGTATTGATTTTTAATTAAAGGTCCTTCAGATTTGTAGTAGAAAGGGTTCTTCTGAAATGGCAGTTTAATTATCTTATTGGGCTATTCACTATAGCTGTTAACTAGAGCCTTCTTTGAGACTTGATGACAGGAGTGTTAAAGCTAATCCAGATTTATTCTGTGGAAAGTAAGCAATCAGATGTATGTTGTACAATTAGATTGTTCCTTTCAAGTACCTCTGATAATAGTTTTCGTTGTGATAATTAAGCTTTCTGTTATTCATAATTATTTAACAAGTTTAATGATGATGTGTGCAGCTTGAAACGTTTAACACTAATTGTTTATGCATTGTATGTGCATTAGTGAGGTGTGCTTGTAGCTTTATCTTACCCTGGTTCAGTACAGCGGGCAAAGGGCTGTTTTGTAGGGGTCCAGCAGATGGCAATAGAGGATGGATGTTGGGAGTTCTCATCTTTACCCAGTTTTCCTTTGAGTTCCTGGCAAGGTTCTTCCTGTCGTAAGCTTTTAGCTGAGGTGAAGTGCTTTCCATTGCATGGTTGCTGCTGTAATTCTGCTATTATCCCTTGCTGAGGAGTTGGTTTGAGACAAAGATGACGTGGCCTGTAGAATAAATACTGTTAATGTTATCAACAGAATTATTAGCAGAAATATTAACTATTGATGTTAATATTTTGATTACTGTGACTGTTATTTTAATTTGTATTGGAAATGGCTTTTGGTGCTATTGCTAAAATTCAACAGCATTGTTAGGTTGGTTCCCTTGTTTTGCGTGGGACTCGGATATGCTAAAGCTTCTGTATCTAATGACAAGGTTGCGATTTTTAAAGCAGGCGTGGTGTTCTGAAAAATGTAATGTGCCTGCAGAAAATGTTGCTTGCTATTGTACAGTGGATCCTTAAGCTCGTTAGAGTCATTGTGGATTATAATTTTAAAATGTTGGGAGCCTTAGCTTGTTTCAAGCCAGTGCTTCTGTTTTTTTTTTAATTGTAAAAAGGTTGTTTTTATTTTACTGCAAGGTTTTTTTTTATTTATTATTTATTACTGCCAGATCTTTCTCCTTTCTCATCTTCCTGGCCTTTTTATGTGCTCCGCATGGAGAACACTGTTGAAAATTATTTCATTTCTTTGTGCTGTGTGATTTCCGTATCCTCTGATCTTAAGCTTTTTCTTTTAAATGCAGTCCTTTGTACCAAGGGATTCTGGCTCTGGTCTATTACATATTTAACTTCCTAGTTCTTTCCCTAAGGAAAACATGATTTGTCTTTGCTGGCTAGTGAGGTTTATTTTGCCACTATTTGAAATGGTCTCTCCACCAGATACAGCTTTTTTTAAATCTGAAGGGCTAAATATACATTAATGTTTAATTTGTAAATTGAACTTTTCTTCTAGAGTCCCATTCTTTTTTGTTTTATTTGTAATATATTTTTCCCACCTTTGACATAACTCTTCTTCCCTCTCCCCCACTCTGGTAGACTTTCAGTATGATCTAGAAATGAAAAGCGAGGTTGTTCTTGGCAGCTCTATTTCTGTTCTTGAGTTTTAACAGCTCATCCATCCACACCATATTTATGCAAGAAGCTGCAGATACCAACACTTGATTTATTCCTTCAACAAACACTTTGTTTCAAATATTTGTCAGCGCCTTCATCAGCTCAGAGATTTTAGTCTTAGAGTTTTTAAACTTCAGAACAGATTTTGAGAGTAAAACAAAGCTTGATGCCTGAAGAAATATTACACTTCTTAATTTGAATTTGAATACAGTGTCTTTGTCTAACTCTGGGCATGAAGTGCAAAATGTGTCAGTCTTCAGTAAAGTTTGCAACTTATAAAATGGCTGAAGCAGGACAGTGGTTGGGATAATAGTTTTAACTGCTCAGCACTCTGGAACAGTTAACGAAATAGTTGGAAGGAGATCAGAAAAATCACCATTGTTAGGCCAGGCCAAAGATGTGTCTGTCCAACCAACTCAGTGTCCTGTATGTCACTGTCTGTTTGGAGATGTGGAAGGAACAGTGCAAATACTCCTTTGGTGTGGTGATGTGCCTTCACTTGTTTGCAGCTTGGGAACTCTTTGAATTAGAGACATGTTTTTTTTGACATCTTTTGAGTTTCTTGTCAGTGGATTTGTCCAATTTTTCTTAAATCCATGTAAACTTTTACTAACTTCTTGTCACAAAGGAGTTCCAGGACTTGCACACTTGTTACGTGAAAAAGAATCCAGTTAATTTTTTAGCTAGTTATTTTTAAGTCTCTTTTTTTACCACCATCTTCTAGCACTGGAAAATCATGCGAGTGAGCATCCTTCTTTATGTGCTTTTACCTTTTGTATCCGCTCTTAAACCTTTTCAAAAGTGAGAGATATTTTGTTGTTAGGAAGGAAGTAGTAATGGCCTAAAAGCAGTGATTTCAGGGTTTAGGGACTTCCATAGCTCTCCAGAAGCCTGCTGATGTTGGATAACATGGACTGTGGATGAGTAAGGACAGTGGTGAGCAAAGGTCAATGTCAGAAGTTATCCTCTGATTGTAAAACAAATTTTAGTGTTTGTTTTCATGCTAAAAATTCTAGATTAAAATTTTGTTTCAAAATGATGCTTCAAACCATTTTGTGGAATAATTTTTGTCTGTGAATGCTTTTGGGTTTTTCTCACTAGCGAAATTCTGGCAGGGGGACAGCACTGGTCACTGCTTACTGCTCAGTAAATGGAACTGGATGGCAGTGTTGGGTCTGGACAGGGTGTTGTGTTCTTCCTTGGTGACTGATTGGATTCACTTCATCAGCTCTTAACCTAATAACCTGTGTGCTATCTCAGGGCCTGTAGAGAATAGGGAGCAGGGGGAACTAAGGTGAACTATTGGGTGCTTTCGGGTCAGATATTTCAGTTCTCAGAATGTCTGTCTTCTGATTAGATGTACTGTATTTAAAAGAAATCTACCTTGGTTCTGAGAGTGACTATGGGAACATTTAATCTGAATTTCTGTGAAACTGAATTTCTTTTGACTGCTTTATTCTTTTTACTGGCCTGTGTCTTCAGGTAGGCAGTCTTGAGGGTGTGCCACTGATAGATGGTAGGTCATTCAGTTAGACCAGAGAGGAATATTGGATCCTTTTTAGAAGGCTCAGCCAGTTGCTTAGAGTAACTTTTTGCAATTTAAGTTGGTGCTATGCCCTGCTGCACAATCAGTGTTTTGAAAAGCTTTTTTTTCCTCTGCTTTGGTGTAGAATCTTTATTGCTTATTTGGAATGTGGAAGGGTGCAGTGTGACTCCAACGTTTGGAGGTGTTTTTGTTTCAGAAGCACTATTTTTAATTTAGGAAGTACCTCTCATTGTTAGAAGAAAAAAAGAATCAGAAGATCTGCATTTGTTGGAGCTTGTTCAGGCAGGTTGCCCAGGGAAGTTGTGGATGCCCCCTCCATGGAGGTGTTCAAGGCACACGTGGATGGGATTTTGAGCCCCCTGATCCAGTGGAAGGTGTCCTCACTCATGGCAGGGGGTTGGAACCGGAAGGGCTTTGAGATCCCATCCAGCCCAAACCATTCCATGATTCTATGTTAAGACCATCTGTGTAAAAGTGACATGGACAGCATGATGCCATTTGCAGAGTTCTTGTTATTGGCAGATATAAGAAAGTAAATGACAATGGCTGCCCGGTGCTAGCAAGAGGTGGGTACAAACAGGAAATAGTGTGTATACTGATTTTCATCGCTGCAGTTATTGTCATGGAATGATATTCCCTACTTTCCTTTCAACAGGAAAACTTATGACTTTGAGTGAGATTATTGTCCTGTTATCTTCTGGAAAGATCAATGATGTAAACATGGAGATTGTGAAATGTATAAAATATTCTCTGTTGTTAGAGTAGACAGGTCTTTGTGTGGTTATATTCTTATCCTTCATATGTTCACTGTGTTTTCTTTCTCTGCGTTACCTTCTCTGTAGGGCTGGATTTGCCAGACTTTCTCTGTATTATCCAAGAGTTTGCTGGTTGGTACTAGGAGGCAGTCTTGGTCACAAGAATGCCAGTGAAGCGTGGATTGTGTGCGCTGCAGTCAGGCAGTGGATCGTACTCTTCAGGCAGATCTGCAACACTGCCTTAGTGCTTTGAACTGCTGGGTGGTTCTTTAACCAGGGCTTTTAGTGTTAAGGAAGAAGTTTGTTTCTTTTGCCAGACATCATTACAAGATGGAAAGACATGAAATGACATCAGTTCAACTCTGAATTACCAACATCTTAGTGCAGTTGGTGAACTGCAATGCAGGGCTGATCTGGGTGGGGTTTTGGGCTGGAAAACTCTCCTGTTGGCTCTGTACAAAGGCTACAGACCTGCACAGCAGCGTGGCAGCTGGTAACCTCGGCCCATGCCTCTGTCAATGTGGTGAAGTTTTCTTGTGGCATTGGATAGAGAAGGCAGATGCCTGTGAGCTGTGTGTGTTGTTAAAGGGTGGGAAATGGTCTTAAATCTTCACTAACTTCTGACATATTCTATATCGGGCTTCTTCATTTAGTTCTCTAACTTGCGTCCTGATTGCAGCTGATGGAACAATAATCCCAAGTTACACACTACTGGGAAAATGTGACCTTGATTCCAGTTAAGAGGTGCTCAGATGATAACAGCAGCTTCCTGAAGCACAGGGTTGAAATTGGTTTACGACTGGAAGTGTTATGTTTTGTTTGTAAGCACTTATGGCAAAGAGTATTCGTTTTACTTTAACATTTAAGGTAGATTACTTAATAAGACTTCTTCCTTGCTTTCTTTATAAACATTTTTCTGCTCTTTTTTTAGACATGGACCGTGATTATGGGCATGGAGGCTATGGTGGCCCACGATCCATGGACTCTTACCTTAACCAATCCTATGGGATGGAGAGTCATGGAGGTGGAGGCGGAGGAGGTGGTGGTGGTGGTAACAGGTAAAATAATCCTTCAGTTGTCTCAAGAATTAATCAAGTCCAGTTTAAGTTTGAATCATTCTGTCTTCTAACTTAAGTGTTCCTGAGGCATGTTGTAATGATTTTATATGAGCACTTTTGTTCTGAGTCTTCATGTTCGATAAATACTGGCAAATACTAAACTGTAAGAGATTCTTGTAATAATCGGCATTTTTGTGGACAAGTTCGACAGTGAAACAATGCGTCTTTGAATGAATATGGAAAAAGTGTTATTTTTTTGGTAATGGCTAGCAATTTGTAGCTGATTGGCCTGAAATACCACTTCTAACATAGCAGACTAGACCTAACTGGTTTAGTACCTTGGACTGAATCTATCAACATTCCGTTTTCAAGGAACATTTAGGGTATGTGCTCTTTGGTTTGAATGTGCAGTGCTCAAATGGCCTTGGTATTGAATCTGAAAGTCATATCCAGATTATTTCACTGGCAGATACTGAGTACAGTCAAAACTGTGTGCATGTTCTGGGATGCTTTGTAAGACGGATTGGTGTAAAAATGAAAAGCTCTGAAGCAGTGATCTTAAAGTTGTGTATTCCATGCTAGGATGCTATTTCTATTGCCCTTCCAGATGAAACCAGTAGGGAGCAACTGATTGGGTTTAGACCTTAATATTGTATTCAAAGAAGCATGCTTTTCAGAGTAGTGACTATGTTGGAGGAAAGACAATGTGAAGAAATCTTGGGTAACCTGAAGGTTTTCCTGTGCGCCCTTGAATCCTTGTCTGGCTGCAGCCAGGCTCCTGTATGATTCTTGTCTATAGGCACTGCAGTGCCACTGGGCAAGGACAGGACAAAGTAGGGAGGCTGGAGAAGCGTTGGGTTTCGCTGCATGGTTCTGTTAAACATTTTAGTTAAGTATAATTTGTTTAATGATGAACATTAAGATCGACTTAGAAGTCTGAACAGAGATGGAGGAATCTCTGTACCTACGGTCTAGTAATCTGCATATGATGAAGGCTGAATGACCACTTGAACACCAAAATGTCTCCTGCCATGTAACTTTAATGTTGTGCATGGGCTCTTTCTGTAGATGGTGTCACTTTCTGGGTAGTGTTGGGTCTTCCAAGACTAACATATTTAAAATGAAGACATTCAGTCTACATAGATCCAGTTAGTGATTTGTGTCTGTTCTAGTTCAGATTTTATCAGACAAGGGGTTGTCTTCCCAGCTGCTGCTGAATCACCTAATTATAACCCTGTAGGGACACTAGTGTGTTTCCCTTTCAAGTGGTTATAAATATTGATGGTTTCAAGTGAGCAAACTCGTGGTAAATAACTAAAGATTTCAGTTCCTTGTTACTCTGCTCTAAAATTCAAGGGACTGTTCTGTCCACTGTGCATGCACTGGGGTAGACTTTTGAAATCCTGAGTTGCTAGACGTAATGGTCTGCAAGTGAAGGATGGAGATCATGAACTCTGATTGTGAGACTGAATTTTACAGGGAAACCAATTTCCAAAAAGTAGAAATATGAATAGAGCATGTGTATTTTTTCCTTTGAAATCAGAACTGTAGGATGTTCAAGACTCAGCTGTACTACTTAAAAGAAAAATACATTCCCCCCTTCAGTTCAGAACTAAGCCACCTTTTAATGCTGTGTAACTGTTAGAATATGAGGGCATGATTCTTGAAGAAGGGAGAGTTTGACGGGCCTATGAATGTCTGCAGGTGATTATTTTCATGAGACTAGGGCTGGGCTCTAATGATGCTTAGTAAATAAATGGTGCTGAAAAATTGTAAGTGAACAAAGTTCACATATGCTGAACTTCAGAATTGTTTGTGCCAAAACTGGCTCAGATAGCTTTCTATCTGGCCACAGTGTGATTTGCCCAGCCCTAATCAAGATTAAACAACTGTACAGACCAGTATAGTAATAAATTGATTTTAGTTGATAAATGTCAACTGATAACTTGTCTTTTGAAATGTATAACATTAGTAAGCTTACTTTTTTTTCTCCTCACTGTGCAACTTTTCCAGGTTTGGACCTTATGAGTCTTACGACTCCGGGTCTTCTCTGGGTGGGCGAGATCTGTACAGATCTGGCTATGGTTATAATGAACCCGAACAAAGCCGCTTCGGAGGTAGTTATGGTGGTCGATTTGACAACTCCTACCGGAATAGCCTTGACTCTTTCGGAGGTAGAAACCAGGGCGGGTCTAGCTGGGAAGCACCTTACTCCCGTTCAAAATTGAGGCCTGGGTTTATGGAGGACAGAGGAAGAGAGAGTTACTCTTCCTACAGCAGTTTTTCTTCACCCCATATGAAGCCTGCACCTGTAGGCTCTCGGGGGAGAGGAACGCCTGCTTATCCTGAAAGTGGATTTGGAAGCAGAAACTATGATGCTTTTGGAGGACCATCAACAGGCAGAGGCCGAGGCCGAGGAGTAAGTACAGAATCTTTTCAGATTCTTTTCACTAGACACTCTTTTAAACCCTTTCAAGACCACTGCTTTAAAATGAATGCACTGTTCGGTACAGTGCAGGGGTTTTGTCTAAGCAAACGATTATGGTTGACAATGTTGTTTACCCCCTTGAAGCTGTCTTCAAGTAGAACCCAAGTCCCTCTTCCTGTTGAAAGTAATGAGTAATAGAAGACTAGTTGATAAGGTTTGTTAAATCTCTCCTTTTGTTTGAAAGGTGAAGATAAAAGTACTAGGTTTGGTCTAAAAGGGATTAAAAGGACTTGCATTCTTCCTTGTAAACACTAGCGTCTTTGCTGGTGGGGAAACTCTTGCATATTGTAAGAGTTTAATTCAAAGTACTTTTTTTAAGTTTTGAGTAGGTTAAAGGTGCAATGTATAAGCAAAAAAAAACAGGTTGTGAATGCTAGAGTGGTTTTTGTTTCCTGTAAAGGTAAAAGTTTAGCTAATTCTTTAATACATTGAACACATGGTTTGTCAAACAAGTCTTGTTTTTAACTTCCTTAGTCTGACTTGTGTAATGGAAGGGCAATGGAGAGGAGAAGGCAAAGGTGGGTGTTAACAGTCACGTTGATTTTTTTTCTTTTCAAAGTTAAAGCGTGGTTAAAGGGACATCATCAACCTGAAATCAGGTTCTTTCAGAATTGAGGTTCATTTACTGATGGCTTACCTGGTCGTGTTACCTGTATTTGTCTTGTTTTGAAGACTTCTGTTCTTAACTCCTTTTCAGTGGAGTCCTTTCCAGTGTAGGACATGAAAAGTCTTATGTCTAAGGAGCAGCAAGATGAACTGCACACAAAATAACGACTCACTGTTTGAAGAAGTAAAGCTTGATGTTAAATGAGCTGGGGGGAAAAAAAATGCTGACAGAAGTACTAACTTAAGTTGATGGTGTCCCTTTATCTTGGTTTTAAACACCCAATTCTAATTATGTCTTTTTTAAGCCCGAAAGGTTCAATGAACACTTTTCTGCCTGTGCCTCTAGGTGTAATTTCTCTTTTAAAATTCCCGAGCGTGCCACGTTTCTTTGAGAAGCAGTTCTTTATTATTAAACCATGCAACTTGTTTGTAAAGGAGGATTTATTTTTTACTGGGCCTTTAAGTGCTTAATTGTGTGGTGGTTTGGAGAGTTGACTTTGCAGTGTTCTTGAATACTCTAGTTGCCATATTCAAATTTTGGCTGAGAGTTGCACATGGCTGCTAGCTAGCATGTAGCATGGTATGAGAAATAGATTCTAATCTGTTACGTTTCTCTGCTCATGAAGCTGAAAGCTCTGGGTTCTTAAGCTTGGGCACCATCCTTTCAGAACTCATTTAGATCTGAAAGTGTTGTGCAGAGTTACAACCAAGTAACCTTATTTCTTTTTTGGTTTGCATTTGAAATTTATCTTTTTACTCTTTTCTGTCCTAAAGGATAATGTCAAGGCTAAACTACTTACCATATGTAAATGCATTGCACCTTTAATAGATAGCGTCTGTTTGAAACAGAGTACTTGGGATTATCCAAGCGCGTACTTCATCTCCAGTTCAGTGTGTGTACAGTGTAAATGTACGTGCTAGGTAGTTCTGTAACTATCTCAACTAAGTAAATTAACATGGAAACCTTGTGCATGGACTTCTGATTAAGAAAAGTGCCTGTTCTGGCACATTGTCACTGAAAATTTGTTCGAAAAGACCAGTTGTACTTTTCCCAAAGTATGTTATTTTTTTTCTTCTTGTAACTTTCATAGTGTAATACTAATTTGTTTCTCATGGCAATACAAACATTTCTGCTTATCCAAGTCATCCATCCAGTCAGCAGGCTCTCTTCTGCCCTTTATTAATCAAATAATCGAGTTAATATTGAGTGTGTTACTGTAGCTCCCTAACTTCTCCCTCTTAGATTACCGCTTTATTCTGTACCCTTAGACAGTTACCTTTGATAAACAAGTGTCCTGTACAGCATTTCAGAAATAATAGAAAGGTTTAGTCTTTCAACAGAGCTGTCGTTCCTGTTACTGCCGTGGTTTTTTTATTGCTCCCTCCAGGCCCAACTTCTAAGTTCTGAATTCATTGAATTCAGAGGAAAGATAATTGAAGAATAAGCTTCCTTCATTTAATCACTTTTGCACCCTGGACAGCCGTCTTTACTCAGTTTTCAATTCTAATTCTGGTAACTTGGCATAAAGAAGCTTGTTTGTTTATTACATGACTGCCAAATAGAGTGTTGAAAACTGTGTGAGTTACCTGTTTTTTTTTCCCAGAGGGAGAAGTTGCTCGTCATCATAGACTCTGAGGAGAGGAGTCCAGATGTTAGACTGAGATAGGAGTCCTGATACACATGTTCATTGTCTGGACCATGGTTCTGAATAAGCAGAAACACAGTTTTTATACATATGTTCTCATTCTACTGGGCAAATGCCCACAAAGCCATCGCACAACACGACAGCAAACCAGGAGCCTAAATTCCCCCTGCCTTTGGCTCTAGAATGCAGATTTTGCTTAGTATGCACTTTTATTGTAGCAAGTAATTGCTTTATTTCTATCAACTTCATGTACTAATACCATTCTCTCAATTTCCTGACTTTTCAGCATATGGGAGACTTTGGAGGAATGCACAGACCTGGAATTGTTGTTGACTATCACAACAAACCCAGTCCTGCAGCTGTTGCTGCGAGAGGAATAAAAAGGAAAATGATACCGCAGCCATATAACAAACCTGGTGGAACCTTTATCAAGAAACCCAAAATGACTAAACCTATTTTGAAGTTGAGCCAGAAAAAATCACCCAGTAAGTAACAAATGCCAAAACAATTAATTTAAAATTCCTAGTTTTTTCAGTTCATTAGGATTGATTTGCTCTTCAGAAAGAAGGCTTCATGTGTTTTTTTTTGACACTTCATTTTCTAACAATAGGTTTTATGAATTTGCTCTTCCAGCTCTCCTGCTGCAAAGATAATTTGCTGAATGATCTTGAATATATTGGTGTGTTTAAATAAGTACTGCTGAAGAATCTTTTCATTCAGACTTCACAGCAAAACTTCCTGTAGGCAGATTTTCCACTGAACATAGTTTTAGATCTTGGGCTACTGTGACAATGCCAGGCAAATATTAAAATGAGCCCTTGCACGAGCTTGGGCCTGGCTGTCCAAATGTAAAAAGCAGTGCGTCAACTGCAGTGCAGCTATAAATAAAGGCATTAGATGAGGGTGAAGAGGACAGGAAAGGGGAAGTAGACTGAGAAACTTTGCCCCATCTCTGGAGGTGTTAAAGGCCAGGTTGGATGGGGCTTTGAGCACCCTGATCCAGTGGGAGTTATCCCTGCCCATGACAGGGGGTGGAACTGGATGGTCTTAAGGTTCCTTCCAGCCCAAACTATTCCATGATTCTGTGAGAGAACAATGAGAATTTTTTGAGAATAATTTCTGAACGGCAGAGAGATTGCTCCTTGTACATGGACTTCCATAATGATGAGAACTGGAAATCTACATTGCCAAGTGTTAGTGGCATTGTTTTTTTTTTTTTTCTTCCCTAAAGATGTCCTAAAACTCCAATTGTGATGTTGTAGGCAAAGCTGGAGAAAAAGTCACTAATTAAGTTTGAATAAGTTGCTTGCTCGGAGGGGGTGTAAATTTGAGTATGAAATATTACAAATGGCGTGTCCAACAGTCAAATTTTTGTGCTTGTAATTTCCTCAGTATTTTGACTCTGCAATGTTTTATGTAGTTTGGTTTCAAATCATACCTGAAAAATGTTTAAAATTACTTTTACTTTGCCAACTTTGAGCTAATGCACAGACTTGGCAGAAACTGCCTCATGAATGTTTTGTTTCGATTTTGTAATTCTAGTTGTGCTACTGTGCATTACAAAACTATTCCCTTAATTCAGGAGTACTTTAACAATTCCAGGCACTGGGTGGGCCCGTATGCTCTGTAATGGTGAAGTTACTGTAAGAACTGGAGTAGGTAGTACCTAACAGAATTAACTCTTAAGCAACCTGTCTTGTGGTGCTGAGACTGGGGGGAAGGAACTGTGGGTGGTTTAATACAGTTTTCTGAGACACAAATGGAAAGCTGCTCTAAGTGGGATCATATAGTTGGAAACTGAAAAGTGGTAACAACTAACAGTAAATGGGGTGCAATTGGTATGCAGTGTATATGGAATTATATCTCTAAATTATATTTTTCCTTTCAGTCTCTGCTTTCTAGTTTTGTGGTATTAAAATACAGGTGATTGCATCTAGAAGGCTTTTTAGTTTATATTCCTAGAGATCACTGATTTTAAAATTAGTGTTAATACTAAAATATTATGAGTTGTAGCTGTAGACTGTCCTGGCTGCAAAAACAAGCTGATTTTATTGTTCGTAACTACCTTATTGCCTTAAAATGAATTGACAGTGACAGCACTTCTGTGTTCTTTCTTTCTTTCTTTCTTTTTTTCTTTCTCATTTTGTGTTTATAGACATGAAGTCATCGTTCCAGGATTCTACTGTAGAGGTAAAGATTCCCAGAACTTGGAGATGTTTGGTTCTTTCAGAAGCTTGTACATTATACCTTAATAATCATTAAGCTAGAGTTTGACAAATTAAGCATTTAAGTATGTAAGATTTTCTAACTTGGTTTTTTCTTTCACGTTATCTGAAACTGTTATTTTGGTGGCAGTCTGAAATATTTAGTGATTTCAAACGAAAGGCATATCTTGTGCAGATAGCCTGAAAAGTGAATTTTAAACTGTATTTGTAGGCCCTGCCTGTTCTTGTAACGCCCCGAGTGTAGCTGTGTGAACGCTTTTTGTGTTGTCATAGGTAGTCGGCCTGAATTCACGCAGCTGTGGCCTGAGAAAACTGAGACATTAAGTATGAAATGACAGGGAGATTACTAAACTGCACTGAGGAGCAGTGGATAGGACATCAGATACAATAAGAAGAGAGAGTAAATAAAAAAATCAGCAGTGTTAGCAGTTTGCTCTGGTAGGGTACAAAGGTTGGTTCCCTCCTTCAGGAAGATCATCTTCAATAATATGTAAAGATGGGATTAGTGAGCTAAGCGTGTATAGATATCCTGGTTATTGTCCTCCTTTTTGAGTGGAGGTATTAATGTATTCCTAACTAAGTATTTAATTCTCAATTTAAAGTCTGAACATTGGTGTAAAGACTGAGAATTTTGATTGCAAAACTAATTAACAGAGACTTAAAGACATTAAGGAGAAGTGGATATCTTGAACTGTTTGTGCATTGAATCTAGCTAGATAATTCACTTTCTGCATTGCATATTTGATAGAAATAAGAGTGAAGTAACAGATTATTGAAAATAATTTATGCTGTCTTTTCTAGATTTAGAATGGCTTTTTTTTAACAAAATTTATGGATTTAACTTTATTAGGAAATTGAAGTGGACACAAGTGGTGCAGTTGTCATATATGAAGACTTTACAAGGGATGCTTATGATGTTGGATACCAGACTTTTGGAGGTAAGTCAGTTTGAACTTCTAAAAGTTTGTGTAGGTGTGCTGGGGGAGAGCAGGAGCCCCACTGGGAGCCCAGGTTCGTGTGTAGATTCAGGCTTCCCTTCCCCAGCCTGTGACAGGACGGGCGCTTGAGTTTGTGAGCTTGAGGGCTAAGACACAGGCCATTCCACTCCACAGAGGGGCGTACTCAGTGATTTATACAGCAGTAAAACAAGTGACCCTTTGCGTGTTTCCAGGGTTGGGGGTAGAGCACAAAGTGAAATTTAAACTCTGAGATCAGTAATGGGTGTTGGTCTCTGTGGTTGGGCAGTCTTTTTGTTTGTTCTCACATCGAATTAAAAAAAAAGAAAAATCTTTTGGATAGGAGATTTTCCCCTCTCTGGATCAGAGTAACTTTTGAAACTGTGCTACGAAATGGAAGGAAATGTAAGCTGTTGCTCATCAGAAGTGTTTTCAGTACTCGGTGATGCTTCTAGAGTGTTCACGCATCGGGGTTTGCTTAAAGTCTGAATTACCTTCTATGAGTGTAATCTGGAATGTAACCCCTTAAGTACTAAGTTTGCATTGTTGGAAGCAAATGTTTAAATTGATTGCCTTTTAGAGGAGGAGAACGAAGCAGAACACCTGTGTCATTGAAATAAGCCATTGAACCACTCGAGGATATGGGCTCTCTGCATTTTGAGGTGTTTGTGAAGGATACAGGAAAGAGGGATACTTGAACTGGTGTGATTTTTTTTTTTTTTTTTTCTTTTGAACATAACATTTTAAAATCGGTCTGCTCTATGTTAAGATGGCAAAGGAGAAGTTAAAAGTGAGGAAGAAGAGAAGCGGCGAATTGAGGCCAGAAGAGAAAAGCAAAGGCGTAGAAGGGAAAAAAACAGTGAAAAATACGGTGATGGATACAGGTTCGTGCTGTAACTTCTGTCTTGTGTGCATTATTTTTCTTCCTTTTTATCCTTCTGTAAGAATATGTCCAAAAAAATGAAACCAAAATGCAGTACCCAAATCCTGTAGTGTAGAAGACTGGATGTTTCACTGGACCTCTTAACCTGTTCTCCCACATGAGGGCACTGGTGCACACTCGAGCTTCAGTTAAATGTCTGTTGGTGTTGGCTTAATAAGCTGTTAGAAATTGGCTTTATTCTGGTTTAATGTGTATGGTGAGCTATTTTGTAGCAAAAAAATAAGTAGATGATTTCTTTTGACAGACTTTTCTTAGTTTTACCACAGGCAAGTGGGCTCATGGCCAGCACTGTAAAAAACAGTTCTGAATCAGTGCAATATTGTGCTGAGGAGGCCGTATTTCCTTATAAAGATTACGTAGTTTTGTATGGAAAATTAGCTTTAAATGAATTCTTCTGACACTTGTAGTTAGGAAATTGTGGGGTGGTGGTGTAGTTTAAGCCCAGCTGACAGCTAAGCACCACACAGCTGCTCACTCCCTCCCTCCTGGTTGGGGTGGGTGAGAGAATTGGGAGAGTAAAGGTAAGAGAACTCATGGGTTAAAATAAAGGCAGTTTAATAGGTAAAACAAAAACCGCAAGCAAAGCAAAGCAAACCAAGAAATTAATTCAGTGCTTCCTAGCAACAGGCAGGTGCTCAGCCATCTCCAGGAGAGCAGGACTCTGTCATGTATTAACAGTTTCTTGGGAAGACAAATGCCTCAACTCTGAACGGCCTCGCCTTCTTCCCTCTAGTTTATTGCTGAGCCTGACGTATGGTATGGAAAATCCTTTGGGTCAGTTGGGCTCTGTTGTCCCAGCTGTGTCCCCTCCCAGCTCCATTTGCACCCCCAACGCTTGTTGGGGTGCAGTCTGAGGGGCAGGAAAGGCCTTGAGGCTGCCCGAGCAATAACAAAATCATTCCTGTGTTATCAGCACTGTTTCTAGCACAAACCCAAACCACAGCTCTACACCAGCTACTGTGGAGAAAATTTAACTCTACGCCAGCTGAAATCAGGACAGTGAGCTGAAAGCAGGTCAGCTGGCATGACTGAGATGTGCTGCACGAGGTGACACAAACTAGAGAACTGTGATAGACGTACTCACTGAATATTGTGGCTTTTGAGTATAGAGCTTCTGACTTAAGCAGTTCTCATCTTGCGTAGATAGATGGTTACTCTGAGAGTGACCTGGTTCATATTTGGTTCTTGTAGCAGTTACCCTTCATAATGGTAACATAGTGGGATTTACTGCTTTTCTTTTTCACTTAGGCATTCTTTAAAGAGTGCTTTCCCCATTACTCTTCTCAATAAGTTTGTCAGGTCCTCATAGTTTTGAGGAGAGAGGAAAGAATGTTTCTTTAATAGCGATTTTATTTAATGTATTTCCTTTGACAGAATGGCTTTTACTTGCTCATTTTGCAAATTCCGAACATTTGAAGAAAAAGAAATTGAGGCACATCTGGAGAGTGCAGCTCACCAGGAAACACTGGATCATATTCAGAAGCAAACCAAATTCGACAAAGTAGTGATGGAGTTTCTTCATGTAAGACAACTTTTTTATGTATATAACACTTTTACATTAGAATGTAGATACAGTTTACTATTTATCTTCAAAATATGTTTAATTTATCATCGTTAGTCCCTTTGCAGATGACTTGGCACACTGCATGTTACTATAAGTCAAAGCACATTCGGAATCTGGTGAATAGTTTTATAATTAAAAGTAATGCCTTAAGTAATGACAGTTAATTGCTGTTACAGAGCTATTTGGAGTAATATCAGTACAGGTTGCTATTGGAATATGAAGAATCCTACATGAAATGTGTTACAGCTTGTTTGTTTCTGATTCTCTGTAGGAGTGCATGGTGAATAAATTCAAGAAGACAGCTATGCGTAAGCAACAGACGAGTAATCAAACAGAAAACGCCCAGGCTGCTGAGAAAGATATAATGGAAGGTGAGTAATGCTGTTTGTGTGAAAGTGTGTGCTGTGGAGCTCTGCTTGTCCTGTTCTCCTTCCAGTCTTCTTTGAATTTGATAAAATGCTTGAAGTGATTCATTTTCACACCTTTTCTGTACCTGGTTAGGATTACTTGGTTCATTTTTGAAACAACGTGGAATATAAGCACAGTGGGAGACAGCAAACCCTATTTATGTCTGCTGTCCAGCTGGGCTTGTCAGAGAGTGAGATAACATTGTGCTCGGTGTTTGGCAAACAGAATCGTGTGGGCTTTGGCACAGTCTTTTTCCCAGTGTAATGCACGAGGAGTGGCAGCAGAGAGCACGTAACAAAGCAGTGAGCTGATAATGGTCACATATCCAGGATCTGGGTAATAGAAGTGCGATAGTTGCTGTGGTTTTGAGGGACACTGACAGAAGGAGGAGTTTGAGCACTTTTTTGGCTGCCCAGGATGCCTGAATCTCCACCCCCAGCTGCCCTACAGGCAGTTTACTAGAGTGTTTTGTGTGTCCTTGCCTTGCTGTGCCGTATCGTTTGACTTTATATCTTGCTTTAGGGCTTTCAAAAGATGTGCTAGAGCCAGAGGGGACAGTTTGGGTACTTCTACTTTAAGCAATAACTATATTTGAGTACTCCCTTAATTCAAGGTTAAATGTTAAAAGCTGCTTAAAAGCAGTCATCTTAAGCCTTCCAAATTCTTTTCGTGTACTTTCTTTAAGTCCTGGAGAGCCTGTTTGCATTCATAATGTTCTGTAGCTAGTATTTAAAATTTCAAGAGAAATTGGATTCCTGTGTGTCTTCCTGGTGTTGAGAAGCAAGGAGATAGATTAGTTATACTTTATGAGGGGTAAAGTAAATCCAGCTGCCATGGTGAAGCTTTATTTGATTTTCCTATAAAAATGTGTATTAGTAAGGATACTGGTTATTGTTGATTTTAAGTAGATGGCATTTTTACATGTTAAATATTTCAGTTTGATTTTTGTATCATTTTTATTGCCCTCTGTTTAGGCAGGTAGGTGTTCATGTATTGTAACCTCAGACAACAAGCATAATGGCCTGAGTCTCTTACTTGAACACTCCAACTCTTCACAAATTATGTGAAAAACTTCCTCTTTCAACATTACCCTCGGATAGCCTGAATCTGGGTGAACATTCCCCTAGGGTTCAGGTTGACATATTTAACGACTGAGAGCACCAAGTTTCTGGTATAAAAGAACCAGTCCCCTCTTCAATGTCCCTGGAGTAGCACACTTTGTGTTAATGATGTGTTGTGTTTTGTTGGCAGGGGTGACTGCTGACGACCACATGATGAAAGTGGAGACTGTTCACTGCAGCGCTTGCGGCGTCTATGTTCCTGCATTGCACAGCTCTGTTCAGCAGCACTTAAAGTCTCCTGATCACGCGAAAGGAAAACAAGTAAGATATGACATTAGTAAAGGAAAAATAAAGCAAGCATAATCTAATAGTAGGTGAGACGAGTTAGGGGGCTTGGGGCAACTGATTTGTAAGTTCTTGTTGGTATTACTTGTTCTCTAGGCAGCTAGAATGTCCTTGTTCCGTGCTTAAGCATCCCCAGTTAATAAAGTGTTGGTGTGGTTAAAGGCTGACAGTACTGAGCCCTGAGAAGGTTACTGGCAATGACTTCATTATTTCATGGGAAGATTTTATGGCCATTGAGTGTTTGGAAGGTTCTGCTATTCAAATTGCAAAACAAAATACATTCGTTTCTAACAAGATAACAAACCTGGTGTTTTATTAGCTTGGTTATTATCTTCTTAAAGTCCTCTCACTTCAAATTAGAATTAGCAGTGGTATGGAACCGGTCCCTGTCACAATTCATAATGATACATTTTTAAGGTTGAAAGAGTAGTGTGAGTGTAAAAAATACACAGCTATTATAGTAAGCAAGATTGCTACAGTAATGTTTAGTTTATAGATAAGCTTCTGTGATTATGGGGTATCATAGAATCATGGACTGGGTTGGGTTGGAAGGGACCTTTAAGGGTCAACTGGTCCAGCCTCCCTGCAGTGAATAGGGACATCTCCAACAGTATGTTCCTGTGGTGGAAAAGCCTGTGTATTATCTGCAGATGAGAATAGGTAACTTTGACTGTAGACAGACATGAGTAAGTATATCTTTTGATCAAGTTAAAGCAATAAGCTCTAAATGCTACCAAACTTAATTAATTGAGTGTATGATGTGGTTTGGACTTAAATGCTAAGAATGAGCATTTCATTGCTGCAGTATGTTCATTATTTTCCCTACAGAGACTGAACATGACCATGTGTGACAATTTTAATAGGTGTGTGATAATTATTCACTGTAAGATTTTGTTTCCTAGGCCTACAGAGAACAAATAAAAAGGGAGAGTGTTCTTACTGCCACCAGTATCTTGAATAATCCTATAGTCAAGGCACGGTATGAGCTGTATGTGAAGGTAAGGTGCAAGTGGAAAGTAGAAGTAACTGTTATGCTTGCTGTACCAGTATTTGCTCCATGCTGATGGGGTTTAACCTCAGTGCTCTGTCTTCTTTTTCTGGCTTCTCCATAGTCCACAGGTTGAATGTACTTGCAATGTGTTTTGACAGTCTTGGGCTGTGGTGTCAGATAAGTTTGTTTGCAGAAACGTGGCCCCCTTCAAGTTTACCAGGTTTTGGGTTTGGTTTAGTGTTTCTATGTATATCTCTTCAAATTTTAATTAGGTGCTTTTATTAAAAAGGTCGGGTTTTAGAGAAGCCTCATCGGCGTCTTTATACATAATATTGACTATGGAGCCCAAAACACTTCACAGATGAGTCAGTCTTTGTTTAGAAGCAAAACCTCCAGTGTTTGGCTTTATACTAAGGTTCAGTGGACACACTACTCAGCTACTTTTTATTCCATAGAATTTCTAGGTTTTGTGGCAGTGTACAAGAAAAGGAAAGCCTTCCGTGATAGTTGTGGTTATTGGAGAATTTCAAAGGTGCTGCAGCCAATGTTGCAGATCAAGCTGAAGCAATAAACTATAAACACAACCCTAGAAACAGATATGCATTCGTTTTAGCAAAACGTGGCATTTTTTTGATTCCTTTGGCCAGTGCAGTGATTTTTTTAATGTAGTTCCATTGTTAGCTCTTTTGGGTAGCTACTTTTAATGAGTTTACAATTTTGCCTGTGCCCAAACAATAGGCTCTTTCAGACAAAGCAGTGTTCTGTTGCAGAAGTACAACAAGTTATGAGCCAGTGCAGCAGTTAATTGTCAAATTAGTCATGTCTTGCAAAATTGTGTCTGGTTGGGTGCTTGAATTGGTTTCAAACAACTCATCTGTATCTGTTAAGGAGATGAGCAGGTATCACAGACTGGAGTATCTGCATGCATTTCCAGCTGTGTCTGTACAGCCCCCTGGTGGGGGAGTGGTGGAAGAGGGAATGGAAATTTGCCATTCATCAGTTGGAAAACTGCAGAAGATAGAATTTGCCGGATTGTCTTCATGAGGAGACCCCTGCCATTTTCAGAATGCCTAGTGCTGATATTTCCTGGGGTGGAGCAAACTTAACACATCTCCAGCAGCTCCTGCTCAGTGGGAAATGGCTGGCTTCTGGGTATTCTTTGTGTCTTCTGCTGAGCCAGGCAGAGTGCTCTTAGCTCAATGATCAGCTTATTTCTGTCTGGTTTTGGCAACCCAGCTTCTGACACCAGATTTATATGTATCTGACCCTTCCTGGGAGGATCTGCTTTGAAAAAAGCCAAACTTAGTATTCTAAAGAAGTTTTGATCCTGCTGTACTCGTGGGGTTTTATGTGGTGGCTGTGAGTTGGATGGGCTCAGACAGTGCCAGCCGAGTGCTGTAGGCTGGGGGTGGCTTTTAGAGAGCGTGTGCCTAAAATTATCCTGGCACTGGGAATAACATGGTCCACAGGAATTCTGCTTTCTTTGGGTTACTGTTTAAATCTGGAGGTATGGTTTTCCTTGATTTTAGAACGGTGCTGGAGCCTTGTTTTTGTTCAGTGGCATTTACTAAATAATTTTACAGCTGTTTGATTGCTCTGGGATTTGTAGGCCACCTGGCAGACCCTATCTGAAAAATGTAACTGGAATAAAAAAAAGACAAGAGGCCTGGTACTCAGTTTCTCTTTTGGATCATTTTTAAATAACATTCTTGAAATCCCAGCCCTAGTGTAGTTGGCGATTGGTGTCATCTCTTCCTTTGAGACTTGTTCTGTCAGATGTCTGAACACGAAAGGAGCTTTAGTAAAGAAACTCCTAATACTTCTTGTTCTTCTTTGTTATTTATTGATTATTCCTAGTTCCTAAATGTCTGAAACAAGTGAAAGCTGAGGTATGTCTTGTACTGAATTATTGTATGAAATGGAGAAGTTGTGAACCTAGAATGCTAACATATTTAAAAAATACTGACTGAAGAATGTGCTGGATAATGCTTCTAGATCAGCAACAGAATGAATTCCAGACTGATCAGTGTAATTAATCTGGATTTCTTCTTTAGTTGCTGAAGAGATTGCCTTCTTGATAGAATGATTCAGAGTGAATGAATATTGTAAATAAGGAAAAGCAGGAGACTCTTCTGCTGAGATTCAGTTCTGATTGGGGAGAAAGAGAAGGCAGCTGTAATTCTTAAACATGGTTGAGACTTAAGCACTGAATTTGGTGAATTGTTTCATTTAAACTGCAGGTGTTGTGTAACATACTTTAACTTTTCCTCAAAGCCATTTCTGTTTTCATTGCAACAGTTTATTGGCATCCCAGTTTCCAAAGTACATAAAAAGGAGGGGTTGCTAATTTTAAATCAAATCTGTTCAGATTTTCTTGCAAAAACCAGCCCATTAAAAAGCTGCATAAACCACCATAACGTTTCTTTCACTGAAATAATATTATTTTATTTTCACGTTTGCAGTAAATACTAAAGTGTTTGTGTCCAATCTTCTGCTTCAGGGTGAAAATCCTTTTGAGAGTAATGATCAGACTCAGGAGCAGCAGGCAGAAGAGGAGGAGAAAGCTGAAGAGCCAGCTGAGGCTGAGGAGGAGGAAGAAGAGGAAGAGGAAGCGGAAGCTGAAGCAGAAGCGGAAGCTGAAGCGGAAGCGGAAGCTGAAGAACAAACTGACTTCACTTTAGACCACACTGAAGATAACTAAGTGGCAAGAAAATGAAAATATATTGGGGAGAGGGGCAAGACAGCTTTTTATTCTGCTCTAAAGTGGTTAAGACTTTTTAATGGTCTCAGATGATGTTGTTGAAGATTCCCCACCGTATGCATGCATTCCATTCCGTGGAGAAACTTGTTTATATAATTCCTCTGTGTTTGACTTTGTTTAAAAAAAAAAAAATTAAGACTATTTTAGTTGAGCTTTTTATAGCAAACTGACTGTTAAAGCTAATTAAGAAGTTGTGTTGTATATTTTTTTAAGTATCCTATTTTTTTCATGTGTGTATTGAAAGTTGGATATAATAATAATTTTTGTCTAATCAGTGGAAAAGGAAGGTGGGTCTGTGGGGTAAATATATGAAATGCTGTATGACACATGCTTATCAAATTTACCTCAGTGCAGGGTGAGTTCAAAAATTGTGCTGTTGAGTGTGGCTGTTTCGGGAACTGCGTTGCACTCTGTATCATAGAGTACGTGTTACGATATGCCTTGTAGCTTTTTGTGATAAGATGTACCCGTTTGTAGCAATAAAACACTTCAGAAATGTTAACTATTTGAACTGTCTATAGTTCAGTTTCAGCTGTTTCCCCATGCTGACTAGTGAATTGGTTTAAAATCAACTCTTGATTGATCTTATGATTGAAACTCTTTTAAAGTTTGTCGTTGCGTCTTGGTTACTCATGTTATTTATTGCCAATTTTGGATGTTTTTGGACTCTGCCTACAAGGTCAGAGAAGCACTTCAGCATTCATGTGTGCCTGGGGGAGCGAAGGCCA
This sequence comes from Tapera naevia, assembly GCA_033556795.1. Taxonomy (NCBI): domain Eukaryota; kingdom Metazoa; phylum Chordata; class Aves; order Cuculiformes; family Neomorphidae; genus Tapera; species Tapera naevia. The sequence goes on from JAUMJJ010000072.1 coordinate 4,171,939, forward strand.
CGTTGGATGGGGCTTTGAGTACCCCGATCCAGTGGGAGGTGTCCCTGTCTCTGGCAGGGGGGTTGGATCTGGATGAACTTTAAGGTCCCTTCTGACCCAAACCATTCTGTAATTCTATGATTGTGTGATTCTATGCTTTCAGTGTATTTATATGCTGTGCATTGTTGTCTCTTAGAAATTCTGTATAAGTACACTTGTTTTTCCACAGTTCCTTCCAATCCAGGTTTTGACTAAGGAGAACTGGAAATGTCGGATTTAAAGAAGTGCAGCTAAGTCATTTGCATCATTTTTCCCTACATGTGGTAACTTAACAGAAGGAACTGTACAATCTCAGTACTTGTTTTTTTCTGTTGCTGTAGTTATTTTTATCCGCTGTGACCTCAGGATCTTTGAGCATTCTCTATTTTATTGCTAATCTAAAACATATAATTAATTTCTTCTGTGTACTGACAATTCTCACCTCGTGTTAAGCCACAGCTTAATCTTAGATATGACAGATTTGGGGAGCAACTGCTGACTATAAAGGACCAGATTAACCTTTTCTGTAGGCTTAGAAGGAGCTTTTACTGGAGTCCCTGTGTCCCTTTTGTAGCTAATAATTTATCAGATTCTGTCAGTTTCCTCCCTCAGTATCCAAATATCGAAATGATTTTGGAGGGAAGGATGACTGCCCATTGCAGATGAGACCGATTCCTGGTAAGCCATGTCCCTCTTCCCCCTGCTTCCCCATTGGTTCCAAACTGAGTGGAGATTCACTCAGTTTGTTTGTTTGAGAATCTCAGGAATTCCGTTTGTTTGTTTCAGAATCTCAGGAATAAAACCCGCAGGTTTAGGCAGTTCTGGATGAAGGTGTCTGCCAAAATATACAGGTATATTTATTTCCACGTTCACACCGAGATCTTTCTCTTCCCTTTGCATTCATCAGGGATCATTTATGTGCTGTTAACTTCCCGACTGCTCCTGCAGTAACATGTCCCTCATCCCTAAACACCAGGTTAACTGGATGGAAAAATCAGTGGAAAACTGGATTTGAAATGTCGTTCGCAGTCCCGATGGTGGCTGGTTACTAATGGTGGTTCTTAGAGAGACAGTGGATTAAGGGGAAGCAATTGGATGGAGTTTCAGGCAGCTGATGAATGCGAGTTCTGTCCTGGAACCAGTATTGGGAGGTTTGATAAGGAATTTTGTGGTTGGTAAAAAGTGGCATGGGGTGGTGTTAAGTGTTTCAGCCTGTTCAGAAAGTACCTGTTGGGGAATCAAAAAGGTTGTCAGAGATCACAGGCAAGATCTCTCTCTACTCCATTCCAGTCCATGAGCTATAGAATTCTCAGAGTATTGAGTGGGATCAAGGGAGAAGGTGTAACTCCGGTCTGAGTCGCCAGAGCTGCATGGGATGTTCCAGGTGAGGATTTACTCTGCACAGCAATACCAGTGCTGATTTATTTCAGTGGGAAACACCTTGCTGCGTTTGTAGGCTTTTAGAGGACAGTGCTTAACGTGTCGGTTCATCATTGTGCTGAGGGAACGTGCCACTCATCACATGCTCTGGCTGCCTCTTTCTGGAGCTGAAGCTTCAGGCTCTTTGCTCTGAGAAATGCTTTGGGTTTTGTTTGTGCTCTTTGTTTTGTTTGGGGCTGAACTTGCAAGGCAGGGAGTACAGCACAGTAGAAAGTAATGTGGGCACTAATCCTTGTGGCCTACATGTACTGAATAACCACCGTGTGTGTTCTTGTCTGTATTGCAGCTCAAGTGCACTGGGCTTTTGGTATCCAGTTATTTTTTACCACACAGCATAACTGTAGAGTAATTAAGCATCACCAGTGTCATACTTGGTTTGTTTTCATGCTACACAAAGGATCGAAGTCTTGAAATTAGCCCGTAGATTCTCTTGCTTGGGCTTTTCTTGTGTTGTGTACAGTTAAGAATAAATAAGATCAGTTTTCAGCTTGCTGAAATATTAACCGTACACTTTTTGCTGCCTTCTGCTAACAGACTTTTACATAAAACCACCAGGCTTTTGTTTTGATACTGATCTGATCTTCCAGTACTTTTCAGATGCTGGAATGCCTTCTGCTCTTTTTAAGCAGCACTAAAATTAAGATCCAGAGCTTTTCTTCAATTGGTAATCTTCCCACTAAATGAAATCCTCACCCACTCAGCTTTTAGGATTGTAGGGAGAAACTTTATTCTAAGGAGTGCCTGTGACCACCAGAGTTGGGTCTCTCCTAGGTGCTTCCTTCCAACAGAAAGAGAGGAAAGGCCTGGTAAGTCCCACGTACTCTTGGGTCTAAAGCCTGCCACTGAGTCCCTCGAATCATGTGAGAGCAGTGAAATTTTACATCAGGTTTGTTAACAATGATGGTCTATTCTGAGTTAACTATAAAAAGAAATCACATATCTATTTAATTTGGTTTTGAGTTAATTTCTAAACTGGTCCTAAGCTTTTTAGGCTTACAGTTTATGCTTGCTTTCAAAATAACTGCATTAAGTTGTGCAGCTCAATTCCGGTGTCTTTAAACAGCTTTCCCTGGTTTTAAATACAGCTCGCCAAAGAACAAACCTTTCAGTATAAATAAAAATGTGTATAAACTCAACATCTAAACCAAAAAAGCTTCTGATCTTATTCTACAAATCTAAGCCTTCCTCATCCCATCCTTTTGTACTTCAAAGCTGGTGCCCACAGGAGAAGGAATAAATACCTGGAGGGTGAACTGGAGCATCAAAATCTGCTGAGGCAAAAACATAAAAGAGGTGGCTTTTTAACAAGACCCCAAGACCCCCTACTGTCCTGTGTTTCTGATTGAAAACAAAGTTCTGCCTGTATGCAGAAGTGTGGTGGATTTTTTACAGGACTGAGGAATACTGAGTGTTGTGGAAGAACAAGGAATAAATAACCTGCTTGCCTTTGTGGGCCCCTGCAGGTCAAACACTCGAGTATTTACACCAGATATGCCTCTTGTATGGAGACCTGGCATCTTCACTCCTCTTTGCCCCTGTAGTGTCTAGAATGGCTGCACAGGTTTGGTTGTTCTCTCTGTGTTTCCTTAGGACTGTGGGCAGGAGTTTGGGTCAGGTCAGGTTGCAGGCTGGTGGTGTAGGTGTTGCTGGTCAAAAGACCACGTGGGATCTCCCAGAGTGTCCCAGTGACAAATCTGACCAAACACCCTCTTGGAGAAACACGATTGTTGTGTGACATGGGTGTGTACGAGGAGTGTTAGCTTTCCAGTTTGTGTGCTTGGTCCTCAATACTGCATTATAAAGGTTTCTCAGTGAAGGATTTATTTCTGCCACGGAAATTCCCTTGCAGCTTATGAACACTGTCAATAGTGTGGTGTTAAATGGTATCATCAGTGTTCTTTGTGTCCAGCAATTAAGATTTGACAAATATACCTCCTTCCATCAACTGCTTGTGTGAAGGTAGAGCCTTCTGTAGGCTGCACTGTTACAGCACGCAGCAGTCCTAGTGCTGGAGTTCTCAGCCCACCAGGTGCCAAGGGGTTAATTTGTTTCCCTCGCTGGGGATTTGAATTGCTTGTCAGTGCTGAGGTCACTGTCACTGTTAAATGACAGATGTCTTTCTGAAAATCCCTTGCATCTTTTCTTGTGATGTAAAGTTCAGTGACTGCAATAAGAGGGTGTTGTTCTTTAATAACTGTTAAATTTATTCTTTAGAGAGTTTACAAAGGTGTCCTTTTGCTCTGGGAGGGCTCCCTGGGCTCCTGGCTCTGCCTTTTCTCTTTGCATAATGCCTGCAGCCTCAGAGCCACTGTACTCCCAGCTGTACAGCTCCTGGATCCCTGCTCAGCGCAGCTGAAATGCCCGTAAATCTCCTTTCTTCCCCTGGCTTTGTGCAGCAGCTGGGCTACGACAATAAGGTCCCTGCTCTCTAATTCCAAACAGCCCCCGCGGGTGAGCGCAGCGGCCGGTGCTCATCCCCGGCGTAAGCCTGGGGAGCTCGCTGTCCCTGGGAAGGAGTGCTCTAATGCTTCCTATTTGTATTCTGCATGAAACTCTTCTTGCTGCTGGGCTGGTGTTCACTGAGAGAATTACCTGGTGCACAGTGTCTGAGCTCCCGCTGGAGATGGGATGCGTGTAAATAAAGCAGTGCCTTAAGTCCAGCATAATGTAACTTTAAGTGAGGAGAAATAGGCTCGGTCTGAGCGCCTCGTGAGGCCGCGCTCCCCGCGCAGATCTGCGCAGCACAGCCTCAGTCTGGGATTCCATGTCACACGGATGAGGGGTAAGCAGCACAGCCCGATAGGCTTCCTAATTCCAGGGATTTCCTGGGCTTTTAATGAATTTGATGAGAATACAACGCTAACTTTTTAACATAACGGCTGGTTTTGAAATACTCTTGTGAAATAGCCATACTCACCTTGTAAACAGGGACATGGTTTGGAAGATGGCATTGTTTGACCAACCTTTGTGCTGCACACGCCTTGTGGAAAATATGACTTTATACTTGGTGTTTCCACAAAATGCCTGGCAGGTATTTCAGAGCATGGATCCAAGATGATCCCTACCCTACAGACTCTGCAGTCTCCTGTAATCTCTAGCTGTATTCACTTCAGCTGTGTTATTTTGGCAACTTTCATGTCTGTATGGCAGCATTGACATGCATTTTAACTATAAATTATTTAGAAAGGATCTGCTTGAAACATAGCACTCATTTTCTTATAAACCTCCATCATGTGTTTTAAACCCTGGCATTAATGAAGTCTAGAGGGCTGTTTTGAAATAGCGTTACGTGTGTGCTAGGAGCTGTTGATTACACATGGCTTGTCCAAGCAGTTTTAATGCTGACATAATTGTTGGACTGTTGTTATTTTCTGCAGCAGGTTTAAAGGACATGAAACTGCTTCAGTTTAGTGATTTGCTCTTTGCCAGAAAGAGACATTCAATGTATGGAGAGCACCAGTTGCATGTTTGATGGAAGTCGTGTGCTCTGTGTGAAGTCCCTGGTGCATCAAGGGAGAGGTTTCCATTGGCAGAGACACAGCAGGGCAGCACCCAGCCTGTTCCAGTAAGTTCAAGTGTTGGACTCTCAATCACTCTTGCAAAACTTAGAGTTTATTTGATGTTATAGAAATGCCATTCTACACGTGCTCTGTGAAAGCTAATCCATAAAGATGGAACCTTAATGGAATAAAACTATTTTACTTTTCGCCTATTGCTTCACAGTTTCTTGTGCGTATTGTTAAGGTCTGATGGGCTTCTCTCCAACTCCCAGAAAGGTAATGAGACACTGGTCTGGCTGAAGAAACAAGAAGAGGCCACAAAGATGATCCGAGGGCTGGAGCCTCCCCTAAAAGGACCAGCTGAGAGAGGTGGGAGAAGAGTAGGCTCCAGGGAGACCTCAGAGCAGCCTCCCAGTACTGAAAGGGGCTCCAGGAAAGCTGGGGAGGGGCTCTTGATCAGGGAGTGCAGGGAGAGGAGGAGGGGAAAGGGTTTTCAGCTGAAAGAGGGGAGATTGAGATGAAGTCTTGGGAAGAAATGTTTTCCTGAGAGGGTGGAGAGTCCCTGGCCCAGGTTGCTTGGAGAAGTATTGGCTGCCCCATCCCTGGAGGTGTTCAAGGCCAGGTGGGATGGGGCTGGAGCCCCCTGATCCAGTGGGAGATGTCCCTGCCCATGGCAGGGGGTGGGACTGGATGGGCTTTAAGGTCCCTTCCAACCCAAACCATTCCATGATTCTCTGATAACTTTGCCTCTCTGTGCAGGTTTCTTGATGTTTTTTATTATAATAGTCAGGTTGGAAGGACTGTCAGTAGTACTGGAATACAAGCCATTGGAACAACCATTGATGGGGGTCTCCTGTGTGAAGGAGGGCGTTTTTGCAAAGGTACTCTTGCCTTTTCCTTCATGCCGGCTTTTGAATTCAGCAAAATTAACAAAGTGGATCTTGCTTGTGTGTTTATATTCCCTAATTGCAGACACTTTGTAATGTTTTAAGGTGGATGGCAGGTTCTTATCTTTTGACCCGATACGGTTTAATCAGCCTGAGTTCTCTGTCCTGCTTGGGACCTCAGTAACACAAGGACCCTTCACTGTCCCACGCGTGCCTGCCTGTGGCCGATGGCTTCACTTACCAGAAGGTGAGGTGGCAGAGGGCAGGAAGTGTCTCCTTAGCTTTTAATTTCCCATAAGCAAAAGTGAGTTTACCCTATTTGTTTTAACCATCACGGTGTAAAGGATATTGGCTTGGTCTCCCCATGTTGTAGAACTTACTGGGGACATGGAAAATATTCATTGGAAGCTTTCAGCCCGTTCAAGGAGAGGGTAAGGTGGACAGGCTACTGGGGATGCACAGGGTTTGTTTTCCCTCTAGTGTTTTAATTAATTGGGCATTGAGAAACCAGTGAACAACCTACAGGTTTAAGAAGAGGGACAAAACTCTGTTGGTGTCTAAATAAGTGTTTGAGTGCTGTAACTGTTGCACTGTTCCTGTCACCATGGTTTAGCACAAGTGCAACTGGATTTCTCGTGGAAGGAGGAGGGTAAGGTAGAGAGGTTTTCTTCTTGCATTCCAGTGATGGGCAGTTGTGGGTATGAAGTGCTTTTTGGTGCAACAGAAAGAAAATCAGCTAAAGAGGGGGCTCTAACTGGTTCCTGCTGATTTCCTTTGCAGGTCTTGCCTTTCATAACAGAGCAAAATGAACCCAGAGAGTGAAGAATGCAGCCTGTAGGAGGGAAGGGGCTGTGTATCCCTGTGAGAGAAATCAGGGAGCAACTCAGCTGTGGTCTTGTCCTGCAAGGGCTGAGCACGATACTGAATGGAAAAGCCGTGGTGGTACTGCCAGGAATGGGTGGTTAAAAAAGTGAGTGATTCTGGGGCAGGGTCTTCCAGCTGAATATAGTTAAAAGCCTTTAGAAAACATTCTTCCCATGGTGGTTGTGCACTTGGTGTTTAATCATAGGCAAAAGAGCAGCTTGGCTGGTGTTCGGAAAATGTCAGTTGTGTAGCATTCCCTCATTTAAACTTAAATAAATGGGGACAATAATTGTGGCTATTTTTCTGCTTCACCAAGACAGGTCATGTAATTGTAGCTGAATTCTGAGCTCTTTAAGTGTTCTGTGAAGAGTCTGGGACATCAGTTTGGATTTTCCTGTCTTCTTCACTATCTGGGAGTCGACAGGCAGAGGGCAGCAAAGTTCTATTTTTTTAAGTGAAGTTCAAACCATTTTTTACTGAAGCGTTTTTTCTCAATCTAAGTAATGATTATATCAGTTTGCATTGGTGGATGCACTTTCTGAATGATTCAAAATTAATATTGAATTTTTAATGGAGAAAAAATACATATCTGTTTAAGAGCACCTTGCCTGCAGGACAGTTCAACTGGTGGTGAAGTAGCTGCAATATAGGAAAAATAATTTGTGGATCGACTTGAAGGACAGCTTTTCAACATCAACAATGAGAAACTTGTGCTGGTCTGTGCCAAATCTAGAATTGCAGGCTGTGTGCTGGATTGTGTAAATGGCAGTAAAATGAAATCGCACACTGATCTTTGCCACTTAAGGAAGAAAAAATGAAAGGGAGTCTTGCCTGCAGCTCTGGATTGATTTTTGGATAAATGCCCCATTTTTGCCTCTTTTATCTCACAATGTATAATTATTCATATGCTTGGTGGTGACTCTCTGTTCCCCTGTGGTTCCTTCGTTATGAAACGATGGTGTTGAGTTGGAAATCGGTTACTCCACCAGCATCAGTGTGTGAGCTGTAAGCATTTCACAAGAGGAGCACAAAGTATTAAAGGAGAAATGCAAGTGTAAGTGAAGTCTGATGAACCCATCCAAAAGGGAAAACCCCGTGCAGTACTTTAGCCATTAATAATAAATGATGAGCATTAATGCAGAAAGTTGAATTTACTTTTTGTTAAATGCGTTGGAACATATATTTTGTCTGAGAGTGGTTATGCTGCACTGATGAGCTGGTGCTGATACTGCCTGTTTCTGTACGATCAGTGTGCAGTCAGTTTGGGCTCCAGTCCCTGGGCTGATGATGAAGATCCTGGGCTGAAGCTGGCAGCACTCGGGCTTTACTGCAACGTTGTTTTCTGAAACATACCTGCCAAAAAAAACCCCAAACCAAACCCCTCTTTTCAAATATTCTGACCATTTTGAGTTCCCTTTCCTAACCTAGGAATTGCATAGGACTTGAACTATTTGGATTTCATCCAGCCTAATTGTATCTTTTGGTGGTTCCTCGGTCTTGTCCTCTTTGCCCCCTCTGTGCATACTTAAACCCACACTTTCAGCCAGGTGCCAGTTCCTACCTGTTCACAGGGGGTTCATAGAACGTGGAGGTGGAGTGTGTAAGGCTGAAGGTAGTGAACAAAGATGTGTCTGTTCTTTGACCACTTATTTCAGAGATGGAAAAGACTTTCCAGGTTTAAATTGAGAGACAAGATTCCTTTTGATTTTCCAGGTTTAAATTGAGAGACAAGATTCCTTTTGATTTTTAATATTTTTTTGTGTAGGTTTCTGCCAAAGCACTAATGTTGCTTTAAACACATTGCATTAATTTAATCTTATATGTACTGGGATGTTCTCTGCTCTCAACAGGTTCCTTCTTAATGCCATGGAAAGCACAATCTGGATTTCACATTATTGATCTTCCCGTGCTTTAGTGTTTGGGTTGTGTTTGGGTTTCCCCGTTATTTGTTCATTAATTACATTCATCTTCCATCATAGTTCCTTTGTGTGTCATTCCTCTTCAGCCTTCCCAGACAAAACCTTGGAACACTTCTCGTGGCTGAAACTGTGACCCCAAATTATTGCAGAAATACTGATTTGAAAATACGGTTTGAAATATTTCCTGCTTTATCCAAACCGAGTTTCCAGGCACTCAACCCCGTTGCATCTGGATAATTGAATCTTAAGTTGTGTCTAGGAGACAATTTTATTTTAGATTTTAAAGTCTACTTTGTTATTTATGTGAAGGACTTCATATGAGTGTTTGGCATCATCAAAAAGGAGCACACATTTTAAACACTGCATTGTCACCTGATGGTATAAATGTTAAAAGTAGTAAATATTTAAATATTGGAATAGGAATAGTGAGTATTTAAGGAATAAAGTGTTTATTGCATGTTAATTCTTGGTATAAATGTCAAATATTTGGATCTGCAAAAGAATTCATATGCAATGTAGTAATTTTGTACATAATGCAGTAATTAAAGACCCAACAGTCCCTAAATCAGAAAAATAACAGTTCCTAATGTAGTGTGCATTGTAGTGTGACATGGATACCTGGAACTTGAACCATTGTGCTGTAACAGCACAAAGCAGCTCGAAGCCAAATTGGCTGGTTTTTCATTTCTGCCTGGCTACCATTTAGGAGGTATGATTAATGAATTTTTAATGCACATGTTGTTTTTGGTTTGAGGTTTGGGTTTTTTTTTCTTTTGCAGAAGAGAGTGTGGAGGTTAAAGCAAGACTTTAAGCTTTGCTGCTTTGAATCCAAGGTAGGTCTGAGACAAATTTTTCTGATCAAATTGTATCATATGAAAATGAGCTAAATTGAAAGGCTGAAATGCCCTTTGCTGTGTAGCATCACAAAAGCATAGTGACTATAATGTGCAAAATATTGCATTTTTCATTGGCAAGCTCAGTCTGTAGTGCTGCTGGTAAAAACCAGATTGACATTTGGTCATTATTTCTTATCAAGGGTGTTTTACTTGTAATGCTATTTGACAGCTATATTCTAGGTCTGACAGCATTGAACCAGCTTAATTCCCACTGAACTGCTCTAAATACGTGGTATTGCAATCAGTTTAACAACCCCTGGAGGCAATAAAATCTCTCCTTTGAACACACACAAGGGGAAGAAATCTAAGATTTATAAAGGGCAGCAAGTATTCAAGACAGGGGCAAAGTTTATGTGTGAGCCTATAATTGATGTTTCCTTTGTTGGAAAAGAAAGCTTGAGGATGCTTTAAGAATTAATCTTTAACAAGTTCTAATCTGCACTAACAAGATCTGCTCACGATAAGTGGGAGAGTGAGATATGATACCAAGAGTTTGTCAGCCTCAGCCAACTGTGAAATTCCAAAGGTGCTGTGTGGTTCAGGAGGGCTTTTGGGCAGATAAGGAAACTTCACAATTAGATGTGGAATCTGCTGCAGGTGGATTAGTGTGGGACTGGTAACCTAAGCCGTGTATCCAGGTGAGCATTCCTATGGCTGCAAGCGCTTCCCGTTACGTCCTGAACCTACAGGATAGGGGGGAAAGTGTTTTAAGTTTGTCTGCTCATCTCGTTCTTGCAATGTGTAATTTGGCAGATCAGGCAGGGGCAAAACGAGTAGATGCTAATGAGCTTATTAAATAGGATCTTACCTTCCAGGGGATGCCCTGGGTGCTTTAAAACATACTGTGTTGGGTATCACCCGTCAATAAAGCGTATCTGCCTCTACGTTTGCAGATGGTGTCTGGCTAAGAGGATGCACTAACAGTCAGGGTTTAGGAATAGAAATATGAAAGCAATTTATTTAATCACAACTGGCAAATATCCCCTGTATCTTTATGTTCTGCTTTAGGTCCACAAGACATCATGAGAAATTTATGCAAAGGCAAGTTGTGCAGCATTGTTGCAGGAAGATGATGGCCTTCTCTGGGTTATCCAGTGCTGCTTTCACTGTCCCCAGGGACACAGAGGTCTCTTGTGTGAGCATTTCTTCCCTTGCTCTGCTTAATTTATATGATCTGAAGCAGAGCATCAGGGTGAAGGCTTGATCATAGAATCATGAAATCATTAAGGTTGGAAGGGACCTCTAAGCTCATCCAACCACCAGCCCAACCCCACCGTACTGACTAAAGCATGTCCCCAAGTGCCATGTCTACATGCTTCTTGAACCCCTCCAGGGATGAAGGCTCCACCACCGTGGCCCTTATATAAAGGGAAGGAAAGATGGGACCAGTGGAGGACGCTGACAGGGCAAGGATGTGGATTGCTGTACTTCAGTAACTCTTGTAGCCTATCCAAAGAATTAAGGGTGTTCTGCAAAAATGTAAACCTGCCATTGCCATGTAATTTAATAAGATGCTATTAATGCTGTAGGAACACATCTTTAAAATATATACAAGAATCTTTGCCTTGTGTGTGTAGAAAGAGTGGTTTTGTCCACTCTAGTTTTTGGCTTCACAGGCCTTTAGGTTGGTTGGTTAGGGGAGTGCGTTCAACTCTAGTACTGATAAAAAATTCACTGAAAGGTGCCTATTTTTATAGTGCAACACTATGTTATTCCCAAAGATTTTGGCATCTTTTATGTCTCACTATTTATGTAGTCAAAAAATTTAAAGAAAACAGATTTGGTGCAGGTCTGGCCTCATTAATGTGGATGAGGAAGGTTCTCCAATAATTAAAAACAACTTAGGTAGAGGCACTAAATCTTTGTTTCGTACGTGAAGGTTTCAATAGGGTGAAATTGCATCTTGTTGGTCATAGGATGAATTATAAATGAGCTGGTGAATCCAGTGGATCATTTCAAATGACTGATCTGAGTCAACCAGGTAAGCGAAGATGGCTATAAATTGGGTTAATTACTGTAGCTTGAGTTTTAGCTCAACAGCTCTTAATTTCAACTTTCAAAGGCTACACTAACCAATTTTGTACTCTTAGATTATAATGAGCAGTCTTTATTCTTTAATCAGCTCATCCAGTAGCTGGCTGTCTACTGTAACGCTCCTTTGAAGTCTGGAAAGATCTAACATAATTGAAGAAATGTCGAACTACTTGACTCTCTTTTTTAATATAAAGGAATTAAACATTAATCAGACTTGTGCATCTCAATTAAGCCAATTAAAATTATCACAGAACGTAGTGCACAGAGCAATAGGTAGCTTTAATGTTTGAATACATTATCAACTTTTTACCTAATGTTCCTTATTTAAGATGTTTGTTACTCCAAAAGGAAATGCATGCAGCCCATTAAAGAGAGCATTGTTTGAAGAGAGTTTGGCCAGCTTCATTCACTTGGTGTCATTGCCTGCGTTTGTGCACGAGGTACGTCAAAATTGGTTGCGTTTAGTTAAAAGTAATACCATGGATTACTTTGGGTCTTCCTGTGCCAGTCTGATTTCCATATTTTTTGTGCTGATTGTTTCTTCTGTATGAAAAATAATTACACCTGAATTAATTTCTGTCGCAGGAAGGTACGGCTCCGTCTTCACTGGCTGAAAGAACATACGCAAAGTCCATATAATTACTAATAATTTGTAACAAGTGTTAATTGATAAACAACTCCCTCTGGTAGCTTAATTAAAGCTGTAGGATAGCAAGGCGATTTACGACTGGGATTGATCTCAATTAGTCAACAAAATCTGTGTAGTCTGTTCAAAGAAGAAGGAGGAAATTTAGCCTGGCGAGGCTTTGGGGATTTTGTCTTGGAGTCTTTCTTTTTTTTAAAACAAGAGAAATACAATCACAAAGTGTAGCAATGTTTTCTGCAGTGATCTACCTACCGTACACTGTGCTTCTCTGTTACGCTCCCCAGCGTTTGTTCTTTCATTTGTTTGCTCGTTGTCAGCTTACAGAACAATATTCAAACATTTCTTTTCATTATACACAATGCGATGAAAAAGTCATTTCCTACCAAGATGTACATTTTAGAGCAACACCCCCAGGAGCCCGCAAACAGGAGAATGAAAAACATTTAAAATGTGTCAGTTTTTGATCTTACTTAGAGATTTGTTTATAAACTGGCATTATGCAGCCTTAATTAAAAGATAACACAGGGAAGATGGCATTGGGGAATAACTGCCTATGTGGAAGCACACTGATCTAAAGTCAGCGATGCTGTTTCAGGATTCACTCCTCTTTTATCATTTGGACTGATAGTAAGAATATAATCTATGAGTACTTGAAATTGCCCCTGTGGAATAAAAAAAAAAGTGTCATCTCTGTTTAAACTAGATCACAGCCTGGCTGCAAACAGCTGCTGAAACGTTAATTAATTTGTTTGCAAATAAATCATGGATATGTACTAGCTGAAAATACTGGTATAAACAAGCCTGAGTGTTGTGCTGCTTAGATTTCCTATGGATCCCTGCTTTGCCTTCATTTTTTAAGATCAATTTATATGCACCAGCAAAACCAACACAGAGACCAAATAATCTGGAAGAGCTGAGCCTCTTTTATTAAAGTCATCCTGTAGATATAGTGAGGCCCTGGAATGCAAATCGGCTTCAGTGCTTTAAAAAAACATACATCCATTTTACATTTGTGTGGGACTGAACCTCATTTAAGAAAGATTTGTTAATCAAAGAGAATGGAATATTTTGGTGGAGGCAAATGAATGTGGGTTTTACAAGTTTGCAGCTAAAAATACGGCTTGATGATTTCTGCTGCGCAGTTTGTGTCCCTCTGTATTCTGAATGCTCTTTCGGTCGCCGTGCAGCCTTCCTCTGTGAATTCTGCTTTACATGGTGTGAAAAACACCTGCTTTTCATATACCATCAAGGATGCTCTTTAATGTCTACAGATTGTTCAAAGAAACAGCCCAACTGCCAGCCTCGTAGCCTCGCTGCCCCAGAGCCCAGGCAGATGGGCCCAAACGTGCCCTCGTGACGACTCACGAGCATCCCTGGGGCTGCCCTTAGAGCTCTTGGGGTGCTCCTCAGTGTGGGGACAAATCTGTGCCTCTTCCCGGTGCTGCCCTGGGCTGTGCATGTGGTAAGCGAGAGGAGGAACTCGACACTGCAGACTCTGCCCCCTTCACATGAGCTTTATATTCAATAGCAGAAAAAATAAAGGTTAGATTCTGCCAAAGGATGAGAATTTCATATGCAATGTGAACAACACAGGGAGGCTTTGGGATGCTGATAACTGACCATTATGTGGCCAGATGCTCTGCTACCAGAGGTGTGTTTGTGGGAGTTGGAGGACGTGATTAGGGAAGATTTCATGGCCTAAATTCTGTGTTTTTGGCAAATGTTGTCTGGGCTTGGCCGTCTCGCATTGCTTTCTCTATGCTTTTTTCAAAGGTTTCTGTTTTGAATTGTTTCGAACCTGTTGGGTGTCCTTTTTTGTCTTGGTTAGCAAACACTGTTCCAATAAAAATCGTGTTCTAACGTGCAAAAATAGAACCAAAAATCCTAATGAAAATCATAAACTATTCTAGAGGGGAGCTAATGCTGTGGCTTGATGGTGATGTGAATTTGATTTCCCTCCTCATACATAGAAGTGTATATTTTTTTGTCCACTAGCTGAATTGTTCTCAGTAAGGTCATAAAGGCAGAGCTTGGCACAAGTTGGGCTACAGTGTTGTCATCATCTCAGAACTGATCCCTTTGTGAGTCTGTTGGGGCTACTGTATTGTGTTTGGTTGTTTGGGTTTTTGGTTGTGGGTGTTTTTTCCCCCCTTCCTTTTCTCATTTTGCAGTGCTCTGTGTGTGGGTTGAGTTAGGAAGACTTCAGGCAAAGCCGAAGCACGACTTGGGAGTTCAGCATGGTAACTTTTCAAGTTACTCTGTGCTGCTGGTTTCTTCGAGAGCTTTGTGATCAGCTTTAGAATGCTTTATTTCTTCATGTACTTGTGTCCCCGGCTCCACTCTCCTTCCCGGGAGCGCAAGAGTCTCCTGGTCAGCCCAGCCCATGCACAGCCTGCAGGGTGGTATGTGGGGGCTCTTGAACCCACTGCCAGACCATGAGGAACTCTACTTAGGACCCAAACGCAGCCTCCCTCTGGGTTTGGCTGCTCGTTGCAGCTCATTATAATTGTAAATGTGCCCTTAAAATCAAATTCTGTTTAAAGAGCAACTTTTGCCTTGGGGCAGCCTAGTAAGCGGAAAATACTTATCCAAAAAGCAGTTTATTTGGCTTATGATTTCCTGTAATCCCTGTATTGTTCTCTCAGATATTTGTTTGAGAGAACTGTTTTCCACAGCCCAGCCTCTCCCCTCCCCTTTGTGCCTGATCGTGTACAGAAATCACCACCTTGTTGTTCTGTGCTATCACAGCTGCTTCCCATAGAAATGGCTGGATGCCCCCAACCTTTCTGTCTCCAAGGAGGGTCTGACTTTCAAGCTACCACTTCCACAGAGGAGTGGTTGGGGTGCATGTCCTCAGGAATTTAGGCTCTTGCTTCTTTTTCTCAGTGTAGATAGAATCATTTTGCTTGCAACTACAGCTTGATCTGGGCTAAAATGTAAAATTTGTTTAACCTTGTGGCCACGCTGCTGAGCAGTTTGGGGTCAAGAAGCAAAGGACAGCATCATGTGTAATTGAAATGTGCCCTCATGCTCTTGTGAGACCCCACCTGGAGCCCTGTGTTCAGCTCTGAATCCCTTAGCACAGAAGGACATGGAGCTGTTGGAGTGAGTCCAGAGGAGGCCACGGAGATCATTTGAGGGCTGGAGCACCTCTGCTATGAGGACAGGCTGAGAGTTGGGTTTGTTCAGTCTGGAGAAGAGAAAGCTCTGGGGAGACCTTAGAGCAGCCTCCCAGTACTGAAAGGGGCTCCAGGAAATCTGGGGAGGGGCTCTTGATCTGGGAGTGCAGGGACAGGAGGAAGGGAAAGGGTTTTCAGCTGAAAGAAGGGAGATTGAGGTGAGATATCGGGAAGAAATACTTTGCTGTGAGTGTGGGGAGACCCTGGCCCAGGTTGCCCAGAGAAGCTGTGGCTGCCCCATCCCTGGAGGTGTTCAGGGCCAGGTTGGATGGGGCTTGGAGCCCCCTGATCCAGTGGGAGGTGTCCCTGCCCTTGGCAGAGGGGCTGGAACAGGATGGACTTTGAGGTCCCTTCTGACCCAGACCATTCCATGATTCTGTGATTCTCATCACCTGGGTGCCTGAAGTCCAGTTCACTGTCTGAAATGGGGACGGGGTTATTTGCCCAGTGATGTGAAGCCCTGTGCTTCTTTAGGAAATGGAAATAGATCTGAAGGTGTTTGTGCAAACTGTGCCATGGGATAATGGAGAACAGGAGGTGCAGCCACCACTCCTCCAGCAGGTCTGGAAGGTGGGGCTTGGAGCTGCGTGGATTCATGCTGGGGAACAAGCCGTGCAGCTATTGGCACTCACCAAGAGGAAACAGAAGGAATAACTCAGCTTAGCTAACCCTCCTCATTGTCCTGTCCCTTCCATTCCTGAGTCATAAAGGAAGAGTTCCTGAGCAGTTTTGGCTCAGATTTATATCTTTTGTTCTTGGTTAATGAGTTTAAGATCAACTCATGGTTTCAGGGTCAAAACTGTGAGGATTCAGCTGCAGGTAATTTGGTGTCAGTTCAAGTGTAGTGGCTTAAAGTTTATGTCAGCTAAGATGAGACTCCCTTGCATAAGAGTGAATGTGCATAGGTGGCAGCTCAGAGCAAGAGTTGGGTGGGAGCAGGCTGAGAAGACATAAAGGAAAACGTAATTAAAAAATAAAAAGATCCCCTCAAATGCCTTTGTGTTCCAAAATGGCAGATGGTCAATGGCTTGGCCTCATCTTCCCGAGCTCACGGTACCTACAGGTTGTTGAACAGCAGTGCCCACACAGGAGGCAGTGGGTGAAACAGTGAGGTGTGAGAAAGGGAGCAGCTTGAACGCTTCCATCCGCGTGTGAGCAGTCGGGCAGTGCTGGATTGGCAGCGTGGTGGGTGTGGGGGATCCTGCTTCAGGAGTTCAGTAGGAATTGTTTGGGTGTAAGTGATGGAAGGATGTTTTGACACTGTCCTCCTTATTTTGGGTGGTGGTGTTCTAAGAAATGTGTTAAAGTTCCTTTTTTCTGTCTTGTTACTTGTTTGCACAATAAATAATTATCATTCTGGTCATTGGGGCTGGAGCATCCACCAAGGTACTTGAGGGCAAGGAGTAAACAAGGCTTGTGCGTTGTGACACATGCTGGATAATGCAGGGAAACAATGAGGGGTATGACTGAGGCAAAACTAATTTCTGTTCTTGTATAACATTCTGATCAGAACAGTGAAGGACATCACAAATCCATTCATTTATTTCAAAATTTGCAAAACAAATCCCTTCTTACACGTTGTATTTGTACAACATGAAATTATTATTCAATAAGTTGACATTTTAAACCTATTACCGCCTAAACCCATCTATTACTGAGCTATTCAGAGCACTAAGTTAACATTTACCAGAACATTCATCCTCACATCATGGGGAGATCAAGCTCAAATCCTTTATTTCATATTCAGATCTTGTTGGGTCAGGATTGGAAACCGCTACCTTTCTGCTACTTTACCGCAAAGCCACTCGGAAATCCACAAAAGAATTATTATCAAGTTACTGCAGTTATTCAGCTGGATGTTGACTTTGATATGTCAACTCTCTGATCTTTAATAGAAAATTGATGGTCTCGCCCCGAGGGTCAGTCATATGCATGACCAGGACAGGCCAAGGTTTGCATTAAATTACACCCAGCCTTGCATTCTCTTTCTCCGGCAGGCAAAGTCAAACAAAGCCAAACGGATCCTGGGTTCCTTTTCTCTTGGTTGTTTTGTGTTGGCAGACGGATTTGATTCTCTAATGGGTGACTGCTGGGCAGAAGCTGCTTTAGTGGTTCTCTGGGGAAAGTTTTTTGTGAGAGCACCCAAAGTAGAAAGACATAAAAGCAGCTGGTGCGAGGTTTGGTGTTGCAGGATGTGTCTGTTACAGCACTTATTCCACCATTGACTGTGTCACAAGAAATCAGGTTACATTTGTGTTTCCAGATCTTGCTTCCATGGGCTGGAGTTGTCAGTCGCACCGTGGGTTTTTTTGGTTCCTGTCAATTTTTCTACCTGTGATGAAGAGGCTGAGGGGTGACCTATTCACTGTCTACGACTGCCTGAAAGGAGGTTGTGGCAACGTGGGCGTTGGTCTCTTCTAACTGACAGGTGATGGGATGAGATGAAATGCTGCACCAGGGGAGGTTCAGACTAGAGATCAGGAAAAATTTGTTCACTGAAAGGGTTCTCAGGCCCTGGCAGAGGCTGCCCGGGGAGGTGGTGGAGTCCCCATCCCTGGAGGTGTTGCAAAAGATGGGTGGATGAGGTGCTCAGGGATGGTTTAGTAATGGACAGGGATGGCTGGACTTGATCTCAAAGGTCTTTTCCAACCAAACGATTCTATGATTGCAGTGAATGTCTTTGAGGACCACAAAGTTGGTGAAGGGTTTAGAGGGGAAGGGGGAATGAGGTGACTGAAGTCACTTGGTCTGTTCAGCCTGGAGAAGAGGAGAGAGGGGAGACCTCATTGTAGTCTGCAGCTTCTTCACATAGGGAGGAGGAGGAGCAGGCACTGTTGTCTCTGGTGACCAATGAGAGGACCTGAGGGAATGGCAGGAAGATGCCAGGGAAGGGTTAGGTTGGTCATCAGGAGAAGGTTCTTCCCCCATTAGGTGGTGGAGCATTGGAGCAGCTCCCCAGGGAAGCAGTCACAGTCTGACAATATTCCAGAAGCATTTAACCAAGGCCCTCAGACCCATGGTGTGAGTGTTGGGGGTGTCCTGTGCAGGGACAGGGGCTGGACTTGATGGTCCTTGTGGGTCCCTTCTAACCCAGGACGTTCTGTGATTCTATGGATGATGCAGACTTTAGCTCTTTTCCATGCTCTTGGTTGTCATTTCAAACAAAGCTGCCTTTTTAGCTTGTCTGAGGAAGGTGCACTGTGTGGAAAACTGGGACATCCATGGTCTGGGACTGCGTTTTGGATCCCAGCTTCTGAAGTGGGGCTTGGGTGAGCTACTGCTCCGTGCATAATTTCTTTGATGGCTGCAGATGAATATGTTGTGTGGCAGCAACTAAAGGAAATAAAAGGAGGGCAATATATTTTCCATTTAAAAAAAAAAAGTACTGTTCCTTAACGTCTGTTTCCTGCAACTGCTGTTACGTAAACACCACATCAAATACGCCTACAGAGACCTGGATGGTGTAGCAGCTCCTCCTGGTCTTGTCTTTAGCTTCCTGCAGGGTGTTTAGGTTTGATGTTCAGTTCATGCTGCTCAGAATAATAGCAGATGATGAACTTGCTTCCTTTCTTGCTTGGAGTGAAGCAAGGTTTTGATACCAAATCATCAGAGAGGCTGATGGACAGGTGTGGACGTACCTCTGGATGGTGGCAGCAAGTCCTGTTCCTTTCTGATTAGAAGTTGGCTGGTACAGTGACCAGTAAAGAGGACCTTACTGGGCTGTCACGTGGGGCATCTGGGTATTAGCTACAGCATCCCTTTCCCTGTATGAAACCTGGAGAGGGGCTGGGATAGAGAGAGATCACTTTTATGAGATCTTGCAATTTTCTGAGTAGGCTGATCGCGGAAGGACTCCTCTCACACAACTTGTGTCTGTTGTTTGTGTTCGTTTAATGAAGAAATGTTTTCCTGTGAGGGTGGGAAGGCCCTGGCCCAGGTTGCCCAGAGAAGTATTGGCTGCCCCATCCCTGGAGGTGTTCCAGGCCAGGTTGGATGGTGCTTGGAGCCCCCTAATCCAGTGGGAGGTGTCCCTGCCCATCGCAGGGGGCTGGAACTGGATGGGCTTTAAGGTCTCTTCCAGCCCAAACCAGTCTATGATTCTCTGGTTTTTCAAAGCCTTAGCTGGCAGCCAAAACACAGTAGGATCTAATAGGGTCTAAACCCTAAGTGATGAGGAAGACAAATCTCATTGACTTTCAGTAGAACTTAGATGCTGAAGTTACTTAAATGCTTCTGAAGATGCCAAGCTTGGATTTGAAAGGCAGCCTTGGGTTCCAAACATAGGTGTTAAGCACTTCCACAGGAGCAGACTGTTGACAGCACACACGGCAGGACCGAGCTGTTTCAGAATGCAAGGCATTTAGCTGTTAGAAAAAGGGTGTCAGACTTCAGTTTTGAAGGAGAATGCGCAGCCTGATGTGAGCATTAATGCAGCTCTTAATGCCAAGTTAAGAACGTCTGTGAATGTATAGGCCTGGCTTTTATGAATAGCCCTTGTTAGTACTTTGATGTGAATCTCCTTCATCAAACCCAGCATTAACTTTGCTGAAGCCAGTAGAGTTTTGCACCCTGTAAGTGACTGCAGGCAAGCAGCCTGTGCTCTTGGAGAGCAAACCATACTGAGTATAAATAACATCACAGGGAGACTGGGTCCACCTTATCTTGGCAGTAATTCTTCTGATACGCTCTGAGTTGCGTCGGGATAAATTTGGCCCGCTGAGATTAGTACGAAAAAGCAGACAGTGTGCCTTAGCTAGAAAGGTGCATCTAAATCCCTGTAACTCTAACTTTGATCAGCTTAACGCTCAGCTTGCTGTGCGAATCCTTTACCTTCTCTCTCATTTCAGAGCAGCTGATGCTGGCAAGTGCTGGTTGGACCCACAGAATTACCGTGCGGTATGGTGGAGGTGCTGTGGAACTCCCAGAGCAGAGAAGTGATGCTCAGATCAAACTGCCTTCTCTTCCTCCCGGTGTGTGAAATTGTGAGGCCGACTTCTTCAAATCTGTCTCTCATTTCAGACCCTGGTCCTGTGACCCTCTGATTCCTCTCGTCTCCCTTTAAAGTTAATGAGAGTCAAAAGTTCTCATCACCGTTCATGCTCAGTTTTGGGCCTCTGACTCCAAGAGGGACACTGAGTGGGTGGAGCGTGTCCAGAGAAGGAAAGGGAGCAGGTGAAGGGTCTGGAGAACAAGGGTTATGAGGAGCAGCCAAGGGAGCTGGGGCTGTTTAGCCTGGAGAAAAGGAGGCTGAGAGGAGACCTCATCGCTGTCTACAGCTCCCTGAAAGGAGGTTGTGGTGAGGTGGGTACAGTCGCCTAGGAGAAGGGGAAATGGCCTCAAGTTTGCACCAGGGCAGGTTCAGATTGGGAATCAGGAAAAATATCTTCACTGAAAGGGTTCTCAGGCACTGGCAGGGCTGCCCAGGGAGGGGGTTGGGTCACCATCCCTGGAGATGTTTAAAAGACGGGCAGCTGAGGTGCTCAGGGATGATTTAGTAGTGGACAGGTATGGTTGGGCTTGATGATCTCAAAGGTCTTTTCCAACCAAGTGATTCGATGATTCTGTAGTTCCATGGTGCAGGATTAGCCCCTTAATTATCCTTAGGAATAGTCATTCCCTTCTAGGTGATGCAGTGGTGGAGGTAACATCTGCTCATGTTTGTCTGGGATGCTTGGCAAGAGGTCTTGCTTGGTCAAAGCAAGGAAATTTGTGCTCCCCCCCCACAAAACATCAGCAACGCGTGGCATCAGCCTGCTTTCCCTTTGTCCCTTAGGAAAGAAAAGCTCGTATCCACTCTCTAAAAGAGCTCATCACTTAATACTTCTCTGTATAATTAGGAAATGATGTTCATCTGACAAAGTACATTCATTAAATCATTTCAAAACAAGCCAGAGGCATTGTTTAAGCCCAGTGTCAACACAAACTGCAAAAAATGTGCCGAATAGTGAGATTTTAGCCAAAAGTGTATGTTAATGGAGCAAGAGCACTAAATGTTTTTTCTGCTTTTTAAGGCATCGAACTATCTTTTAGTGCAAGTTCTGCCTCACAGCCAGAGCTGGCCCCTTCTTCACCCTGGCCCTTTCATCTCCCTTTGTTCCCTGTCTATGCTGAGACTGAGATTTTCCCACCTCTCTCAGTCTTACTGTGGCTCTGAAAGATGATTGCCTTCCGGTGAAGCCCTTTCCCCTTCTTCTGTACCCAAGCTCCATGTTCAATGAACATCAAAAAGCCTTATCATACCCTGATGGTTTAAATCTTTAAACAGAGAGTAACAGCCTGAGTACATCCAGACCCCTCACATCCTATAGTCTTGTCACTATGTGTTCCTGCAACAATTACCAGGAGAGGGGAGCTGCGGAGTGAATCAAGTAGCGTGTGTTGTCTCCCCGGACTCCATGCTGATGCTCTGATCAGGACTTCAGCAAAATTCTGTTTGAAATGAGAATAGACTAATTTTCATCAGCCTCCTCTCACAGGAATCCCAAGTGGGCCAGCATGCCAAGGGTCATCATTAGAAAACCGCCTTCAAAAGAGCCGGGGCTTTCTCGTGGCAACGCTTTCTCCCTTCGCTAGATTTATAAACATTTATGGAAAAATGTATACATTAATTGTTGGGCTTCCTTGCGTGCCTGCCAAGGATCATACCGGCAGAAACACGCTTGGAAAAATAGCCCGGGTGAGGACAAAGATGTCCTCGTTTTGAGTGGGAATTCAGAATGCCGTGATCAAAGGATGCTGTAACTCCCAGCTGTTCAAAGGGACTGCTATTAAAAAAAATCAGATGTGACCAAGAATAGAAAATAACTCATTAAGAGCTTAACCAGACGATGACAGGTGAAGCCGTCAGTCGCTTAAACAGGGTAATGTTTTTCTAAGCAGTTTCTGTTATTTTTCTGCCCCCTCCCCGTTACCCTGAATCAATTGATACTTTCTGGAAATAATTATGAGATCAAGTAAAGTTTGTCTGCAGTGGAAAATCAACACAAACCGCTGGACTGGGGAGTAATTAAGACATCACTTTACTGTGGTTGCATGTTTGTAAGCGCAGACAAATTACGGAATTTGTTTTACCCTTCCCGTTTATCAGTTTTCTTTGGAAGCCATTGCAGTTCTTAAAAGGCAGGAGAAAGGTAATGGTAAGTCTGTAAGAAAAAGAACGATCTCTGCAAGTTTTAAGCTCTCAGACATAAAGGAAAGGCCTTTTCTCTGTCTTTTGAGACTCGCAAGCAATGAATAGTAGGTGGATGTGATCTCTCCTCATTTTTATAGCTATTGTTTAGCTTCCACAGTGTTTGTAAAATACATTAAAAAATCTTTATAATTCTCTTAAGCAGCTTAAATCCCTTCTCGCTTTCCCCAGGCAAAACCTGATTCACTTGCATGTTTCTGGGCTCTGACCTTCACAGCGCTGCTCTCCCAACAGTAGTAGCCAGTTTCTTATTCTTTAAGTGCTGGAGGAGTCATGAAAAATTCAGACACTGGGTTTCCCTGAGACCAATCTGGTGGCTTTGTCTTTGTGCTAACTGCTGCTTTCTATGCATCATTCAAAAGGTACATACTGTTGTCAGCCCCTGAACTGCTACTTGGTGTTAAACATGAATATTTGTAGCTTAGCAAGGGACTAAATTTAAAAAAATTAATATTTGACAACCTTTGAGAAGGCATTACTGGCATGAAACTACACGAATGAAAGGCTGGATTTGTGCAAAATGAGAACTTTCTTCAGTGGGGCAATTCTAAACATGATGAGATCTGTGTTGAAAGAGCTCTGATCGCTGGACTTTCTTCTGGATACACAGATTTACGATTGTACCAAAGAAAATACTGTCGGGGAGTTGTTTTTTTTCCTGTATACTGCAGGGAAAAATCCATTCTGTGCATGTGCCACTAATCCTGCCGACCCGAAGGATGGTGTGGGGCTGATGGCGGCTCCGCACCGGAGATCCAGCCAATGGGAAAATTGCCTTTTCCCACATTTCTTAATTAGAAATGGAACCGGCTTCAGCTAATAGAATCTCTTATTAGTACCAAGAAGAACTGCTGGCTCTCTAGTTCAAGTGGCATATCTGCATAACTTATAGCCTTAAGAGCTTACGGAGTCACTCACACTCCTGGCAGAATGCCTTCTCCTCTCCCATATTAATGAGTTGTTCTAAATTTAGTCTGCTGTGACAAACTAATATTAATACAGTATTTTATGGCCCGGAGCATTGTTAATGCATAAGAATGAAACACTGAATCAAAGGAAGGGGAGCGGAGGCAAGATTACTTAGTGTGATTGTCAAGATAGAAGATAATCCAACTATGTAGATATTAAGACTTAAACATAATGCTCTGCTTATAGATTTATATTATGTGAAACATTTTCTATTATTTTAAATCCTGGCA
This sequence comes from Tapera naevia, assembly GCA_033556795.1. NCBI lineage: Eukaryota > Metazoa > Chordata > Aves > Cuculiformes > Neomorphidae > Tapera > Tapera naevia. The sequence continues at coordinate 4,195,710 of JAUMJJ010000072.1, forward strand.
GTATTAGTTTCCTATTTTCAAGGGTTTAGAACTCGGCCATAAAAATTCGCTCTGGGCTGAGTCTTGGCATACAAGGTCTTAACCCGGGAGCAATTCTTCAAGTAAATTTTCAAACAAATCTGGATTTGCGTTTGGTAAAAGCGGGACAACAGTCAGTGTACGGCTGCTGCCTTGAGAAACCTGTATCTTCGTGTCAGACAGCAGTGGGGAGGGATAAGCAAAGGGGAGACGAGCCTGTAATGGGTATTAATTGCTCTTTTTTTTGTGGTTTTTTTTCCTTTTTTTTAATTCTAGATATTACCAGGACAATGCATTTGATGGGTGGTGGCTTGGTAGGTGTCAGAGCTTCTTCCACTGCAGTTGAGGGTCATTTTTTGTACTGTATGGAGGGGAGGTGGGGTTGGGTGCTTGGCTTGGTAACTCTCCTGTAGTGGTGATTCTGCTGTCTCAGTATTTACTTCGATAGATAGTTGCATGGCTACTCTCCAGATACCCTTTTGCAGGAGATAAAGCCTCTACACAGGATTTTTATGACGTGAATAGCTGTGTATTACCAACACGCACGTGCACAAATTCATTTCATCTGTGCAGCCTCAGTAGAGCTGATCCATGTAAATTAAGGTGAAGAAAAGCATCAGACCCTAACAGACAGGAGGAACTCGACTCTAAACGATGCCGAGTGTGTAGGATGCCTGCTGGAATGCTGCCGGTTGTGAGGTGTATCAGGGATTTCCAGTGCAACCAGTGGGCAACAGAGTGCAGCTGAGTAGATGTGGGACTTTAAGGTCAACCATGGATTGTCCAAAGCACGTACCTGCCTGGGCTATTGCTCAAAATCACCACGTGTGAGGAGGAGGGATCAGGCTTTTGGCTGGCTAATGCCATCATCGGTGGGTTTTTTTTCCCCCCACCCAAACAAAACGAACTTTGGAAGCAGCAGACAGAAAGTAATTCTTGGTGTATTGGATCTCTGACTTGAATATCTGGGAGCCAGAATTTAACCCTTCTTTTGAACTCTTCTTACTGAGATTTGTGTGGATTAAGAAGTTCTGTCTCCAGTGTTTACAGGGACAAACAGATAAGCACGGGAATCTTGAGGAGATGGAAAACTGGGAAGATCTGGGATGTGCAGTTCAGGTCTTGGGAGAAGACAGTTCTCTCCACCTCACCCAGGCCATGCTGCAGAGCTGCCAGGGTGGAAGTTGTCTCTGTGCAGGTGGACAAATGTTCCATTTGACGCTCTTGTCGAGGAATTGTTTAGCAAAATGAATCTGCTGTGTGGCTGCTGGTGAGAATTTGGCCCAGGTTAATTAAACTGCATCCAGCACTGGTGGGATGTGCTCCTTCGAAACGTGCCAAGAGCCCGAATGCTTGGTTGTGGGGCAGGAAGGTGGTTGTGGGGTAGGAACTCTCACTGTGTTTCTGAGAGTGTCTCTTGCAACTGGTGTCATTCAGGGAGGGAGAATCTCCCTGACCCCAGTGAAGTCTCTGTGGATGGGAGATCATGGAAGCCCAGAAACTGGGTTTGTAACTCCTGTGCCGGTGACAGAGGGACCAGAAAGCGGAGAGGAGCAGAAGGGAGACAGAGCCCTTGCTCTCCAGCTCTTTCCGCAGCTCCCCACTCTTTGAGAGCAGGGTGGGTGTCAGAGTTGGGTGCCTGTTCTGCCCAGGACCCCGTGCCAAACCCCTGAGGATGGGTTTCATAGGCAGTGGCAGCTCCTTGGCTGGGTGGGCAGGAGGCAGTCGCCTGGCTCGGGCAGCGGCAGCGGTGGGGGCTGCAGCTCGCTGGAGGCAGGTTTTAACGAGCCACTTCAGAGTCCTTTCCAGCACAACCCTTGCTCCAGCACTGATTCAGTCTCTGTAAGACTCCTACGTGTTGACAGAGAACCACAGGCTAGAATTTATCTAAAACTGATGTAATTTGGGATAAAATCACAAGAACTGGCGGGAGGCATTGCATGTTGTGTTGCTCAAGTTATCCCCAGCCGCTAATGTGGATGAGATGCAGCCAGGGCTGGTTCTATCCCATCCCATCCTGTCCTATAACACTGAGAGTCTTTCTGTAAGAGCCAAGCCCTGTTTATTCAGATCTGCTTCACTGTGCAGCATGCCAGTACTTTCCCCATTACGCAAATGATGGAGTTCATTAAGCTCCATCTGCCATAATTACGTCCGTTTAGGTTTGCAGTGCAGTCTATGGGTTCCTGTTAGTAGGGGGTTGGGGAGCAATGGATCAGTGTTTTCCCTGCGTTCCCTGCCAGTCCTAGGTCTTTACCAAGCAGAGGTAATAATCCAGCCAGCTTTGTCCCTGGAATCCTGGTCATATACACGTTTGCTGGAGAGTGAGCAAATGGCCAGTTTGAGGATGGAGTGTTAAGGAAAGCTGTCGTGTTGCGTGGGTGGCAGGATGAGAGGGAGGCAAATGCAATCTGTTATCAAAACTGAAAACTGTTCCTGTGGTTGCTTTGCACTCTTACAGAAATGTAGAATAGATCATTGAAGTGCTCTGCACTTGGAGAGTGTTTCGGTCTGGCTTTTCACTTTCCTATCCTGCTGGCTCTGATTCCAGATGTGCACCTGTGTTCCTGCACACTCCTGTGAAGAATCCCCTCAGTGGAGTCGTGTCAAAAGTCTAAAGACCGAGTGACCCATTCAGGTTAGGAGCAGTTGCAGACAGTGCAGCATTTATACACAGCCCCTTTACCAGCTCTGTGCACGATATAGTGTCCTGATTTTGACACAGAATCATAGAGTGCTTTAAGTTGGAAGGGACCTCAGAGCCCATCCAGTCCCACCCCCTGCCATGGGCAGGGACACTTCCCACTGGATCAGGAGGCTCCAAACCCCATCCAGCCTGGCCTTGAACACCTCCAAGGGATGGGGCAGCCACTGCTTCTCTGGGAAGCCTGTGCCAGAGACTCCCCACCTTCACAGGAAAACATTTATCCCTAAGATCTCATCTCAATCTCCCCTCTTTCAGCTTCAAACCATTCCCCCTCATCCTATCCCTGTAATCCCTGATCAAGAGCCCCTCCCCAGCTTTCCTGGAGCCCCTTTCAGTACTGGGAGGTTGCTTTGAGATAATATTACATAGTAGTGATTTATATTCTGCACAAAACAATCTGAACAAAAGCTTATGGTTTATATTTTTTTTCATCTCCCTTTTTCTCAGTTTTGTATTGTGTTTTGGTTGTTTGGTTTTTCATTTGATTTTTTTCCCTCCACTTCTGGCTTTTTTAGCAGCAGTTATGAACACAAAACCAAAGGAGACAGAACATCAGGTTAAAACCTGTGCCTTGGCACCGTGAATCCCTCTTGTGTATCGTTTCATTTGAGAACCTTGAAAGGACATTACTTTTCCAGAGGTAAGTGCTAAGCATCCTCCGAAAGCGAAGCCTCTCAAAGCTGGATGAGGGATACCCTTGGGTTTGTCAGCTCTGCTGAAGTCCTGCTGTCCTTTGCCATTGTTTTCCTTTGCAAGGAAGATCTTTAGGTGTGTTGGTAGTGTGTAAGGAAAAGTAATTCCAGAAGCTGTCAGGATCTGGCTGTTTCCCATGCATGGAATGCTGATACTTCCCATCTTATCAGTCAAGGTGTTGCTAAGGGGGACTGAAGGCTGAGGCTTCAAACCTCTTTATGTGACTGCCTACCTGCAGGAGTGGGCAGAACTTCTGTTTGGTAGCAGTGGCTGTGATAGTGATTTTCATTGTTACATGTTTTATTTCGTGCAGCTTTAATCAAACCCCAGTGTTCTGTTTTTGCAGGAGGCACTGGGGGCACAGCCTTAGCAAACCGATGCCCTGTGACCCCCTTGCACAGCCTGGGGGGCTGCAGCAGTGGGTGGTGAGTTGTTCTGTCTCTGCTGGCAGAACTTGTTCAGCTTATGCAATATGCAAAAGGAGGGGAGCCGAACGCTGGAGCCCATTACCAGTGTGCACTTGCAAGGAAATTATCCTGTGAAAAACAAACTCCTGTGCTTAAATGCTGCTCATAAACTAGAAGGCACCTAATTCTACCTTAATGGGTGAAATTGCTACTTGATGGAGAAATAAAACCAATACTATTAAAATATTGAGCCAGCGTAAGCATTAACAGGTTGGAATCCATTAAGTACATGCTATTGTGGGAGCTGGGGAGGCTGCGGTTGTGGTGTTTTATTTAATTATACCTGTGGTTTATGAGAATTCCCATGGTTTTTTATGTTTTTCAGAGCAGTCCTTTCCATCTGTGGGTAAGAAGGAGAAGATTAAATGTTGTGTAAACTCATGAAGCACGGGAGAGATCCCTTTAATGGAAAAAGGAGAGAGACTGGTATGAGTTGAGCACTGTGTTAGACATTTTTCACTGCCTTATCCTTCCCTTACACACTTGCAGGTACAACACCATTGGTCTCTCTTATCCTGCAGGCATTAAATACTGTTTTCCAATATTTAATCCCAAACAGGCTACCTGGCTGTTGATGGAGAGGCTCAAAAATGATGAAACACATCACAAAAACTCAAACAGATGAAGTATATATGTCTGAAGGAGGTTTGCAGTATAGAAAGATGTTGGAGATGCGGACGATACAGGATATGTTGTAATGATGCTTTTAAAATATAGGGGGAAAACCATCCCCAGTGATAATATAACAAAGTAAGAATTCGTACCCGTGATCCAAACACCTCATTGGTCTCCTTTGTCTCTGTGGGTCTGTGCTTTGGTTACAATAGTGAAAGTTTCTCCTTTAGACCATCCGAGGGCTCCAGGCCGTGCGTGTTCACCTGAGCCATCTCCTCACCAGAGGGCAGCATTTGATAAAGTGTTTAAAAGCAGGCTTCTTCCCCAGAAGTGCAGAAAATCCATACAGGTCACTTTTGTCACACTTTTACCCGTGTTCTCTGCCCTAAGCGTCCAGTTCTGTTCGTTGGACTGGAACCTGGAACGTGGTTTGGCTTGAGACTGTGAAAGCATTTTAAGGGTTTATTCCACTGATAACCACAAATTGGTTTTAGATGGAAATATTATTTCAGGTTTGTAGAAACTACACCCTGCAGCCTCTGCCTTCTGCTCGTAGCCTTTTAAATGTGCATGAAGTCATTCTAAATTTTTAGATTGCTGTAAAAGAAAGAAGCATTAATATGTTCCCTTGTTAATTAGCCCTTCTCTCTAATTTTGTTTCTATCTCTGCTGTTGTTCAGGTCCTGTCAGCAGCATCGTTTCATTCAGCAGGAGGCTTGGTGGCTGCAGGGTCTCTGCAGGCCTGGATGGCCGTGCTTCTGGGGAGTCCATCGTGGTGCTGGAGGAGAAACCTTCCCTTGTGCTGGTGTTGGTTCCTCGGTGGCAGCTGGTTTGCAAGGCTCTGCCAGCCCTTTTGAAGAGGCCTTCTCTGGGACAAGGATGCAGATGGCCAGGAGACAACTCGCCTGGACTGCACAGTTACCCTTTGAGAGGTGTGATCCGGCATTTAGGGTCAGACAAGCAGGTATTTTCTGATTCATCACCAGCCAAGAAATGCCATCGTGCCTCTCTGAACGAGGTGCTTCAAATGAAAAGTGACTCCTGCCACCGAGCATTAAGAATCTGTCTGAGGAGGCTGCGTCACCCTTGGCTTTCTCTCCAGTTGTGGGGGAGGGAGAGGCTGTTAAAAAGGGCAGTTGAACTGACCTAAGACTTGCAGTGCCTCTGGAGGTGCACATCCTCTCTAGAGAAAGCGCTTGAGTGACGAGACATCTAATTCAGATGTGTCTAAAATTAAGTGGCGTAACCTGGCCTTCGCAGCCACCCTTGTCACTTCTAACAGTGATTCCAGTGCATTTCCCTCGTGAACAAGAAGCAGACGTGACCAGGGTCTGTACTGGAACCATTGCTGGGGCTGGGAAGTGCTCTGGTGGCTTATCAGATTCGTCTTGCTTACCAGGTTAAGCAGCATTGACTTAGGTGAGCTTGTTGTAAATGGCTTCGTTGCTGGAGTTGCTGCAGGGACAGGGTGGAAGGGGGATCCTGAGGATAGGTGTGCTTTGCCTGCACCCCCACAGCCTGGAAGCTGAGCCATGGTCCATCCCGTCGCGCCTCTCCTCGTTCAGGTGTTGGCTGCCAAGTGGGTGGGTTCTTTCCCTTTCTGAGCTGTCGCTCTCCAGTGCTGGCTGCAGCTTTGTGGTTAAGGCTGATCCTGTGTCCTTAGCAAACCAGAAGGACTTAATTTGTATGACAGGAGATGTATAAACAGAACATTGTTATCATTGTCTTTAGAATTACATCTTCCCCATGCCAGGTAGATCCAGGCAGCAGTTAAGCATTTCCCTCTGTGACATTATCGCAAATGTCATTTGGTGCTTTCAGACTGTTTCAGCAAACTAAACCCAGCAGCCAAGCTGGAGAGGTGTGTTTGTAGCATCACGTATGCATTTTTGGCTGGAATAGATTGGTGCAAGCTAGGCTTTCTTCAGGCCTCCAGGGCAAATCAATCAGTAGGTCTTTTTGTTAAACATTATTAAATACCTCTCATCGTGTGCCTGGTTGTCTCGAAGCTTTCAGGTGTGTGGGCTGACAGCTGGCTTGGAGATGGTTGGGGAGCTCTCCCAGTTTGCGTGCAGTGCAGAATACCTACAGCTTCTGTTTTGCTGTCTAGTGAAGTCCTCTCTGCTCAAGACATGCTACTACGAAGGGAGAGGAAGGAGCCATCTGTGACAGCCCTGGGAACTATAACTTCCTGGGATGGTTCAACATCGTCTTTGGTCCCCTTTTTTATATCCTGGCTGGTTAAATTGTTGCTGGCTGACGAGTGAAACGCTGGGGTGCCACTGAAGAGCATCATCAACTCAATGGCTGTGTAGTTTCATCCAACAGTAGAAAGAAAACCAACTCTTAGCTTTACATTTTAATGTCTGTTTGGTGCTAGGTGAGAGGAGTTTCCACGTGGACATGCAGCCCTGAGCCATTATTTCATTGCAAATGGTTCACCTAGCTCAGTCTGAAGCCTGGAGCTGGCCCTTCACAGAGATCAGTGCTCACAGCTGAGATGTGGGGCAGAGCTGTTCCAGTAGTGCAGGGAGACCTAACTTTGGTGCCATCTGCAGAGCTCCCTGAGGAGCCCTGTGCCTGCCCTGCGAGCGCTGCCGACGTGACCTGTGCTGATGTCCAGCCAGCTCGCACTGTTGTGCTGGTGGGGTTGGTTGGTGTCACTGGAAGAGCAGGGAGGTCAAGGGATGCTGTTTCCCAAGAGAAGAGCTAAGGCCAGATCTCTCATCACCAAAGATGATGTGAACTGTGGTAATACTGGGTGCTACTTCTTAGGTAGAGATTTATTGAACAATAGCTGTATCTCACTAAGGAGTGGAAACACTTTTATTCCCAATCACCCTGTTCCCAGACCTTTGGTGTCCTTGAAAGATGTAAATGTAGTTTCTCCTTTCTAGAGTCACAGAAAAGGGATTCTTCAGCACTGATGTTCTTTGTGCCTGTTCAAGAAAATGCAGCTCGTCCTTTGGGCTACCTCCAGTCAGAACTGCTTGTCACTAAAAAACGCAGTCCAAGAGCTTCCCATCCCGTTGCCAGTGGCACAGAGCGATGCGCTGGGCTGCACCATGGGCAGCCAGGCAAGTATTTCATCAACAAAGCAAAGAGAAGAGTGCTGGTCTCTTTACCAAGATGAAGCACCTGAAAGGAGGTTATTGCAAGTGTCCTGTTGTATCTACCGTGGTGCCTCTACAGCAGCCTTGAATGCTAGTGGTCCCTGCAACCGGTTGCTTCTTAACCCTAGAAGGCAGGGAGCTGTGGCACCCTGGCTTTGCATCCCTTAGCTCTGCTTTCCTTTCTCCTGGACAAAGGGCCTTCCGACGAGCAAAGAAAGTGGGGTGACAGCAGCTCCCATAAACATAGTGTTCCTGCTCCAATGGGGAGCCAGCCCCCTCCCTCCTCCCCAGCCACACGGAGCTCTGCTGGGACTGCTGGCAAGGACCAGGAGCTTCTGGATATGCTGTCCATGGCATGGCTCCTGGGAAACTGCTCGCGCAGGCCTGCTCACCCAGGCTCTGGCAGGAGTTACGGTGGTGGGTACATGTGGTGTATGTGTTCCAGTGTGGTGGGAGCTGGAAATAATCTTAAAATGGGAATTGTTGTGATCACATTCTCAGTCCAGAGGCCTTTTTGTACTGGTCCATGTCTTGATACATCCTTACTGTTCAGCTTCAAAAAGAACCCAACCCCCAACTGACAAGAGCAACGGTGTCCCAAAGCACATCATGTTTGGGACTCACTGGTTTTGTTTTTTTTTTTTTCCTTTGGGTTGAGGGATTTAATCTAGTTTTTAACTTAGATTGCAGACTCAGCTGTACCAAGAATTTACAACAGTGTTTCTCCCCTTTTTGTTACTTGTCATTCTGTTTTCTGCAGTCAGGTTCCACTTGTTGCTGACAGATGACAATAGGCTTAATAAACCCTCAAACACAGGGAAAAGCTCATTTGTAATAGTGAAATGTGGCTTTTTGCAGGGCATCACCGACCGCGGGAAGAGGTGGACACAGAGGCACCGCCGGCGCCTTTGCCCTGTTATCAGGAGAGTCTTGGTGAGTAAATCCGTGCTTACGCCGGTAGGACGAGGCCCCAGCGCTTCTTCCCAGGCAGCCTTTTCACCACCAAAGCAGATTAACAAGAGGCGCAGATGCCAGGGACAAAGTGCCAATATTTGTTAACAGATGTGATCCTTGTAATGTACCATGTGTTCTTAATTTGGCACTGCTTGACACCGGGAGCGCCGCTGTCAATAAGGTGTCGGTGGCTCCATCCGATGGGCTTTCCTCCCAAACCTCTCTGGTTGTATCCGTGCTCCGGTTGGAACTGGCATCTACCTTGTGGGTGGGCACTCTGCCACGGCGACAGATGGGCACAACGGGGCACCGGCGAGGGAAGCACTGAGCTTGGCCAGGCTGAGCCTTCGGCGCCAAACGGCCTCTCCACAAACACAACGCGGGCAGATCCGCCTCGTTGTCATTGCGGAGCAGGCACTACCTGGTCTCTGGGATGATTAAACCTTCACAACCTCAGACTTGACTTTGATCGCTCCCAGATTTTGGCTCCAGAAGGATGAAGACTGCTGCTAAAAAAAAAAGTGTAGGAAAGAATGTGCTTTTTGAAAGAAACTTCCATGTCCAATGAGGAAAATGTGGAGTGAGGCAGTCATGTTCCTAGCTAAGTGGGTTGATGCCAGCCTGCTATTTGTGTTGACTCCCAATTAAGTATTTACAGGAGAATGTTTCACACAGTATTTCCTTTCTCTGGTTTAAAAATTAAAAACTGTTGAATAGGATGTACTTCTGTCTCTGAATCTCTGGAGCAAAACCGAGGTCTGTTGCATCGGTGAGAAGGCAACTGAGTTACTTGAGGAACTCCTTGCTTTGATGTTTTTAAGAGAGGAAAACATAGATGCTTGTGTAATGTATATTTAAAGATTTAAAAATCTAAAAAGGGAGTTGGTATAAGAATGTAGGGGCTTTCTGTGTAAAAACACACTATCACAAGTGCTGCTCAGATAATCCCACTTAACCACTTACCTTTACTTACAGACAAAATTGGTTTATTGGTTTAGCTAGGGAAAAAACACAAACTGATTAAAAGTGAGCAGAGTTGTGCCATATTTTTGCAGGCATTTCAATGCTTTGCACCCAGTAGAAATTGTAGCAGGCACAACTTGGACCTTGGAGATCTTTCTGCAGCCAAAGGGACTTCCTTGTGATTTGCAGCAGTTCCTTATATGAAGAAACCTCCTGTAAATGGAGAGAGAAGACCCTTGGCTGACATGATGGGGACAATTCCAATGGGTTTTTAAGGCTACAGAGTGGGTTTAGTGCAGTTTTGCAGGATCTGCCTATCAGCAGAGATCTCTGTAAGCAAGAAATGCTGAAAAATAGCTCTACCTTGGTGGAAACCCCAGGTGCTCGTGGGTCCCCTCCGAGAGGTGAGGGACGGGGCAGGAGCAGTGGCCGGGGAGCCCCTGCAGGGAGCAGAGGTTGTCGGGCTCACGCGCACAGGCTGCTTCTGTCACCCAGACTCTGCAGTATGGGCACGTTCTCCTACCCCTGGAGAATTCTCAAGCTTCTGTAGCCTTTGATACAGATGCATACGGTAACTTGTTGCCAATTTTGTGCAATTAGGGCATACAAAATGGTTTCCCTGTTCGGAATGTTGCATGTGCTACGACACTAATTAGGGGTTTCTCGCCTTTACATGCATGCCTGGCTGCCATTAATATTAATGGCAACTTTGCCCAAGCACAAGGGAAGACGGGACCCGTGGAACTGTGACTTCAACTTCCATCTCAGGAATTCCCTGTGTAGTTGTTCTCGGAACCTGCTGGCTTGCCATTTTCCGAACCTTCCTGGTGAAGGTGGCAGTGTGGAGATGACACAGTGACCTTTTAAGGGGGAATTTTATTAACTCTTCTAGGGTCTTTCCCCTCTGTGTCTCTGTGGTTTGTCCCTGTGGTTACATTGCTTTTGCATCTATTAAAAAGCTACATTTGATGCATATTTAATGAGGTTTTTTTTCCTCTAATGAAGCTTCTACTATAAATAAAAAACCCAACCTTGAGTGGCTTCAGAGGTTGAACACTGACTCCATGTTCTTACGAGGAGATGCATCATGATACAACAAATAAAAGGGAAGAAATGACTCTTGGTATTTTCAGAGGAGAGATAACAGGCTACGGGGTTTGAAAATTCTGCTGGAATTTTGGATTTATTGCCGATTAAGAGGAAACAACTACAGGCATGCAGTGCTCTGTGGGGCAGTCGAGCAAGCCAGCTCCAAGGAATGAAAGTGAAGGAGGTTGAGACCTTTGGGCTTCCAGCTCACCGCTGGGTGGTTGCAGGGGTGAGCAGAGTGAAGCAGAGAGGCAGAGGGTGGTGCAAAGTCGTTCTTGAAGGCTGTTTCTCCAGAAGATGAGAAGGCAGTTGGACAGCGGTCAATTCTACTCAAAAGTCACTTGAAATGATCATTAAGATGCTGGTTAATAGGATGAGTGGTGTAGGCTAGGACAGGATCAGTTTCTGCCTCTTAGGAAAGGCCACCAACGAAGGACATTGCATGGATGTTAAGACAGCAGATGAGGAGGTTTTACAGCCTGGGCTTTCATCTCATGGACCTACTACGGAAGAAGATACTTTTTGAACCATTCGTGCTCCTGGTTGCACAAACGTTCCAGTAGCTGGAGCTGGTTGTACAGAGTTACCTTTAGGTGTAGACTTGCTGAACTCTTTGTTTGAACTCGCCTTTGGGGGTACTTGAGCAAATTCTCAGTGCTCTAAGTGGGTGGGGTATGAGCAAATTACTCCACCTTCCCAAGTCCTTTTCACACCCAACTTAAGGAGAATGATCACATGAGCTAAAAAGCAAAGCTGGGATGCAATGAAAATCCACGGGGCTGTGGATGTCAGTGGAAGACTGAAGAAGCGAGTGTTGTTCTATCTTTGTTCAGGGAAAAGAGCCTGTGCCTTTTATGCAATGTTATTGATATGATTTCTGTTCCTACCTGAGCACAACATGGGCTGAAATACCCAGAGTGGGACACTATTTTGTTTACATCAACAACAACATTTCAAATTCTGAATTGTGAATCACCCCCAAATTTCTGGCATAAAATTGAGCCAGTGGCTTCTTCCACTTGGAAGATCTTAGACAACAAAATGCCATTAGAAATAATTGCCCCTGCTCCTCAGAGGACGGGTTTAATATTATTAGCATCAAGGTATTCTCTGAAATTTCTCAGTGCTTCATTAATTCTTGAGGCTGTGAAGGCTGAAAACGGAAAGAACATCTGCATTAAATGAGAGTTTGTATAAATTACCCTGTAAAATGCACCTAAAAATGTAGTTGAAAGCATAGATCCCAAGGCCAGTTTGCTTTTCTCTTAATTTCTCTTCAGTTATCTTGTCTCAAGCTTGTACAGAATTTAATTATAATTTAGTATCTCTTATCAATATGTTTAGAGCGGGGGAAAAAAAATCAACAAAAGAGTGTGTGTGGGAGAGACAGAGAAGAAGTATTTGCTGTGGAACCCAAAAAGGCAGAAGACAGGCTGCTGGTGGTGTCCCAGAAACGTCATCAGAAACAGGCACAGATGTGAGGTTCTGAGGGAGGAGCTTTAGAATGAGATGAAGTGGCTTGAGAAGCTTCTCCTCACAGGTCTCGTGACCACAAAACTTAAATATGGATTGACATATTGTTGTGACTTTGTTCTTGTAAATGGTGCATGGAAGTGAGTCGTAGGATCATGGAATGGTTTGGGTTGGAAGGGACCTTAAAGATCATCCAATTCCAACCCGCCCTGCCATGGGCAGGGACACCTCCCACTGGATCAGGGGTCTCCAAGCTCCATCCACCTGGCCTTAGAATCATAGAATCATTTGGTTGGAAAACACCTTTGAGATTGTCAAGTCCAACCGTACCTGTCCCCTTACAAAACCCTGTCCCTAAGAAACTCATCTATGAGTTTCATCACCCCCAGGGATGGGGCAGCCACAAGTCAATTGTTGTTTTACACCTTTAGCACAAAGACCCTGCTCAGCTTGTGTCCTGGTGTTAAACAAAAGGTCAATGCTTTTATATTTGCTCTTTCGTACCAAGGAAAGGATGGATTTTGAATATGTAAAACCCATCCAGTTCCCACCCCCCTGCCATGGTCAGGGACACCTCCCACTGGATCAAGGTGCTCAAAGCCCCATCCAGCCTGGCCTTGAAGACCTGGTAGTCTTGTGCTACAATGAAAGTGTGTGGGATTTTCAGTTTGTGCTGATCTTGGTCTTGTTTTGGGAGTGGTTTTGACAAGAAGCGGAGCAGTTAGCAGGACAAGAACAGCCAGGGTTGGGGAAAAAAGGAATCAAGTTGTTTAATCCTGGTGTAAGTTTCTGAACAAATGCTATGGAGAAGGTAAATTGAGCTCAACAAAACATTATATTAAAGTCATTAGTAATTAAAAAGAACAACAGCTGCAGTCTAAGGAAAAATGCTGGAGATCTGTGGAGCCTTGCCATTAAAATGTATAGACACTGACCCTCTTTAAATTCATAGAGAATGCTCTTTACTCAGCTATAAAGGTTTAATGCAACTTAGCAGATCTGAGTTACTTCAGGAGAGCTTTAATGCTTGGCAGGTCTCTACATTTTATTTATGATATCAAAGCTGCGACTCAGATTTTTACTCAGTGGAAGACATAAAAGAGATTCAGAAGTCATCCAAATCATCTTGTAATTAGTGTTACTATGCACGCCCAAGACATTAAAATGTTAACAGTGTTAGAATCGTGTGCTTTGGAATACAGAGTGAGGGCTTTATTAGAGAGAAGCGCGCTGCAGATGTCATCCACCCTAATTGAGGACACTGGGTTGCCTGCTGCTTGTTCTTATCAGTGGCTCAGGGTTTTTTTAATTTATTCATTTTCCTTACTGCTAGAATCTGCTCTCATTATTAGTCTATCTTGTCACTCATTTGCATTTCAAGTGCTGGGACTGTGGGGTACCAGCTCGCTGCCTTAGAAGAACACTTCAAGGGGTTACTCTATCAAATAGCAGCACAGGATCACAGCGAATTTGACATCTGGGTTATCTTATTCCCAGATGCTCCGTGGTGTCATTAGCAGGATTAATCTTAGCTTTAATTTCATAATGATTCTTATTCTAATATATGTGAATGAACACAAAGTCTCTTGACTCATTATCACCAATTTACCCAAGATATGTAATCAGGCTCTTACATTCACCAACATTTATTTTTGCTAATACATCTAAAATTGTAGATTAAGCAAATACAGTTAGTTCCAGCTGAGTGGGTGCCTAGTGAGGTAGCAGTGGAGTATTTGTGTTTTAATTAAAGTATATTAATGGCACTGTCTTTTAAATACGTACTGACCAACATTTTCCTGCTGAAAACAACCCATCTATCATTCGAGGGATGTCAGATTGTGAATTTACATCACAGCACCTTTCTCGGACTATTTGTTATTTGAAGCTGTTTAGAAATGACTCAAAAATCTCATTTTGTAGGATGATTTTAACCTTTAAAGATGAGGGCAGAAGATTTTATTCTTAAGAAAAATTCCTTTACTTACCAAAGCAAACAGAGTTTAATCTTTTCAGTTGAATTAAATATTAAACCCAAATACATTTTGTACTGCAACTTTTGATTTTTATTCCTGTTCTTGGATGCTCCATAATATAGAGTGCAGATTGTTTTTACAGCACAGGATTCACCAAGTTCTACAGAGCTTCAAACTCTCTTGCATTTTTAAATTGCAAGGAGAAGGCAAAATGTGAAATTCCTCTGCACTTTTTTTACAGCATCGGACCCAGTTTTTCATTTGCCAGCTGTTGTAGCACAGCAGTGAGTGGTGGTTCATTACTGATGGATAAAATGTTCAAACATTTAAAGAAATGAAAGTCAGCTTTGAATTTTTAATTAATTAATTAAAACTACTGCAAATGCCAGCTTGTTAATTGCTTTGCACCTGCAAGCCAACGCAGGTTTTTTGCACTCTTTCTTTGAATATTAATTTTTTTTGCATGTCTTCATAATGCTCGGAAAGTCTCCCCTGCAAACATATTAGTAAAGAGTAAATATTGAATCTAAGACAAAACTCACGGCTTCATCTTTCACTGTACACAGAATAGGATTTAAAGGAGGATTTAGATTTCCAAGGCTTCTAATTAAGTAGTGATAATCAGGCTTTCTGCTGAGGGTCACTTCCTGGGAGTAATTTGAGTTATTAAAATGCATGTTTTTATTTGTTCTGCTTTGCGAGCTAAAACTGATCCCTTTTAATATAGCAGCAAATATGCAAATTGGTGTTTCATTATATTATGCAATTTATGGCAATCTTCTCTAATTTACTGAAAGGGCAAGAGCCTGACCTTGTCATTCAACTTTTTTTTTTTTTTTTTCCGGGTAAGCCAAACTAATTATGTGGATCTTTTTATGAAACTCTGAAAGTATGCAGCCTGGTAAAAAATGTGACAAATTTACCTTGATTATTCACCAAGATGGCCTTCGATTTTGCTGGAATCCTCCTGCCGAGTGATGGATAATTTAAACTTACATATGGGAACCAATTTGTTTCAAGGTTGGAAAATGGCTTCCTTTTTTTTTTTTTTAGAAATCCTGGAAAGAGCATCTGAGCTCACTGAAATAATAAATGTCAGGATTTGAGCTGGGGACTTAAAAAAAAAAGTTCATTAAAAATACTTGCATGATGTATTAGGAACTGATATTGTGGTTTTCCTTCGTGCTGTCCTTCAGTGCAGCTTGTCAGCCAGGTTTTTATTAGTGATACAATGTTTGGAGGTTTCACTTTTAATAACTTTTGGGTTTAGATTGAACAAACTCATCATTCTTGATTGTCTTTATTGTCTCTTCCAGCAAGAAGGGTAAAGGAAGGTCTCCTCTCCCAAGCCAGGACAGCACAGCTCAGTCCTCAGAGCCCTGCAGGGTGGTTCTACAATTGCTTCTTTTGTGGTAAAAACCCCTACCTTGCCACCCTCTCAGTCCCAACAGGATCCTTTTGACTCTTTCACCTGCTCCCTAACAGCCCAGAGTCATGGGATCACAGAATCATGGGATGGCTTGTGTTGGAAGGGACCTCAAGGCCCATCCAGTCCCACCCCCTGCCATGGGCAGGGACACCTCCCACTGGATCAGGGGGCTCCAAGCCCCATCCAACCTGGCCTTGAACACCTCCAGGGATGGGGCAGCCACAGCTTCTCTAGGCAACCTGGGCCAGGGCCTCTTCACCCTCAGTGTTTTGCTGGATCATTTTGCCCTGTTTTATACTTTGGTTGGTGGGGCTGATTCGGGTGGTGTCACCACAGCAGGAGGGCTGCAGGAACAGCATCGTAAATATGGAAATCCTGAAAGTCTCCGTGTTGGAACAGCTTTGAGAGAACAGCTAGTCAGTAACCCTGAACTGAGGCAGGAATGGCAACACCTCCTTGTTCCCAACAGGTGTTTATCCTGTTTGTTCTTACAAACTCTCCAGTGAAGATTGCCCATCTCTGTTCACCCTCTTTTTTCGCTAAACCCAGTGGGAATTTTTCTTTCCTGTGTGGCAGATCGGTCTCGCTCCTTCCTTCTGACCCTGCAAAGACCCAACTGACAGGCTTCTTTGTCCTGGGAAAAAAAGAGAAGCAGAAAGTTGTTCTCTACCAGGGTTTAAACCATGAAGCTGAATACAACTTCCTCTTGATCTGATTTAATATTGCAGTCATGGCTTCCACTGGTGCAACCTCTCCTGCTCAGGTTTAAACACAACATGGATTTCTAATTTGCTGATGAGTCCATAATAATGTGTGTTAGCTGGAAAAAACAGGCTGTAATACTGTTTTTTGAACAATGATCTCTTGGCTACAGCTTGGACCCAGGATAGAACAACAGCATTTATTGCCCTGAGCGGTTAAAGCTTGCTCTTTCTTGGTTGCAATGTTCGGGCTTCTGTAGGCAAAGCATTCCAGGTTATGCCACGTGGTCTGGATGATGGCCAATGAAATCAGTCATTGGGTTAAACCACGCTCATCCCTTACCTTGCAGAGTGAGGAGCATCATTATGTCCACAGCTTGCTTCAATTATAGCTTTGGCTTCTCCAGGTCTTGTGGATTCAGGTTTGTCTTTATTTAAGAATACTCTAGAAGATCAGGCGTGAAGATCCATACTCAAACTGCGACAGCAATTGTTTTCCAAGGCCTGCTTGAGCTACGAAGCAATATTTTCATGGATTTCTTTGTCCTTTTGAAATGAGGATGAACAATCGGTGGCTTCTGATGAAGAGGTGAATTTTGATGATGTCAAACCCGACTAGAGAGAAGGAAATCCTTTATCCTGAAAACTAGATTAGTCTGTTAATTACTTAATTCCCAGGCACATCAAGGAGTCCTGCAAGGGTTGGCAGAGCAAGTGAAGAACTCCCAGGCTCAGGCTTTTTAGTGCTATTACCTTCCAACTGGTGGTTGGTGCCGGGCGGCGCTCCCTGGTCCCAGGGTGGGTCTGCGGCGCGCGAGCAGTGCCTCGGCAGCGATTTATGGGGTGGGTTTGATGGATGGGGAAAGGCAGTAAGAGTTTATTGGCAGAGCATCATTGTTCTGGGGAAGGAGGGGCTGGAGCACGTGAATTCCCTTGCTGACGAAGGAGAAGAATAAAACGGGAATGAGAAGAGCAGCAATTCAGGGGCAATAATTTATTCTGGGATGAAGGTGGGAATATTTGCTCGTGTTTGGCAGGTTTCTCATTTTGCTGGTGACTCTGTCAGAAAGGAGAGTATCACTAACGAGGAGAAAATTAGCTGTGTACTTAATGTTTCATTTTAATGTCCCTTCCTAAGTGAACCTCCATTTAATGTTTAAAGGGCTAAAAATGCTGAGTACGCATCAATAAAACAACATAGTTTTAACTTCTAATTAAGTTTTAACTTTGAATACGCACAGATGTCAAAGCCACCACTCTAATTAGTGTCTTTTTTTTTGTTATTTAGCAATTAGCTAACTTGTTTGTAATGAGTAATGAAAAGACTGGAAAAAAGGTGCAGCCGACTGCCAGTACAAGTCTTTTGGCTGCCCCTCTGTCGTGCTTTTTAAAACAATAATGTCTGTATTTATTGTAGTTTCGTCTTGCTCCCCTGGTTCATTAGGATGCTTCTAGAGGTCATGGAGTCTGGTGTTTGGAATGCTGGGCACTCCTGGCCAGGCGTGTTAAATCAGGTCAGTACAGAATTTGTCTCTTGCTCTGGGGGACCTGTATTCAGAAATTCGGGTTAAGAAATTAAAATTAAAGTAATTCAGAAATTAAAACTGAACTGTCTGTCGCCAAGGGCTTTGTGAGAACGTCTGTTTTCCTGTCTGTTTTCCTGTTCCTGCCTCTGAACTTATTTATTTTAATAATATTTGGGAAGCTACAAAAGTACAGATAGAATTCATATTAGTTTGTTTTTATCAAGACAGATTTGTAATTGTAAGCAGTAACACAGAATCTGTTTTTATTAAGACAGACTTCTAATTGCTGGCAGTTAACACGGAATATGTGGGAAATGCCTTGAACAGAATGATAGTATTTAATTGTTCTTAGCATTGTAATTGTTGTCTGTAATGCTCTTGCTAGGGAGTTGTCTGTTTTTTATTAATAAATTCTTAATTTAAGAGTTTATAACTTAAATGTAAAAATATTCTCCAGGCTGAAACGTGATGTTCAAATTCTGAATTTTGACCTGAGCATTGTTTCTGTTTTTAAAACAAGCAAACAATAAACCAAGCTACATGTGAGCATTTAATAGGTAAGAACTGAAACTCCTGCTGGAAAATGACCTTTTCTGTGGGGGATCTGTTGTTATTTTCCTTACTTAACAACTCTGCCCCGAAACGCTCCATAACAAAGGAAAAAACCCTTAATTTAATGTTAAGCTTTTTGATTGCTTTGCCTCTAAACCAGAGAGTTGTAGAACTTTGGGAAAAGAACTTTACAGAAGTTGGAGGGTGGGGGGATGTTACTGAGGAAGCCTCTTCCACTCAAGCATTCCTTTGCAAATCAAGGATTCTCTGAAGTGCTGCAAAATTTACTGTCGACCCCTAAAAGGGGGAGGTGTTTTACAGAGCTGTTGGGGAGGAAAAAAGGACAAACCAGTATTTCTTGCCTATAAATGTAGTGGGCTCTCAGGAAAAATGAAAATCCCACAAATCCCATTAAATCCGCCAGACTGAGCCGGGGCTGCGGAGAGAAGAAGCTGGACTTGGTGAGAAAGACGTCATGACCTTACAGCCAAGAGCTGTGTAGGCACCTGAGAGCCTGGGGCTCTGGGCATCCCAGGGCAGAGGGGCTTTGGAGTGAGGTGGCACCTCCCTGAGTGAGCCTTATAATGCACTGGTTGGTAAGGACTGGAGAGCACTGGTGTCTCTCCCAGCCCAGCTGACTTGGGTATCAGTTTAGCCTCGGTGACAGCACAGCTGTGTGCAACACCAGGCAAGTGTGAGGTGAGTTGAAGATGAGATCTTAGGAAGAAATTCGTCCCTGTGAGGGTGGGGAGGCCCTGGCCCAGGCTGCCCAGAGAAGCCGTGGCTGCCCCATCCCTGGAGGTGTTCAAGGCCAGGCTGGATGGGGCTTGGAGCCCCTGATCCAGTGGGAGGTGTCCCTGCCCATGGCAGGGGGTCAGGACTGGATGGGCTTTGAGGTCCCTTCCCACTCAAACCATTCCATGATTCTATAACTGCTGCTACCCTGATGTGTGCTGTGGCTGCCCACTGTGTTTGAGAGTTTTCTCCACTTTGGAGCCAGCAGATGGGAGGCCAGAGCCTGGCTATCTGCAAGATGTTAAAAGATACAGGCAAAATTCAAGGAACTGTGTCACTGGGAAGTTTAACGCATTGGAAACTGAACTGAAAGGGTCTATTTGTTTCTCTGGGACCAAAGCACAGAGGAGTGTGGACTTGTCAGTGAGCTCCAACTCTAAGAATGTGGTCCTCAGGTTCAGTTCTTTCCTGACATTAGCAGTGCTCCGTGGGCTTCTCTGAGGTTCCACCAGTTAAAGTCTTGGATGTGTAAGTTCAAAGCTTCCACCTTTGAACTACCCATATGTCCTGGCCTGGTGTGTACTTCAGTCACTGCCTTAAGGTGAATTGAAAATACAGAGCATAAACTTTGCTGCACGGTGTTTGTATTCACAGCTCTGGGCTGTTTTCTCACCAAGCAATGAGGAGAGGAAGGTTGTTGCTGAGGGACAGGAGCTGCAGGGTCGCCCGCGGGAGCAGGAGAGGGCCTTGCTGGGCACCTGCAGAGGTGGCATCAGGAGCTCTCTCACCTGCTGGGGTCCTCGCTGCTTGGCAGGGTATCGAGGCTCAGCAGCCAGGACTTCAGGCTGGGTTTCCAGCTTTGTGGACCTGGTGGCATCATACTGTAACAGTGTGGCCCTGCTCCTGCCTGGAGTTTCCCAGGTACAAGTACATTGCCAAGGCTTCAGGAAGGTGTGGAGCCTGCTGCGTGTGCTCCACTCGTGTGTGATGGACCGAAGGGTGTATTTCACCTTTTGAAACCCTGGACAAGGTTATGTATTTCTTGAATTTCACTGAGGGAAAGCTTCTGGGTCAAAGGTGACACCCCCAAAAGGCATCCAGAGGTAGGAGGTGACCTAGGCAGGCTTGAGAGGTGCAGCTGTGTGAACCTCATGAGGTTCAACAGGGCCAAGGGCAAGGTCCTGCACCTGGGCTGGGGCAATCCCAAGCACAAATCCAGGTTGGGCAGAGGATGGATCGAGAGCAGCCCTGAGGAGAAGAACTTGGGGTGCTGGAGGAGCTCACCATGAGCCAGCAACGTGCACACACAGCCCAGAAACCATCCATGTCCTGAGCTGCATCCAGGGGATGGATCCAGCTGGAAGGGACCAGTGGTCCCTTCCAACCCAAACCATTCTGCAAGTACTTTCATCACATCCCTCTCAGAATGGTGCAGTTGGTCAGATTTTACCCTTTCTGTTCTCGAGGGGCTCCTCTTCTCTCTGCTCCCAGTGGCTTTCCCACCCCATCTTTTGTCCAGGTTGTCAAATGCAGCGGAAGGCAGCGCATTTCTGTGCTGGACTTGGTGCTCCTTGATTTAGGTAATGGAAAAAGAGGTGGGGGGCTGCTGTGAAGTGGCAATGGGTTTGAGACACCAAGTACCTCAAATTCAAACCCATCTGGGAAGGCTTTTTAAAAAAGGAGAGTAAAAAAATCACAAAGATGTATGAAAAGACACATCCTAATCAAACCTAATTTTCGCATTCTTGTATTTTTGCCCCATTATACCTCGCTCTTTTTGGAGGGGCTGGGGAAGGAGGGATTATCACATCCAGCATGCAGTGACAGTGCTGTAGCAAAGTGATTTGATGCTGGAGAGTTTGCAGGCAGAATTCAGTAGCACAAAGGGTTTCAGAAACTATTTTTTCCCCCCTCTTTTTTTTTCTCCAGCGATGATTCTGAGCCATTCATCATAAAGCGCTAAAAATCAAAGAGCAATATTCACGAGCCTCCTCGTACAGTGTGTTAAACCCTGATCACTGTCAGGAAGAGGCTGTCTGCGAGGGAAGAGGCAGGTAGCAGCGCAAGAAACAAAAAACATGTTGGGAGGAAAAGTACTAAAGAATAAAAGGAGAGAAAATGTGCTAAGAAAGGGGGCCGAGCGGCACTCCTGCCGCACGGTTGTCATGCTGCCATTTTGTTAACAAGAGAGACGTTACTCCTGTGTGAAATGTAGGGAATTCTGGAGGTCTGTCTGTCTCCACGGAGCCTGGAGTGACCGTGTGTGCCAGTGGTAGGCTCTGCTCCCACAAATGGCTCTGCTGCATCCAGAAATGTGTTCGTCTGAATTCGTTCAATGGGTGTTTTATGTGAACATCGTTCAGCCTTGGGCTTGCCTGGGAACGGTTTGCTGGGAAGATTTGATATTCAAAATAGGAACTGTTTTCAGCAGATGCATGGAAAGTTCTGAATGTGTCTCTGTTCTCTCTCTGGAATATTTTAAGTCTCAGTGTCGGATTTTGAGATGCGCTCGCTCAGTTGTGACATCAGAACTCCTGTTCAATGGATGTTGTGTTGTATTCTCTAACGCGGCTCTTTGGTGAGGAGCTGGCCTAGTACAGATCTAGAATATTTCTCAATAGTAAGCAGGAAGCATGTAAATTTTTGGCTTTGTGATTCCAATTTGAGTGAATATTCATAAATTGTCTTGTGCAGAATCCTCCAGACACCAGCCCTGGCACTGTTGGGGCTGGTAGCACCTAAGGAGCACAGGGCTTCCCCATAGACCTCCCAGAAGCACAAACCTCTGATGGGCTCCCGTGGTGTAGAGTTAGCTGTTCCTTTTCTCTCTCCAACCCACTGGAGCTATTCCCAGCCATTTTCTCTATTTCAGGGGAACATTATGAGAAAATAAAATGCAGGTGTGCAAGGAGCTGTCTTGACAAGCACAAAGTAAAAACTGACCATACCATGGTGCTTTGACAGCAAGGAGAGATCTCTGCAATAAATAAAAATAGAACCCAGTGTTATAGGTAGTGAATTCTGCAGGGTTTTTTGGATATCCCGTAATCACCAAAAGTAGGGAGCAATGAAACGTTTGGTCTCTAGAAATGCTTTCAGCTCTGTGCCTCTCTCTATAATTACAGGTGCTTTAGGGTATCCTCACTGTGTCAATGTTGATTGTGGGAGTTGCTGTAATGGTGAACAGTTGTAGTTGTTCCAGAAGCCTTGCTTGCCTTTTCACAGCTGATACTCAGAGAAGCTGCAGGAATGATCCAGGTTTGATGTCCTCTTGTCGGTCTGGGTTCCTTCTCCTCTCTACAAGTCTAAGAGCTGTTGGTTGGTGGGACTGTTCTGATCGATGCCAGTTGTGGTGCTTGGCTCCTCCTGCATCTCTGTTCCTCACAGGTGCCAGTGTCTGGCTGGATAAGAGAACCTGTGAAAAGTTTCCTTCCAACCTTAGTATCATTTTATTTCTTAAACCAGCTAGTAGGGAATTATCCTCTTCTTTTCTGGGAGATAATATTGCTTTTAAAACCAGCTCATCATCCACTAATCCATTCTCAAACCACGCTCGGCAATCTGGGTTAAATAGAGTCTAACGCAGTTATCCCGCCGGATTGATTGTGTAGAGTTAGATCTTTTACATGTGGGGAGCCCAAGACCCCAGGGTCTAATAGGAATATTGCCTTCTCCATGAATAATTTATCGTAGCTGTAAGGCTCTGTTCTGGTACAAGATGTGGATTGGAGGGAGGGGGCTGTATTTTGGTTTTTTATCAAACCTTAAAAGGTTTTGTAGAACTTTCAGAGCCAAACCTGAAACAGGACCAAACAGATGGTGGGAATTAAACTTACCAAGGTTGTTTGAATCTGTTTGTTTAAATTCCAGCTTCATGTAGTGATCATTTAGTCAGAAGCAGCCAAGTTCTTGTTCTTCTGCAAAGTTATCCAGAGCTCACTTCGATTTTGCTGTATTTGAATCCCAGCTCTGGGTTTGGTGTCATAGCTCATACTCAGACCTTGCCGAATCGTTGGCTCCAGGGCCTCCTGCACATCCAGTTACTTGGAATTGTAGGTGCCCATTATAGCTCTGGAAGTTTACCCAGTGTTAAGTAAGAAAAACTCAATTCTTGTAGGTATTGAAGGTGTTTGATAAACCATTCTCTTAAATCCATATTTCCTATTGTTACAAAAAATATAAGAACAACCAAAAAAAGGACCCATGTTCTGTATAAACACTGAAGGTGTGTGTATTGCTCAGGAAGTCAATACATGCAAACTTCAAGGAAGCCTTTCTGCTCTCTGAAGGAGCAAATGTTGTTCTGCTCTCAGTAATTCTGAGTGTAATGGGGCTGTAAAGTGCAGGGAAAACTGAGGGGCAGGATGCAACTCGGGGAGCTGGATCGTCTCGCCTCACACTAACAATTGTGCAAGTAAGAATGGGTACTTGTGTTTGGTTTGCATTTCCGTGGTCTCTAAACTGGGTGCAGCTGAGTGAATCCAAGATAGAAAAGATGATTTCAATTCCTGTATTCACAGTGTTTCCAACAGTGCAGAAAAGACACTGTTACTCCTTACACTGTTCTGTTTGTCTTTCCCTGTTCATGGGGTTGGAAATGGTAAAATGAACACAAGCCTCCTGCTCTTTGTTCCCTGCCACCTGCCCTGTCTGCAGCCTCCACCTGCCCTCCAAGGCACCTCTGTTAGGGTTTCTAGAGCTCCCACAGATTCCTCCTGGCAAATGCATTTCCCATCCTGCCTTTGGACTTCCCATAACCTTAACGAAGAGGAGGAAAGAAGCTGTTTTTCCAGATGAAGACCAGGGCCACTTCCGTATCTCGTGTGAATTTTTTAACCTCCAGTCTCTTGGTCACTCTGCACTGGATGTCTTTCCCAGTCTTTCTCACTGGGTCACTTGGCTTAATGTAGTTAAATCCATATGAAAACAGAAGCCTCACCTTTGTTCTTGTGTTTCTTGAGCAAATGAGCAAGAGGGTGTTCTTGGATGACCTTTTGTTCTGCTTTGGGCTAAATTAGTTTTCTAACTCCAGCTAAGTCTCATCTAAGTAGTTTCAATTTCTGAAAGTTAACAGCTGGGATTTATCCTAAAACCACCTTGTTGCCTCTGACCCTGATTATTTTAAGCCTGCAGGATCCCACTGTAACCACTGTGTTGGTTTGAAGGAGGTGCAGGTGTGATTCTTGGTGTTGGGTACCTGGCCTGTTTAATCTCTTGGCTCTTTGTGCTGCATCCTAAGCATGGCACAAAGCAACGACAACTTCTTGCTTTCAATTTAGGTTCCCACTTCTGCACTCTGAAGATGAAAACTGCTTGGTTTGAGTCTGGGTATGTGAAGAGAAACAAGGTTTGTTCCTCAAAAATGCTCTTTGTATCCCTTTTAAAAATATCACCCACAAGGACTCATCTAACAACATGAGGGCGTTAATGTGGAACAACTCTGCCTTGGTCAAAGGCAGGAATTACTTCTGAGGAAAAAAGAATTCCAGGATAACAGCAGTTACAGTCTCAAATCTCAACATCTTCCTCCTCCTTCAAGGACAAATTTCCTTGTTTTAAGACTTTTGTTTAAAATTTAATTGCAGATTTTATACATCACAGCATGTGCAAGTATCCCACCCGTGAGTAATGTTACAGCCGCTCTCGCTGTACCTGAACTCCATTTACACTTCCTTTTCTGTCTTTTCTTGGTAGCTCTTCTTATTCATCTCATTCCTTCTCGGTTTTCTTGTCAGCAGATGCAAGTGGGCTTTACTCAGGCTTTGCAATATACATGAAATGATAAACTCTCAGCATTATTTCTAGGATGGTGTAGAGGAAAAAGTGTGGTTTGACGTTCTGTTTTTTTCTCCTTTGAACAAATAGAGGGATTATTTTCTCCTTAATTCAATAGGAACTGAAAGGTGTTGTCTTAAAATTCATGCTGGTTTTGGGGAGTTTAACTTCTTCAAGGATGTAAAAGCAGGGCACTCTTAATGCAAGTTGTTTTACAAACACAACAATGGCTGAGGAATCCAGGAAACAAGTTTAATATAATTAAGTCCTTTACCCAGGAGATTCCTTGCACGGAATATCTTGGGCTCAGTTAACTGGTGAGTTGTTAGCGTCAGGATTAAAAACCTGCACAGTGCAAGTATTGACATATCACACTGCTAAAATTAAAAGATACTGTAATCACAACTAGGGCTGGAGAAGATACCTTCTTCACCAGGGTGGGGTCTCAGGAGGAGGCAGGAGCTGTTTCATGGATGTGAGATGCAGCGAGTGTAATCCAAAGGCAGTTTGGCTCCTTTTGCAGGTGAAAGGCATTGCTGCTGGGATGGCTTCGTGTCTTGGCTCTGGAAAAGGCAAGGTGCTCCAGGTCCATCTAGACTTGTCCTGCAGTGGAGATACAGGCATTGAGTCGGAAGCTCAGCAGGAGGTGGGAGCTGGTGTCCCTCAAACATTTGACTCACCCTGCGGAAAAATTAATTTACTGCCAGTTAAAATAAGTATTTTACTATTAACCTGAATAGTGGGAAACAGAAGGACAAATATTAACACCTTTCCTTCCTTTCCCTCTTTCCTAGGTGCAACTTTACTCCAAGTTCCTCTACTCCCACCCCACGTGGTGCAGTGGGGATGGGGTTTGTGATTGGTCCATCGCAAGTCTCTGCTTCTCCTTCCCCCTTTCACCTTTCCTCTGCTCCGGGGTGGGCTCTGTCCTGTCAGAGCACCCGGCTGCTTCAGCGTGGGGTCCTCCCCAGGCTGCCGTGGGTGTCTGCTCTGCTGTGGAGCATCTTCTCTGACCTTGGCGTTCCCTCTGTTTCTCTTTCCTTCCCCCCCTTCTCTCTCCACCTGACGTTTTCTGCCTTGTCTTTAAGTTCATTTTCCCACAGGTGCCTTTGGAGTCACCTGGTGCCATCGGTGCCTGGCACAGGGCAGCACCAGCCACTCCTCGCAGATGTGTCACCACGGCCCCCGCCAGCCCTGAGCCACCAATACTTGGGCCCAGGCTGGTTACAGGAGGTTTTTCCGATTTATTTGTGAATAGAATCCTGGAATGGTTTGGGCTGGAAGGGACCTCAAAGCCCATCCAGTTCCACCCCCCATGCCATGGGCAGGGACACCTCCCACTGGATCAGGGGCTCCAAGCCCCATCCAACCTGGCCTTGAACACCTCCAGGAATAGGGCAGCCACCACTGCTCTGGACAACCTGAGCCAGGGCCTCCCCACCCTCACAGTGAAGAATTTCTTCCTCAGATCTCATCTCAGTCTCCCCTCTTCCAGCTTAATACATACAGTGAGCTCTGGTTTCTTCACTGGAGCCCCCAGGAAGCCAAATGTAAAGTCCTAAAGCTTTTTCTTTTCCAGTGGAGGACCAAGTTCCCTGCTGTAAGAGCTGTTTCAGCACAGACTGGTACCTCATGATAAATTGAACTGTAATCTGCTAAAGATATGCTAATGCTTTCCTTTCGATGTATGAGCATCCCTGCCTCTTCCCCATTGGTGCTCATTATCTAACGTGCAGTGCCATAAAGCTGGAATTGTACATTAGTGCTTCCTAAACTTTATTTCAGCCAACTTTCGGGCTTATTGATCAGTTGGTAATTTCATAGCGCGTGGCTCCGCACGAGCGCCGCGGCGCCGGCCGGGCCCCCACCGCTCGCTCCCTGCAATCCTATTCCCATCACAACTCCAGCTGTAATCGCTCCCGCTAATCTCGCTCTCTCTGCTTCCCACGTAGATTCTCCAGATCATTACCCAGGTTAGCTCTCCCCCACCTGCCCACCGGTCGCAGGATTCAAACAATGAGCCTCAAATTATGCTGAGAATAAACGGAGATAAACAGCAAACCCAAGGAGACAAATAAGATGAACACCTTGAAGAGGAACCCGTAAGTGAAATAGGATGTGACAGGCTCAGGAAGATGAGAGGGAATGATTTCCTGGAATGCAGAAGCAATTTCGTGCCAGCAGCGATGCGCTGGCTGCACTTGACCTTCAGTAACCTTTCTCCTCATCTCCTACTGCTGCTCCTACAGCTTCTCAGCCGGGTTCTTCTCCTTCACTGCTGCTCCTGCAGTTTCCCTGGTGAGATACCTTATCCAAGTGGTACAGACACTGCCTTTTCTGAAACCAGGCTCTTCCTGTGAAGGTGCTGGAGTCTGTGTGTGTGCCCACACCTTCCTGGAGCAGGATGCAGCCGGGGCGGGGGGCTCTGCGGTGGCACTGGGGGGGAAGTCCTCGCTGTATCTTCTCAACAGCTCTGACCTGGCTTTGACACACGTAGAAATTAATGTCCAACATTAGCAGAAAGGTCTCTTAGGGAAAACCACTCAGCTCTGCCTGGAGACCTTCCAGCGTGGGGGCTGTTTGTTGGGTTTGGCTGGGAATTTTCTGGCAAAGTGGGTTTGTCCCTGGAACAGTGTCAGTTCCTTGAAATCAAAGCAGTTAATAGGGATGAGTAAGTGCCAACAACTTCTTGGAAGGTGCTTCCTGGGGTTTAAGTGTTCTAATTCCATGGATCTGAGGTGAGACACGAATCACTTGTCTAGTTTGAAATATCTGGTGAATAGAATTACAAAACATAGAATCATGGAATGGTTTGGGTTGGAAGTGACCTCAAAGCCCATCCAGTCCCACCACCTGCCATGGGCAGGGACACCTCCCACTGGATCAAGGGGCTCCAAGCCCCATCCAACCTGGCCTTGAACACCTCCAGGGATGGGACAGCCACCACTGCTCTGGGCAACCTGGGCAAGGGTCTCCCCACCCTCACAGGGAAACATTTCTTCCTCAGATCTCATCTCAGTCTCCCCTCTTTCAGCTGAAAACTGTTCCCCTCGTCCTGTCCCTGCACTGCCTGATCAAGAGCCCCTCCCCAGCTTTCCTGGAGCCCCTTTCAGTACTGGGAGGCTGCTCTAAGGCCTCTCCACAGCCTTCTCCTCTCCAGGCTGAACAACCCCAACTCTATCAGCCTGTCCTCATAGCAGAGGTGCTCCAGCCCTTGGATCGTCTCCATGGCCTCCCCTGGGCTCTCTCCAACAGACCCGTGCCTTTCAAAAACTGAAATAAGAATGAAACTCCAATTACTCTGGAATTATCCAAGTGGAGAGTTTCTACTGACATGGTTTGTTTTGGTGTATGTGACTTGTGTCTTTTTCCTTCTTTCAATTTTGCCTCTCTGTGTCCGGTCAGAGATGGGGGCAGAGGGCAGAACAAAATCTTGAAAATATTGATAGAACATGGCTTTGGGTAACCACCCCCACCCTGGTCTTTTTCTTCCTCTTTGGAAGGGAAATAGTCAAAAGCAGAGGCTTTGCCGTGTGATGTGAAGCTGTTGTCAAGCACAACTTGTGAGCAGAGACCCCCAGCAGGTTTGAAAGGGAGCGAGCGTCCCCAGTCCAGCGGTGCTCCAAGTATTTGCAGTAAGAAGGTTACTTTTGTGTTTCAGCCCTGGATGGGGATGTTGGTTCCTTTCGGCAACGCAAGGAGGCCAACGGCAATAACAGCAAATACCTCTGTGAGTACTTCATTTCATGTTTGCTTCAGTAGAGTTCACCTGCTCCTGTTCCTGAAATATCACTGTAACTTCTTTGGTCTCAGGATGCTCTTGTGTGCCCTCGCACAGGGTGGTATCAAAACACTTTCTGATCCACGAGCAGTGTGTGTGAATGTAGGAAGCTCTCCCCTCTCTCTCCACTCAGCCTATCGGGAAGAGAGTTTGATTATTTTACAAAATTTTGCTTTGTTTGAAGAAATTTTTGAGGGATGTTCAGCTGGAGAGAGGAGGTTGGCACTGAAGTTTGCAACTGAGTTTATTTTTCTCTCTTCGGGGAAGAAGATCCGTAGTCCACATCAGCTCCTCCAAAAGTCATCTCCTCCTCTCAGGAGCACCTTGGCTGTTTGCTGGCAGATTTGCTGCGCGCGGAGGTCGTGGTTAGCGAAGGGGAAGGAGGTCTCACAGGTAGGTGGGGCCAGTCCTGCAGCTCACGCCGGGTTTCAGGGTAGTGACCCTGAGCTGGTGTCCGCTCTGCGGGGAGCGTGCGCGGAGCACCGGGGTGAAGGGTTGGCTGTGACCCACCTGGCTCAGTGCCTGAACTGGGATGTGTAGCAGTGCTGGTGTTGTTTCCAGGGTAGGTAACTTCACCCCCAGAGCTGAGCTGACGTGACGTAAACACCACACAGTTCAGATTTCATCAGGTCTGTTCACTGAGTGAAGCTGTTTTGTAGCTTTTTGTTGTACTGATTTATTTTACCTTCACTTAAGTACAAGAAATTGTGAGATTAATTCTTGAAGCTGGTGGGCTTTTGATCAGGGAGTGGAGGGATAGGATGAGGGGGAACGGTTTTCAGCTGAAAGAGGGGAGATTGAGATGAGATCTTAGGGCAAAATATTTTGCTGTGAGGGTGGGGAGGCCCTGGCCCAGCTTGTCCAGGGAAGCTGTGGCTGCCCCATCCCTGGAGGTGTTCAAGGCCAGGTTGGATGGGGCTCTGAGCCCCCTGATCCCGTGGGAGGTGTCCCTGCCCATGGCAGGGGGCTGGATCTGGATAGGCTTTGAGGTCCCTTCTGACCCAAACCATTCTGTGATTCTATGATTCTATTCACGAAAGAACAATAAAAAAATCCTGTCACCAGCCTAGGCCTTACATGGTGGTGTCACAGCCCCAGGCCTGACGGTATTCCAGAAGCACTTGGCCAACTCCTTCGGCCACACATTATGAATGTTGGGGTGTCCTGTGCAGGGAGAGGAGCTGCACTGGATGACCCATGTGGATCCCTTCCCTGATTCTATCTCACGTTTCAGCTCAGGTGAAGCTGTGCTTCAGTGATTACAGCCACCTTCATGGCTGCTGCCAAATGTCCCCAAACCTACAGCCTCATGGTGCAAAGTGCTGACTGAATATAAGCACAGTCTTCTGCTTCCACTTGGTTCAAGTTAAGACTTGATGGGTTAACTTTACGTTGACAAGTTTTAGGCTATAACAGTTTTTTTCTTGTCAGCTGACTTCAGCTCAAGAATGTGTCCCCAGCTCTGTGTTCAGGTTTTGGTGAGCTGGGCAGAGTTATTTGCCTGTTCTGGCCTAATTTTTTCCTGCTGGAGGATGCAGTAGAGCAATGACATGATGTTAATGGCATGGGAAGAGCCACGGCCTTGAGTGTTCGTGGGAGACTCACCAGGTGTGATTTCCTGACTCACCTCACAGTATCAGCAGTTTCCTTAAAGCTTCAGCCACAGCATCCGCAGGAGTAACATCCAGATCCAACTTGTGCTTAAAAAGTACAAATTAGTGTGTTTGCCCCATGTAGCTATAGGCTTGGATTGGGAAAAAATACTCCTGATACTCCAAAGGAGGATAAAACCCCAAAGATGACCTAAAGAGCATCTTGGGATATCTTAACTAAGCACCTCCAGAATTTTGGGTGCTTGGCCATGTGGTTTTTGAGTGCCAGTGGCTGGATGCAGTGGGATAGGCAGTGAGCAGGGAGGAACACTGACCTCCCAAATCCCACTAAAACCTTCCACCTCCACCGATGCCAAATAAACTGTATATAAATCACTTTCACAGGGAGTCAGCAACTAATTGTTTCACCCGCATAGAACTCAATGAAACCTCGACTTTTAAAATTAAATATTGCAAAAAAATAACTATTGCAGAGAGCTCATCAACGACAGAGAAGTTATTTGCAGTATTTCTTGTGTGGAATATCTGTATATTATCTTCACCTACTGCGGCGGATCTTCTGCCATGCTTGTTATGTGGCTCCAGCCTCCCATTAACCGAATCCCTGGTGGAAAGCCGTTTCCCTACATTATATTGTAATGCTCTTGTTAATGATAAATTGATGAAGAGCTGCTTTTTTAGATTAGGTGAGTGGTCCTTTGATAATGGGGTTGGAATCAGGCCAGAGGTTTTATACTACTTTGCCTGGAGGGTGAGAACCGACTAAAATATTCCTTTCTTGTGTTCTGCTGGAAAATGAGGCAGTCAAAGAATTTCAGCTTTTAATTTTAAGAGAGCAGTTCAAGAGCAGTTTACATGGTGGGTATTTTTAGGCTTTGTCTTTATCTCGCCCCGTATTTCTGATGAATTATTAAAGAAAGGTACTTCTCGTGTAATTAGAGAGCCAAGCACCTTTTAAACAAGATCAACTTCTGCACATTTGAATTGACTCGTTTCGTTCTCTGTGGCAAAAGATCACAAGGAAAATACTTTTGCATATTTCAAAGTTAAGATCAATTGTTATTCTTTTCCAGTTTCAAATGCACTAGATTAGTGCTTCTGCCGTAGTGGAAAACTGTTAGAATATTTATGGGTTTTACATAAAAACAGATGTTTCCTATTATTTCTTTCTTTGGGCAAGGAATGCGCAGTGCGTTCTTGCATCTATAGAGACTTTTTTGCTATTAACATTAATATAATTGAAATTAAGGCAAAGTGAAATGTGTTTTTAAAGTGACACCTCTTTTTAAACTTTCCGATCTCGGCTCCGGTGGTTGTTCTCAGCTCTGTACCTTGCCCTTTGGGAAAAAACATGGAGTGTGCACACTCATCTCTGCTGATCACGATTTGACAAGGTCGTGTCTTGGTAGCGTTGGGCTGCCTGTTATTATCTTGATGCTGCTTTAAAATTTAGTGGTACATGGAAAAAAAGTAGAGGAGACAGTGGGATTTAAATACACCTGGTAGATGTGGGAATCTCCTTGCCTGTTTCTGACTGGAGGTGGCTTCGTGTTGCTTAATAAAGGACAATGCCTAATGGAGATCCAGGACATTTATAAATGGGGAACAGACTCTTAAAATGTAGTTACCATAAAGCAGGTTTAGGTTAAGGTGACAAGATTGCAATCTGGATTTTGATTCTGTTGTGTTCAAATGTGGGTTTTTATTCCTGTATGAAAAATGAAGATACTCAAAAAACGAAGAAAAAAAATAAACTGCATCCTAAAAAAAATGTTTATTGTAGACACTTTTTAGCTTGCTTTAGATTTAAGAGTTTGACACTTGCGTTACCCAGAGTTCTGATCACAACAACATGAGAATCCTTTGCTGTTGAACAATTTCTCCAGGCTTTTAGAAGAGATGTTCTGCCCTCAGTTCATACCCTCAGCAACTCACTGACATTTGGTGTCAAACCTTCATTTCCAGATCGGAGGGAGCTGCCTGGGATCTCAACCCCACGTGGTACACGGGAGTCCTTGTGCTCTGGTGTCTCCATGAGAAGACCAAGAGTGAATCAGGATCCGACCCTCGCTGGGAGGTCGCCAGCAGAACTTTGTGAGGGCCACTCTAGGGAAGGTAAGGATCATGGAATCATGGAACGGTTTGCTTGGAAGAGACCTCAGAGCCCATCCAATTCCACCCCTTGCCATGGGCAGGGACACCTCCCACGGGATCAGGGGGCTCGGAGCCCCATCCAGCCTGGCCTTGAACACCTCCAGGGATGGGGCAGCCAACACTGCTCTGGGAAACCTGGGCCAGGGCCTCCCCACCCTCACAGGGAAGAATTTCTTCCCTGTATCTAAAATATGAAATAAATCAAATAAAAGGTGAAGGTTACAGGAGAGTGTCCAGAGGAGGCCACAAGACCAGGGAAGGGTCTGGAGGGGAAGTCATATGAGGAGAGGCTGAAGTCCCTTGGTCTGTTCAGCCTGGAGAAGAGGAGACTGAGAGGGGATCTCAGAGCTGTTCACTGCCTTCTCCCAAGGGAGGGAGGGGAAACAGGGGCTGAGCTCTGCTCTCTGGTGACCTGGGACAGGACTGGAGGGAATGGCAGGAAGATGTGCCAGGGGAGGGTTAGGTTGGATCTCAGGAAGAGGTTCTTCCCCCAGCGGGTCGTGGAGCCCTGGAACAGCTCCAGGGCAGCAGTCCCAGCACCCACTCTGCCAGCATTCCAGAAGCATTTGGACAATGCCCTCAGTCACACGGGGTGAGTGTTGGGAGTGTCCTGTGTAGGGATAAGGGTTGGACTCGATGATCCTTTTGGGTCCCTTCTAGCTGGTGTAATTCTATGGTTCTATGGTTTGGGGGCTGTTGTGCTATTTTTCCAAGGTTTCAGAAAATTCCCTGTGGTCACTAGCGCGGAAGGCGGCCTCTTGGGGCCATCGTATCCCGTGGCGAACAGGGGATGTGTTGGTAGAAGAGGGATCTTGGCTCAGTTTGCCTCTTCCAGGCAGGCTTTGTGTACGGCTTTCGCCAAATTATTTTGCCAAGGACGTGATCTCTGTGTTGCAGCTGGGGAGGTAAAAAGCAAAAGATGTGCCTTAAAAAAAATTCCTATTTGGAATTCATGAGCGTGTGGTGTCTGAATATGTAAAGACTTCCTTCACCTGAGAGTTTGCCTTATAGGACAAACATTATCCCAGTGCCCCCGCCCCTGCGAGGGAAAGGGTGCAGAAATCTAAATATTATGTTTAAAGTGATCCTGGTTGTAAAGAGCTCGAGCCAAAACACCTAAAAGACAGCTTTCCCGAGTTGATATTTGTTTCAACCTGTGAAAAGAACAGTGGCTGAGTGCTTGTTAAAGGTATATTTTCTTTTAAGTTATATGGAGAGGGATGTCAACTATTTACCATAAATATATTTATACATTTGAATATATAAATGATACTGTTACTTACCTTTAGTGGGATCCCACTGACAGGTGTGCTCAGGAAACATCTTTCACTAAACCTGAAATGTTGATATAAATATCTGAAGAAAAATACTAATCACAGAATACATTGAACAGCCTCACTGATCTTGTATACCTGGAAAAAGATTTTTCAAACAGACTTTGTCAGCTCAGCCTTGGCATTCCTTGTCAAACAAAAGCATGCCTAAAGACACATTTCAAAAGCAGACAATGCGGCGCTTGCTAACCTGCAGAAAATCGAAAAGGATCAGGGAGGCAGAGAACAAACAGAATAGGTAAGCAATGAGAAATGGAACACAGTTCTAAAGAGCTGTTTCAGAGAGCCAAATATGTTTAAAGAAGCCCACATCAATAATTAAACACCAGTAAGTAAAATTCCAGTATACTTTTTTTTTTTGCCAGTATTGTTTTAAGATTTGTAATATAGAAATGAAATTATTGATTGGGGATCAGTAAGAGCACAGGAGCAGAATGTGGGGAGGGAGAGGAGGGAGAGCGAGACAGGAGTATTTTTAGCCTGGAGATGCTCGTCTGGAATGTTAACTTTTCATAATAGAGTCCACACTCAGGATGCGTCCACTTCAGGCAGCTGAAAATTTGGGTCAGGCAGCCGTTATGCGAATTGACAGCAGCAATCTGATTAAAAGGAAAATGCTCTTTAAAAGGGAAAAAAGAGAAGGAGAGGAGAAAAAAAAAGAGGCTGTGCTGTGTCACATCCCTGCCACTCTGGTCGCTTGCGTGGTGTCACACCGAGCAGTGATTTGATGCTCCGGAACGCGAGGTGACACGAGGCACAGCTCACTACGCTCAGGTAGCTTGGCAGGGCTCTAACTTCTGCTGGGCTCTCATTTCCCATGCAGTGCTCTCCACTTTGGGCACTCTTTGCAGACGGTTGCTGCACACTCAAAACCAGAGTTCCCTGCCCAAATACATTTTTCATTGGATATCCAAGTGGAGGCTTTAGTGGGTATCCTTCTGCACATCCCTGTGCAGCTCCTTTGCTTGCCGTAGGCAGGGCAGTAGTGGCAACTCCCACCTGAGAGGAAGGACTGCAGGGGGGTTTCCTGTAGGAAAAGCTGCTGGTGGCGCTGGCAGTGGCTTTGAGTTGGAGAAATCTAAATGGAAATAATTTGACTTTTTTTCTGTTACCAGAGATGTTCCCAAACCAAACCCTCATGTTTAACCTCCCCATCTCCCCTTCAACTTCAATTTGAATCGAATACCTTTCTGTTTCAGAAGGATGTGAAATTTAATTCCAGATCTGAATTTATGAGCAGGCTGAACCAGACCTCCACGTCTGTGAATGTTTAAGATGTGGGCAATTCAGCATCTTTTCAGAGCTTTGGGTCCAGCTGTCTTAATTGGACGTTTCCCCAAAATAAAAGCCTGTTTTCTTCGTGGTCTCCCTTCTCAGACAGCAAACATCAGCCCTGGAGCTCAGTTAAATTGCACCATTGCTTCCCAGAACAAACCCTCACCCGCCTGTCACAGCATCTCCTGCATCTTACCTTTGTTCTGAGCACAAGTGGAGAGGAGCACAAATTACTAGGCAGCTTTGACAAGTTTATTTCATTTTTATTGACAGCATCCTGAGGTTCTGGATCCACTTAGCACTTCCGAAGAAGTGATAAGTGATTTAGCTTTTTGGGGACAAATTGGTTTTATTAACTCAGAGTGCCAAATTTACCAAAAATAACTCATTAGCTGTGCATGATGATTCACCAGGGTGCTCCGCTCTTGGCCAGCTCCCAGAAAACCACATTTGTGTATAAATGTTCCTATTATGGGGTGTGAGACTTATTAATGACAAGCCATATGCACCGGGGCGTTTTTCTCTTCCTAACAAAGCGGTTTTCCTACCCTAGATGAGAAGTGAATGGATTGCAAAGGGTTAAACCTATTCTAATGTGATAAAACCTGAGAGACCACAGCAATCAAGCTTTCACTCACTCTCAGCTACTCACTCTCCCCTTTACTGTGGCTCCTACTATTCCTTCTTCTGCATTTAAGCAGCAAACAAGAGAGCCAGCATGAAAAAAATGAGTTGCGGGCTTGGTTTCTGCTGCTGGGTTTAAGTTTGCTTGAGAACAAAGGTGCTCACTCACTCTGTTGCTTTTGGAGAAAGGTGAAAGTCCCAAACTGCTTCTGCCCCATAATTTGCTGCTCATGTTTTGGTGGATCAGGTTCTTCATGACTGAGAAAAAGTGATGTCTGATTCTGTGATAAATGGGAAATTTTCCTCTGTAAGAGGAATTAGTGGGGTTACTCACAGAGCCAAAAGAAAAATGGTGGATGATGTGAAAAACGTTGGAGTTTTATTCTGCCTTCCAGTGCTGAAAGAGGCTCCAGGAAAGCTGGGAGGGGCTCTTGATCAGGGAGTGCAGGGATAGGATGAGGGGTTAGGGTTTTCAGCTGAAAGAGGGGAGATTGAGATGAGATCTTAGGAAGAAATGTTTTCCTGTGAGGGTGTTGATGCCCTGGCCCAGGTTGCCTGGAGAAGCTGTGGCTGCCCCATCCCTGGAGGTGTTCAAGACCAGGTTGGATGGGGCTTGGAGCCCCTGATCCAGTGGGAGGTGTCCCTGCTCATGGCACGGCGTTTGGAACTGAATAGGCTTTGAGGTCCCTTCCAATCCAAGCCATTCCATGATTTTATGATTCCCAAGTCTTGCACTTGGATTTATTATCCCCTATCCTTCACCAGCCCCCGTGCGAGCGTTCTTCCTGCTGGGGACTGGGGGCAAGCTCTTCCCATCTCCTCTTCGATATTCCTAATGCTCCATCAAAAGGCTGTTACTTCTGTTTCCTGGCTGAGTAACCGGAGTTACTCCATGCTTTGCCTTCCCTATTCTCTAAGCACTTTGGCTATTAATTGAGTTTTCTAGTGTAGTAAGCTGAAGTTTTTCACAACATAAATGATTCATCCAAATAAAGTGAAGTTATTGAGCAAAAGTTAAATTGGGCTTTAATTTGCCTCAGGTCTCTTTTGAGCCATCTCCTTGGTTGCTCCTTATTGCGGAAAGGTTTCCCTCTTTGAACACAGTTTTCTTTAAAACACTATTTGCAAGAAAATGAAAAAGAGCAAATTTTGTTGTTTGGGCATCCTGGAAGCTGGTGCCAGGTCCAGGAGATCTCTGTCTTCTGAGGAAGTTGGTTGCTCCAGGAAAGTTACTTTTGTCTTTATTCAGGTCTAGTCAGACCTGAGGAAATGTCAGGAAGATGCCAGAGAAGCGTTAGGTTGGACATCAGGAGAAGGTTCTTCCCCCAGAGGGTGGAGGAGCACTGGAACAGCTCCCCAGGGCAGCAGTCACAACCTGACAATATTCCAGAAGTGTTTGGCCAGTGCCCTCAGCCACACGGTGTGAGTGTTGGGGGTGTCCTGTGCAGGGACAGGGACTGGACTCGATGGTCCTTGTGGGTCCCTTCCAACCCAGGACGTTCTATCATTCTTTTATGGCTTAAAGGGAAACATGGGAAGAGTCTAAGTAAAGAGCTCTGGCAAAATCCTGGTTCCATCTTTTTCTCCAGTGCCACTGCTTCGTTCATATGGCCACAGGGATGGACAATGTCCTTTCCATTGCACTTCCAACTGTGCTTTAATGCTTTTGTTACTGGCTTTCCAAAGGGCCAGAGCCTGCCCACAAGTGAGGACTCTGGGTGAAAGTAGAAATGTGCTGTGAAATGGGATGCAATGTCAAGAGGAAACGTGTTACGGGTGTGGGGATTGGTCACCTCCCTGTTCTGACAGCCCTGTGTGAGCCAGAGCTGTTTCAATA
The DNA here is from genome assembly GCA_033556795.1 of Tapera naevia. Taxonomy (NCBI): domain Eukaryota; kingdom Metazoa; phylum Chordata; class Aves; order Cuculiformes; family Neomorphidae; genus Tapera; species Tapera naevia. Next base: position 4,233,114 of record JAUMJJ010000072.1, read on the forward strand.
TCGCGCGGCAGCTGCTCCTCGCGGCGTGGGTGTCGTTAGGGCTCCACACGCAGGCTGCTGCTTTGATACCCCATCACCTTTGTTTGGAAAATAAGGTCATATTATATGAGAGATGATACTGTATTCATCACTTAATATTTCATACAATTAAAATATTTAGCTAAGTAGCAGTGTTTGGGGTGAGTGTGTTTGAGTATGTGTGGGTATAAATAAGTATAAATAAACAAGTATTAGTGGTGCAATAGCACTGAATAATTTATCCAGGCCAAATGAATTATTTTGAGCCTCTTAGTCTTGAAAATTTCAAACTGAATTCTTCAAGTTCATCTGCAGTGTTGGTTTTTCATAAGCGTATCGCAGTAACGGCGGCTGCGGGGGCTCAGGGTGTCCCCCACCTGGCTGGGGGATACAGGGCTGGAGAGCTGGCCCGTTATCCCTGCTTGGATCAGCTGGGCTGGTGAGAGGTTCTAGCTGGTCTGCAGAATGTGCTGCTTTTCTAATCAGTTAATTCTGTTTGCAAAGGTCCTAATTACTGGTGCCAATGGTGCAAGTGGTGCCGATTGATGAGAAGCTCAACATGAGCTGGCAATGAGTGCTCACAGCCCAGAAACCACCCGTGTCCTGGGCTGCATCCAAAGCAGTGGGACCAGCAGGGCAAGGGGGGGGGTTCTGCCCCTCTGCTTCACTCGGGTGAGACCCCACCTGGAGCCCTGTGTTCAATTCTGGAATCCCCAACATAAGAAGGAGATGGAAGTGCTGGAACGGGTCCAGAGGAGGCCACAGAGATGATCCAAGGGCTGGAGACCCTGTGCTGTGAGGACAGGCTGAGAGAGTTGCGGTTGTTCAGCCTGGAGAAGAGAAGGCTCTGGGGAGATCTTAGAGCAGCCTCCTGGTACTGAAAGGGGCTCCAGGAAAGCTGGGGAGGGGCTTTTTAGAAGGGTTTGGAGTGATAGGATGAGGGGGGGAACAGCTTTAAATGGGAAGGGGGAGATTTAGATTAGATATCGGGAAGAAATTCTTCACAATGGGGGTGAGGAAGTCCTGGCCCAGGTTGCCCAGAGAAGCCGTGGCTGCCCCATCCCCGGAGGTGTTCAAGGCCAGGTTGGATGGGGCTTGGAGCCCCCTGATCCAGTGGGAGGTGTCCCTGCCCATGGCAGGGGGTGGGACTGGATGGGCTTTGAGGCCCCTTCTAACCCAAACCAGTCCATGGTTCTACTGTAAGAGCAAATTAATCCAGAGTTCAGAGGATCAGTGAATAACACCCACAACTCTCAGTGAGAGGGAGGATGGACGGATCAGGGACAAACTGACATGAGGAGTAATAAAAGGAGCAATATAAAATGACTGGAGATGTCAGAGCACAGCAAGGTGTGCCCAGGCCACCAGAGCAGAGCCTGCAGTCGTCGGCCCGCGCGGTGTCTCCACAGTCGGCCGTTGCCCTTTGGTTTTGATTCACCCCGTGGCTTCAGCGCTCGCCTTGGGCCGCACCGGGCCCAGCTGGCTGCCTGTCCTGCCTTGGCCACCCCTGTCACGAAGGACTCTTGCCAACTGCTGCGTTTACCCCCCCGAGAGCGGGGGACAGAGGGCCCCGCGGAGCAGGGAGTGCAGCTCGACAGACCCAGGGCTGCCACCATGCTGAACATCGCTGTGTTGGGCACCGTCATCTCAAGGCACCGCCCCGATTCCAGCTGTCCTTTCAGCTGTCCTTGCATCGTATCAGCTTACTGAACGTGTGTAGTTAAAGGACCCTCATCCATCAGAGCCAGATGGAGGGAGTAAACTACAAACAAACCCAGCAGGTATCAGCAGTGCTTGGGACTTACCTGACTCTGGTGCACGGGTGGTGGCACCAGTTGAGATGGAAACCTACGCCAAAGGAGTCGTCTGTGAAAGAGCTGGTGCTGGAGAAATGGATCTGAATGCCTTGTTGGCATAAAGACAGAAATTATCATCACTGATACAATTGGGGATGTATTTGCAAGATAAAGAACAGAACCCAAAGGGAAAACATCACCCTGAGAAAGCCTTCTGTACAGGCTGTGTGAGAGCCTTCTCTTTATCAGGAATTAGCGCTGCTCTTGTAAACAAGCTGTCCTCTCTGTGAGGAGACTGATGTCAGACAAGGCAAGAACTAAATCATTTATTCCTCGTTGACATCACCTTGAAATAGGCTGAAATTACTCTCTTGACAAAGGAAGCAGAATGTCTGCCTTTTGCTCCTCGGTGTATCTTTAAGCTGAAAGAGGGGAGATTGAGATGAGATCTTCGGAGGGTGTGGAGGCCCTGGCCCAGGTTGCCCAGAGAAGTATTGGCTGCCCCATCCCTGGAGGTGTTGAAGGCCAGGCTGGGTGGGACTCTGAGCCTCCTGATCCAGTGGGAGCTGTTGCTGCCCATGGCAGGGATTGGAACTGGATGGGCTTTGAGGTCCCTTCCAACCCAAACCATTTCATGACTCTATGATTTATCCAGTTTTTGGTTTTGTAGGACTTCCCCTGGATAGGGCTGTGCTTCCTTGGCAAGAGGAAATGGATGTTATAGCTTGTTTCCTTGGACCGATCCTTCTTTTCACCACTTTTTTTTGACCATCCCTGGTCCCGTGATGCTACCCCATGGATCTGGGAAATGCTGCTCTGACGCTACCCTGAGAGAGCTTCTGCTGGACCTTTTGTGAATGAGGACACAGAGAGGTAAGATCACTGACTTCACCTCTCCAGTGCAACATGGGTTCTCTTTACAGAGCTGGATGGAATCTTTGGTCTGTGGCGATGGTGCCCAATGCTGTTGTGCAGACTTGTGTTTCCTGCAGTCAGCTGGGTCGCTCAGGTTGGAATTGGGTGGTTGGTTACTTATCCCACTCCTTATGATTGTACTACTTGTCGTGTTTTATCAATAGTGAACAGTTAAATCCTGAGAAAAGAGGACAATTTTGAAAGGCAGTAATTACATGTTTGTTCTAATGCTCGCAAGGATTGGTTCCTGCCCTTGGGTTTCACACCAGAGGTTTTCAGCCATTCTCCTGCTGCCTTTTCTCTTTTCCCCAGAAAGCTGTTCCAGTGCCTGCAGCTCTGCCGCCGTCAGGCAGTGATTAGAATATATTGTCAACTCTTTGAGCTTGCTTTTTTTTATTGTTGTGTCACACAGCTCACCTGCCAATGTGTTTCTTGTTAATTCAACCCTTCTCATCTGCTTCTCTTTCTACACTTACTGGTGGGGAGATGAGGTGCCTGGGACTGAATAGGAGGTAGCAGCGGTGGTTGAAGCAAGATGAAAATGAATGATATTTTCCAATCCTAGGCAGGGCTGCGGAGGCTAATAATTACATTAAAAAGGCCCTCTGCAGGTAGGTGCAAATAAGCTGGTCTAAACAAGTGCCAGGACGTGGATGCGGGCTGTCGGCGGCGATGTCATTACCTGCCTCTCCTGGCACCTTTCACCCCCAGCCATGGTGGCTCGCGCTGGCGGCGAGCGAGGAGCTTGTTTGCAGGGGATTTGTTGTCTCACGCTCCGAGGCAGCCGAGAGACTTGCCAAATGACAGGAAGACGCTTACATTCACAAGGTGTGATTGCCTAAGTGTTTGACTGTGTCTAATTAGTTTGCCTTTGCTGGTTGGTAGCTCCGCAGTCAGGAGCAGATTGACTCTGCAGGCTCTAAGCAAAGAGGTCTGATTGGTGTTATTATCATTTGTTTATTTAACCCTCCCACCAGCCATGAGAGATTCCCTTCCTCTGTATTTAAAAAAGGCATTTTTTTGGCACATATTGTGATAATATTTTCTCCCATCATCTCTCCACAACTTTCAGTTATATTGAATATTGATATACTTTATATATATATAATATATTGTAAATTGTTCTATATAACAGCATCCTAGCTTGGACCAGCCATGGTGTGGCCAGCAGGAGCAGGGAAGGGGTTGTGCCCTTGCACTCGGTGCTGGTTGAGGCTGCATCTCAAATCCTGGGTTCAGTTTTGGGCTCCTCTCTCCAAGAAGGACCTTGAGGAGCTGGAGCACATCCAGAGAAGGGGAACAAGGCTGGGGAAGAGTCTGGAGCCCAGGAATTCTGGGAGCAGTTGAGGGACCTGGGATTGTTTAGCCTGGAGGAGGCTGAGGGGAGACCTGCGGCTCCCCGAGGTTGTGCTGAGGTGGGTGCTGGTCTCTTGTGCCAAGTGACAGGTGATAGGATGGGAAAGAACGGCCTCAAGTTGTGTCAGGGGAGTTTTAGCTTGGATATTAGGAAAATTTCTTCACTGAAAGGGTTCACAGGCTCTGGCAGAGGCTGCCCATGGAGGTGGTTGGGTCACCATCCCTGGAAGTGTTGCAAAAGATGGGTGGATGAGGTGCTCAGGGATTTGGTTTAGTAGTGGACAGGGATGGTTGGACTAAGTGATCTCAAAGGTCTTTTCCAACCGAATGATTCCATGATTCTATGATAATTCTGCTTCAGATCTGCAGATGACATTTCAAGGCAGGCCCTCTCACTTTGCAGCCCTTTTCTCTTGGGGGTATTGAGAAGCAAAAGGAAGCTGTATTTCTGGGGGATGGGGTGGGGGTTTGGGATTCAGCTGAGAGATGTGTCATCACACCTCTAGCCAGGTGCCCTCAGTGGGTGCAGATGAACACTGTGTTGCATCAAAGTTCATATAACTTATTTACTCTGATATTAGGGATAAATGACTTAGGATAACTAAGAACAGTCTTTAATCGTCATTTTAATCAGGAAGTCAAAGGTATTTCCCTGTAAGGTGGACGAGTCCTCTTTCTTAACCAGGTCTTCCCCCAAACCTTTGCCAGACTTCTTTATCCATAAAATCTCTGGGATTCAGGACTATCTTGGTGCAGTAGGGTCTGGTTTTCATTTCTGGTTCCAGACCCCTCCTGAGCTGGCCTGGCCTGGGGCAGGATGGTGGAGGGAAGCAGCCACCCGCTGTCCTCGGTTTTGTGTCGCCCTGGGATGGCTCTCAGCTCGCTCTGTGCAACAGAGATCACAAAGTCACCTCTTGAGTTCCCATGTGAGCACACGGAGAGCAGCCCTGTGCCACCAGCCTGGACTTGACTAAACTTGTATAATTGTGGTACCACATCCTCAGCCTTCAAAGATTTCTCAGCAGCGGCGAGGCTGAGATGCCTGACCTGCTATGATAAGGCAGCAGCAGCAGAACATGAACCTATCGAGTTACTGCTTTTAAAATAAAAGAAATGGATATTTTCTAGAGCTTTCACTAATTGTCACTTCTCTGCAGTGTTACACAACCCCCTGATGGACTCACTGGCAAGTTTCTGTGCACATACCAGTGCCCTGGCTCTACTAAACCCCCTTGTCTTAGCTTCCCTAGTTTGCCATGTCAAATCAGTGCCACAAACCAAATTCTAGTTACTCTGAAAGATCACTTAGGGCATTAGTGTTGCTGCTGTGGCTGGTCCTGTGCTCTCTTCTTTGCATACGAGTCCAACGTGCTGAGGTAGATGGCAGACTGAAATAGGTTCTGATGTGTCTGTGGGAAGGTGCTGACTGAGCCTGGACAGATGCTCCCATAGGCAGGAAGATGGAAGGAGGAAATGTGAACCGCATTGCTCAACCTGAGGGAGGGTGGATGTTCTTTTTTTCCTTTAACTTCCCAGCTTGTTTCATTTGATTCGTTGGGAAAACAGAAATAATTTTTTTCATTTTAAAGAGAAGCCAAATAATGGCATCACAAATCAAAAAGTATAGTTATGATCTCTGTTTGATATTTACGTTTATCAGAACACCAAACCCAGAGAAAAAAGTACAATTTAGAAGTTAGAATTTTTAAAAAAGTATTTAAATATGTCCTGGAAAAGAACACTGGGGCAGAATTCCTAATGGTAGGAGCTATGGATTAAGAGCACAGGTGAATGTGTGTGTAACTTCTTCCTTCTGGGTGTGTTCAATGAGTTTGTGCAGTTATTGTTAAATTAAGCAGTTATTGTTGCTTGTTTTCTTCCTGACCACAAGCGCTGATTTGTAAGCACGCCTGGCTATAGCTTTCACCTGCTCTGGAAGGATGTTTACTCACTGAGGGAGAAACAAAGAAAAATTGTTGACAAATTTGGTCTCAGAATATGGTACAGCCCAATCTTGCAATTGGATTTCCCGCTGGCATTGCAAGTTCTGTTCCACTGGAAACACAAAGCCTGTGTTAAGAGGTTTTGCTTCACATTTTAAAGCCATGGGACTGAGACAGAAAATCCTGAAAAGAAGGCAAAGGCGAAGCCTTAGCATTTGTGGGTGGACCTGCTAAAATCACTTTCCCACTTGTCTTCACATGTGAATGGTTCCTTGCTCCTTTTTCATCGCACCACCACTCATGGGCCTTGCCTGGAGCTTTTCATGGGGGTCAGCAGGGCTGTTCCTTGCTCTGCTCCAAGTTGGAATGGGTGAATTCCTCAAGAAATCTTAGCTTAAACAAGATCTTCAGTGTTTTGTTATGAAAGAAGCAAGCTGGAACCCTTGTTCCACCAAGGCTCAAGGCAGAACGCGGGATGATTGGGATGCAGCCAGGTGTAGTGTGGAGTAGAGCTCAGATGGGTGGAGATCACTGCATAACTTGGTCACCCTGGATAGCTTTTCCACGTGGGTGTTTATTGGTGTAGAACAGGCAAGGGTCGCTTCTATTTGTACCTGCAGAGAAACCATTGCTTATTTCATAGAATCATGAATGGTTTGGGTTGGAAGGGACCACGAAGGTCATCCAGTCCAACCCCCCTGCTGTGAGCAGGGACATCTTCAACCAGATCAGGTTGCTCAGAGCCCCATCCAACCTGGCCTTGGATGTTTCCATCTGTGACTTCTCTGGGCAACTTATGCCAGGGCTTTCTCACCCTCATACAGAAATATTTCTTCCCAATATCCAGTCTAAACTTCTCCTCTTTTAGTTTAAAACCATTACCCCTTGTCCTATTGCTACAGGCCCTGCTAAAAAGTTTTCCCTCATCTTTCTTACGAGCTCTTTTTAACTATTGAAAGGGTGCAATAAGGTCTTCTTGGAGCCTTCTCTTCTCCAGGCTGCACAACTGCACCTCTCTAAGCCTCTCTTTATATTGGAGGTGCTCCAGCCCTTGGATCATCTCTGTGGCCTCCTCTGGGTGTGCTCCAACAGCTCCAGGTCCTTCCTGTGCTGAGGACTCCAGAACTGGACACAAGGATCCAGGTGAGCTCTCACCAGAGCGGAGCAGAGGAGCAGATTCACTTCCCTTGCTCTTCTCATGCTTCTTTTGATGTCACCCAGGACGTGGTTGTCTTTCTGGGCTGCAATTGCACGTTGCCAGTTCATGTCCAGCTTCTCCCTCACTTGTGTCCAACTTCTCTGTGTGCAAGCACATCACATAACAAACGCAGAAACGCTTCACAGGAGAAAAGCCATGGCATTTATTGTAATTCCATAAAAAATATCACAGAAATATTAATACACCAGAAAATTAACCCAGTGCTTGGGTGGAAGAAGGGCACTTGTGATGTTGCAAAGCCACAGAGGACATTGGTCAGAGGTGAGAAGTTGAATCTGCAGATAATAGAGAATTGCTGATGTGTCTGTGTAGGAGATGACCCGTGTGTTGGATCACACGATGCACTGGCAAACTGGGACACATAAAGTAGAAATTGTATTATATTTTTCATTCTGGTTTTTCAAATTTTTCATGAAATGCTAATTTTGCTACAGATCCATTATTTATGAAACTGAAAGGCTTTTTTTTCCCCCCCATCAATGCCAGAGGGATTTTACATGTGCAAGCTCCATTTAGTGTTAATGGCAGATATCAGTATACAGGCTCCGTTCACTGTGAGGAAAGAGACTGGTGCACTTAATTAACTAATGCTGAATCACTTGCATAGGTAATATTTCCTGTACACAGGGGGATAGTGTTCTGGTTAAAAGCACAGTCTCCAGGATTGCGTATCCAGGTGAAATATTCCTTAGGAAAATGAACTTTATTTTATTGCTTCGATGTAGATTGTTCATTTCCTTTCTTCAAGACCAGCCTAGCTTGGGTGGTTCAAGAGCTTAGACCTCTTTGTTCCATTTTCCCAGCAAAGGAGCAGCTCCCTATTGCTCCACAGGCAAGGTCCAGGGGCTGTGCCTGGGTTTCCATCAGAGCAGGAGAGCCCCTGGATAGACCAGTGCCAGCAGCTCCCCACTGCCCTCGCTCCGTGTTGGAAATGGCTTTGTGTCATCATTGCTTCTTGGAAGACTATGAAACCTGCCTGTTTCATGGAAAATATGGCTCTTACTGCCATCAGCTTCTACATGAGCGCTGTGTCTTTCCACTACTTGTTGGATGCCTGCTGGACTTCAACTCCTGTAAGATTTGCTCTCAGGGATTAAGACACAGCCTTGCTTTCTTCAAAGCAGCTTCCCTGAAGCCATTGTATCAAGTTTCCCCTCTTTCTGAGGGCCAGATGCTGTCCTGGTCAAAAGTGAGTGAGCTGAAGGGCTATCACTGTAGCTACAGTGCTCTAGGTCAGCCAGACACAGAGCTGGCTCCAGACACAGCCACAGAGGGTGGTTTGGCTGTGGAACCAGGACACCGTTCAGCTTCTCTCTGCCCAGACTGTGCCCTTGGCTGTGACAGGGGCTGTGGGTGCTCATTAGGGGCAAGGAGAAGGATGCAGCAGCTACCCAGAAATGAAAGTGGCAGATGAGGATCTCACCTTCACCCACAAAGTGGATGAGGAAGGAGAAAAGAAGTCCAATGTGTCTAAATTCATTACACTAAAAATCCAAGGTGCTGATTTCCAAGGCACTGAGTGTCCCAGGATGCCAAATACGGGCTCGTGTAAGAAGAGCAAGTTGAAATATTTTGAACTTCACTGGAAGTTTGGGCTACTGTGGAACTTCTTGGCTCTCTCTGAACAGATTTACGATATCAGGGTTGTGCTGTAATCGGTACCACACTGACACATAATGTAAAGTGTTACCTACATTTAAAACTTGAAAATAGTATTTGAATTCCATATTCACAGGTAATAAGAGTTCATCTTCATGGTGGGGAAAATGAGTTTCAGAATGACAGCTCCTAACCTGGTTACCTTTTTTTTTTCTGTTCAGTTCATGTGGTTTTCTCGTTGTGGGCATTTTTCTGCAGTCCTTATTCAGGCAAAATCCTCCCTGAAGTCACGAATATCAACACAACGATAGCTGTTGAGAAGGGCTTATCGTTATAAACACGTTTGCCTTTTAGACTCCACGTTTCCAGGACAAGCTTTATCAAAAAGGCTGCAGTCCACACTAATACCAGCAGCATTACATGTCTGTAGTACCATGTAAAACAGTTAATTCTTAAAAAAAGCAATAAATTGGCATTTTGACCTTCTCCTTCCCGAAGGTTTCAGAGCACTTCCTGAAAGTTGGTTTATCCATTCCCACAATAGCAAATACCTGCCAAGGCAAGTGAACCTGGACGAGATCCAAAACCCCTTTGGAGAGATCTCTGTCATAGTTCCATTGTGCTTTTGCCTGAGAAAAAACCTACACGTTTCAATTTCCTTGGTGATTTTACAACAAGAAGTTCCACAGCCCCCTGGGAAAGAGACATTTTTTTTCAGCCAGCTTTTCTCTTTACCCTTAGGTCACCCTAGCTCTGAGCATCACAGGGGTTTGCTTTTGCACTGTCTTGATTTGACATTTAATTTATCCTCCTGATTCAGATCTCCTGACAATCTGGCGCTAAGGTTGACAGTTGAGTCCAGATTTGCTCATTCTGTGGCATTTGTGACAATCCCTGCATGAGTTCTGCTCTGTTTGAAAGCCAGATTTCCTCGTGATCCCAGCCTGGCAGTCTCCATGGTGCGGATCCCTGTAAAGCTGGACAAGGCTCCTGGCAGAGGAGGGGGTGATCCCAGCACAGTGCCTGCAGGGAGGCTTGGAAAGATAACCACAGGTGTTCCCTCAGGCTTTATTCTTTCCATAGAAACAAGCACCTGGAGATGATGAACCACAATCTGATGCCTGTGGACAGGGCAGGAAGGAGGAGGCATAGCTCTGATCATACTGGAGAGTTTGCATCTTCCCAGATTACCTGGCTTCAGAAGGTGTGGAAATGGGAGAGCAGAGGTGAGGACTTCCTGGTCAGCTGGCAAGCAGCTGAGCTGTGTCCATTCACCATGAGCCCATCAGGCATGGTAAATGTAGAATCGTAGAATCATCTGGTTGGAAAAGACCTTTGAGATCAAGTCCAACCATACCTGTCCACTACTAAACCACATCTCTGAGTACCTCATCTACCTGTCTGTTAAACACCTCCAGGGATGGCGACTCCACCACCTCCCTGAGCTGCCTCTGCCAGAGCCTGAGAACCCTTTCAGTGACGAAGTTTTTCCTAATATTATCTAAACCTCCCCTGGTGAAACTTGCAGCCATTGTCTCTTGTCCTATGCCTTGTCACTTGGGAGAAGAGCCCAGCACCACCTCACCACAGCCTCCTTTCAGGCAGCTGTAGACAGCGATGAGGTCTCCCCTCAGCCTCCTCTTCTCCAGGCTGAACAGCCTCAGGTCCCTCAGCCATTCCTCGTAGGACTTGTTCTCCAGCCCTTGCACCAGCTCCATTCCCTTCTCTGGACGCACTCCAGCCCCTCAGTGTCCAGTATCTGGCAGCCTCCCCTCCTTCTCCACTGCAAGAGTGATTAATGAATGAGGGAGGGCTTGCAGAGCAGTGCAAAGGTGTTGTTTAATCACCTGAATAAGACTAAGATCCTGTTTGACATTTTAATAAGACTAAAAACCCAAGCATTTTCCTCCTAGGACATGATCAGTTGCAGGTAAATCAATACATGATATAAATTGCTCTTTAGAAACTTGAGAAAATGTCACTTTTAGGTTTGAAACACCACGTGCTTTGTGCTCTGTCTCTGGCAGTTACACTGCAAGGCCTTCTGGCTGTTTCCATGGGCTGAGGAGGGAAGAGAGGAGGTAAAAGCTGCGCACAGAGCCTGGATTCACAGAGGACCCCTCGGAGGAAGCCCCGCGAAGCCACTGGCTGTGCGTGTTAGTGCTGTGGCAGAGTTGTGTCTTTCACATGGAACATCAGCAGCTGGCCAGGAGAAGGTATGCTGTTCTTCCTGAGTGGTGCTGTTTAGGTTACTGTCAGACAGGGAATGATCAAGTGTTTTTCACAAGCTATATTGGTAGCAAAAATGCGTCAGATGTAGCTGGGAAAGAGTGCTTTAATTAAATTCACATTAACTGGAACTTTGACAATTGGCATCAAAAATGCCGTTTTAAAAATGATACAGATTTGGTTTTGTGCTCATTCACCTTCTGTCATTCTCAGGTTCAGGACTTCCCTCTCTCCTACCAGTGAGCAAGGAAGGGGCTGGGCTGCAACTCCATAAAGTTTGGCATAGAAGTGCTTCAGTTAAAAAATGTTGCCTATATGAGGGCAAGGAGGAAGTGGATGTGCCACCACAGATTTGCTGCTTGTTCTTATGGGCATATTATTTTCTAGGAGTACTCATAATGTGAGACTTTGGACTTTCCTTGCTGATTATGGATGGGAAAGTAACTTGATGGGTGCCAAAAAGCACTGAAATGCCTGTGTTCATGTCCACAGCCAAGGCAGGCGATTTCATCAATCTAAATGCTTGAACTTTACAACAAATGACACCTCCTTGTCTTGGGGTCATTGGTGAAGCAGGAAGGACTCGGGTGTCTTGCAATGAGTGATTTTTACCTAGATTATCCATCCCTGAATGTCTGTATGTAAAAGAGCAATTAATTTCATAGCGCTGCTGTGCACTTATTAAATCAAATATTACTATGAGGGCAGGCTGAGAGAGCTGGGGTTGTTCAGCCTGGAGAAGAGAAGGCTGTGGGGAGACCTCAGAGCAGCCTCCCAGTACTGAAAGGGGCTCCAGGAAAGCTGGAGAGGGGCTCTTGATCAGGGAGTGCAGGGATAGGACGAGGGGAACAGTTTTGAGCTGAAAGAGGGGAGACTGAGATGAGATCTTAGGAAGAAATGTTCTGCTATGAGGGTGGGGAGGCCCTGGCACAGGTTGCTCAGAGCAGTGGTGGCTGCCCCATCCCTGGAGGTGTTCAAGGCCAGGTTGGATGGGGCTTGGAGCCCCCGATCCAGTGGGAGGTGTCCCTGCCCGTGGCAGGGGGTGGGACTGGATGGGCTTTGAGGTCCCTTCGAACCCAAATAATTCTGCAATTCTATTTACAAAAGCCATGGGGAAAGCATTTGCATGGACTGACCCAGCACCCAAAGTGACTCTTATGTCTGTGGGAACAGAAATGAATGTAAAGATGAGGAATCATTGGATCTAGACAAGAAAACACCTGTATTTCTAATGTATTTCAGGCTTTCCAATGGCCAACTTCTTCCCATCTGCCTTAGAGGAGCCGTGAACTCCTCAGCTGGGCAGTGCATCGAGCGCAGCAGCTGCCATCGCTGATGGCTTTGGAGCTGCTGGGGCTGGTGGCTCTGAGCCAAATCATGAGGGGATTCTGATCCTGAGAGGTTGTCGTGCAAGACTGGGGACAGAGGTCATGGATCAAATGTAATGGGCTGACACGTATTAAGAAAGATTAATGAGCCTGGGCACAAATTAATTGCGTTCTCAGACCGCCAGCAGGTCTCACCAGCACTTCCAGTGTTATGAAGAGTAATGGGTGCTGGGGTCTCTCTTGATCACCTACAAGGAAACAGAATTTTTGTAATTTCTTAAATGAGACAAAATACTGTTTTTTTCTGATATAAATCTTATCAAGGGGTTATTCCAGCTCAGGTCAAGGCTATTTTTCCAAGTTCTACGCTAACAGGGAAAGGAGCTGCAATGCTGTCTGGATTTGTCACAGAGTGAGGGAGGAAACCAGGGCAGAACAGAAATGAGCCAAAGATTATTGTTTGCAAATGTGATCTGAGGAAAGTGAAGCAGCACAAGGGTCGTGGTGGGATATAAATCAGATTCTGACCCATTAACTTGAAAAGATTTTGTATTTTCATTTAGTTAAATACTACTGAAATGTGACTCCAAAGAGGAGTTCTGTTCTTTTAACAGTCAGAACCTCTTGGATGCTCACCTCTTAGGACATGGTGTGGTGGACGTGTTGGTATTGTGGTGATGGTTGGACTGGGTATGCTTAGAGGTCTTTTCCAACCTCTACAATTCCATAATTCTATGATTCTTCCCCAAAAGTCGAGGTCAGGAGTCCAGAGGCAGCACAGAGGTCAGGTTGCAGGGTGAGTTACAGGACAGCTTCCCTAAAGCCTTCTACTTGAGGGTGGCAGATGCTTCCCTTCAGTGAGCGTTTGCCCGCGGCGTGTGGCACCTGGGAGAACCTCAACTCCAGCTGGTTCTTGTGCGTGGTCTGAGGGATCTGGATGTTGGGAAGGGATCAGGAAGTGTAAGTGCATTTGTCATGCCTGTTTCTCTGTTGCTTTTAGTCTTGTCTGGGCTGTTTTGTTTGTTTTTAAAGGCATTCTCTACCAGAGCATTCAGGGTGCTGCCTTCAGCAGATACCAGAGGGAACTGAAGCAGCAGGTGACGGTGTTTAAAATATGGATCAAAGAGCCTGCAAGGGTTTGGTGGTGAGGTGTCTACAGGGGTGGCTCCTGTGAGAACCTGCCAGGAGCTTCCCCTGTGCCCCATGGAGCCGATGCCAGCTGGCTCCCAGGCAGAGCCATCACTGGCCAGGGCCGAGCCCATCAGGGGTGGTGGCAGCACCTCTGGGGTCATGTGTTGAGGAAGTGGAGAAAACCCTTTGGAGCAGCTTTTGCCACCAGAGAGGGGAGTGAAAACGTGTGAGAGCAACGACTCTGCAGGCCCCAGGGTCTGGGAAGAAGGAAGGGAGGAGGTGCTCCAGGTGCCAGAGCAGAGGTTCCCCTACAGCCCCTGGTGAAGACCATGGTGAGGCAGGTTGTCCCCCTGCAGCCCTTGGAGGTCCACAGTGGAGCAGATCTCCACTCACAGCCCATGGATTTCCACGGCAGAGCAAGTGGATGCCCAAGGGTGGCTTTGACCGTGTGGGAAGCCCACACTGGAGCAGGCTCCAGGCAGGACCTGTGGACCCGTGGAGAGAGGAGTCCATGCTGGAGCCGGTTTGCTGGCGGGAGCTGTGGTCCCTCTGTGGGATATCCACACCGGAGCAGTCTGTTTCTGAAGGACTGGAATGAACCCATGCTGGAGCAGTTCCTGAAGGGCTGCAGCCCATGGGAAGGACTCACATCAGTGAAGTTTGTGGAAGATGGTCAGCTGTAGGAGGGACGTCACGCTGGAGCAGCTCCTGTGGTATCTGGCAGGTAGGAATTACTGGAGGAATTTAGGGAATTGCAGAAAAACGAGCGAATCATCAGAGTAAAAGTTTTGCTTCACACTGGGGGAGGATCTGTTTTGTTTCAGGGTCTCATTGTATGCAGAAGGGAACCATGACTTAAATATAAAGGGAGTTTCTTCAGTTGTAAGGAGCCTTGGTTTGTGCAGTGCCAGGATGTGTGGTACCAGCCTGTCCTCCCTCCCAGAGAACAACACTGTGTGGGGTTGATAAGTCCATGAGTGTGAGGTTTGCTCTCTACCATTGCCCACTTTGGGGTTTCATCACATTCACAGCAACGGTTTGAGTTCTTATTCACAACCACGTGTGAGACCTTAGCTTTTCCCTCCCGCTTGTTCGTGTGCATTTTGGACGATGTTAACATCATCTCAGATATTCAGGACAAGTAAGGAACTCGGTTTAAGTCCTTAGGAGAAGCTAAAAAGACTATTAACAAGCTGAGTCCATAAAAAACATCTGTTCCAGTCATGCTGCTGATTTTTTATTAGTCCTTCAAATCCATAGCAAAGATCTCTAGAGCAAGAAAAATGCTCTAGTGTGGAGTGCAATTTCCAATTTCTTAGCTAACCTGATTTTGTTGATTCATACATATGCATGATTCAGTGCTGTTCCTGAATACAAACAAAAAAAAAAAAAGCCCCTTTTGGGTTGTACTTTATTTATTTTCCTTGAAATGCCCTTGAAATTTCATTTGCTCGGTGAAACCAAACAAATAATTGCATACTAAAAGGAAAATGAAGAGTAGCAAGCTAAATAATTTGTAACATCAAATATTCCTCTGCTGTGGTTAACATCCGCAGCGAGGGGAAACAGTCAGCAATAAACAGCCCAGTGTATCTTAAATGCAATAACTAATATCAGTGTCAAATGCATGAAGTGCAAATACCTCAGGATATGCGATCACAGCTCTGCTCGATCGCTGCTAAATGGGAGATGCTGTAGAACTGTAACAGCAGTCATGCTTGTCATATTTCTCCTGATCTCCAAGGAAAAATTCCCGTGTAGCCATTATGCAGCTTACACCTTTTTCTAGTCAGAGTCGTATTTTTATGGGGGTCTTTATGGTGGTTTTTAGAAGCTTACGCTCTGAAAGCAAACTTGTCACCATTTGTGCATCGCACGGCCGCGGCGCTGGTCATTGGGGACGTGGCAGCCCTCTGCTGTGCCATAGTAAATAACAAAAGGTCACTCCTGATTCGGGCTTGGTGACGCTCATCTGTATGAAAAAAACAAAGCAGCAAGTTCCTTTAAGCAGAGTTTTTGACATGAACCACACTGGACAAAATTAATTGCCGGCGTAACTCCAGCAGTGCTGGTGGAACAACGGCAGGGATTGGTCGGGCCCCTTTTAGCTAAAATTGCATTCATTTCCCTCCAACACCCCAGGCAGAGGCTTCGTATGGTGATGAGCACTTTGCACCGTGTTCCGAGTGTGAAATGTTGCTCAACGTAAAGTTTGTAAATTAAAATTGGCATTTCTGAGTCTGTAGTTGTCAGTGGGAATCCTGCTGAGAAAACAGCATCGTCTGGGATTTCAGCACTCGTGGGGAAACCCTGCCAGAGGAGGCTGTGAGTCAGGGCCCTTCCTGCTGGAAATGCCTTCCTTGGGGAGGAGAAGACTGAGTCTCTTGGTGCTGATGCTACTGCAGTGCTGTGCTCTGGGCCTGAGGAACATCCCTGGCAGGTTTCATCACAGCCTGTCTCTCCCTTGGCCCCTGCTCTGGTCTCAGCATTGAAATAGCAGCTCCTGTTCTTTAGCCTTTTGTACACTGCGATGCTGATATTGGCTTTGTCACAAGGGGAAGAGTTGCCTTGGTGGGCTGTGAGTTTTAATAGAGTTCAGCAAGGGACAGGACAAGAGCAAATGGCCCCAAGTTGTGCCAGGGGAAGTTTAGATGGAAAATCAGGAAAAATTTCTTTACCAAAGGAGTGGTGAAGCCCTGACAGAGGCTGCCTGGGGCAGCAGTGGAGTCTCCATCCCTGGAGGGGTTCAAATAGTGTGTAGAGGTGGCGCTTCAGGCCACGGTTTAGTCAGCACAGCGGGGTTGTGTTGATGGTTGGACTGGATGAGCTGAGAGCTCTTTTCCAGCCTTAACACTTCTGTGGGTCCATGAGGTCCTGATAGGTAGCAAACACCTTGACTTCATAATTTTCCTTCTGCCTTTGAAAAAAGTTGTAAGAGGCACAGGTCAGAACGGGACTCCCACATACTCAGTGATATCAATAATTCCCCCAGTGCTTGTTATGCTAATTTCTTTTTTTTTTTCCCCTATAGAAAGTCTCCTCTAACACTCCTGAAAGAGTTTCTGTGCAGAGAAGTGGAAGCAAGCCCTTGTCGATTGTTTTCTCTTATGGATACAGGGATGGCCAAGAAGCTGTCAGGTGGCTGTACTCACAGTTACAGGTAGAGTGTTCGCTTTCCTCCTTAAGTATATTTAAAAATTATGGTCTGTAAATTAGTACACTCTATGATTCAGCTAATACTGAGAAGAATTTTGTTTAGAAGAGCCTCCTAATCAACATGAGCAAGAAGAACAGAAGCAGATGTGGAACAGAGCAAAGGTGATGACCTGTAGCTGTAGGCGCCTGGAAAATGTAGGGGGTTGATTAAATTGTGGAATATTCAAAATAAGGGAGGATTAACTGACATCTGTGTGTCGATGGACAGTGAAATACATTTCCAGAAGAAACTGCTCCATGTTCTGCCCTGCTGGAACTGCCCAAAGGGTGCTCTGGTGAACATTTCTATCGGCTGCTCCTGATGTGGGGTGGTTTGAAAGGAAGCTGGGAAAGGAGGTCACCAAGGACTAAGTCAGAAGTTACTTAGGCTAATGAAATATTTGAGAGATAATGAAGGCCTTTGGATCTCTTGCTTTGTCTTCCTGGAAAGGCAAGGTTGAGAAAGCACATAAACCATTCAAGTCAACTTCACAGTTGAGTGTTTCTATGTCTTCCCCAGCCCTCCAAGTCCACATAAGCCTCTTGCACACCATGGCTGTATAGAAGGGGTGTGAAGAGGAACCTGGCAACCAATGTAACGATGTACTGGTACCCTCACTGTTTCACTCAGGCTATTTCTGCCTCACTGAGGGGGATGCTTCCTTTTCTGCTCAGCACTCTTGTTCTCCTAAGCCTGTTTGACATAGTGCAATGTAATGTTTGTTATGTGCCCAATAGACCCCAGTGGTTCTGCTGCTGGAGATCCGTCAGCTGCTTCCCGGTCGTGGTCTCAGCCTATGGTGTCCTTGTAGAGAGCGTGGAAGCATCTGGAGAAATCACATCTTCATAATGTAGCAGCAATAAGTCATCATTTGTTCCACTTATATCAGATCGGCTCTGAAACTGCGATAGGAAGATTTCTCCCTGGGGATCTCATCTTGCTTCCTTTACTTGTTCACTGAAGACCATGAGATCCACCCAAGTGGGGTGAGCACTATTTGACCCTTAGTAATTAAGATCACTTACTGTAATATGTTTGCTAAGAACCAAGCGGGGTGATGTCGGACAGTTACAGGGTTGGTTTACTTCATGCATGAAATATTGGGAGGCAATATGAGACACCCTTTTAACGATGATTCTGCTCTCCAGCCCATCCCATTTCTTTGTTAACAAATGGCTGTTTCTCTTCTCTCCAAGGTGCTCTTTGGGCAGCAGATGTAGCAGAGATATAAATCACTAAACTAGTACTGGCTTTGGAAAACTTCTGTAAAGAGGCCACGATGCACCGCCAGCATCGTTACACCTGGCTCCTACCTCAATGAGGTGCCTTCTATCCAAACCCAACCTTAGGTTCCTAAATACACATACAAAGTTCAGGAAAAGCTAATGTATACATCAATCTGAACTTTAAATTCTTGTGCAAAAGCCTTGGCCTCAGAGCTTCAGAAAATAAATATTTTTGCCACGTGGCAATGGTTGTGAAGTAAATATGTCCCGCTGCTCTGATCTTACATCCTGTCACATTAATGTTTCAAAGCACTCAATATAAATATTAAAACTAATAGCTTCGCTCTTCAGCTATTACTCCATCATTCCCTGAAATCATCATAAAACATTCAAAGCCTTTTAGAACATTTACACACTTGAATCTGATGGTGGGGAAAGGAGACTAACAGAGCACAGCTCGCGAGCTTAAATAATAGTGGAAAGCTGTTTATGGAGTATGCTTTATTTATTCATCATTTCAAGTAAAGTTTCAGTTTTGATGGAGAGGAAAAAAATCAAAGTATAGCTATCAAGGGAGAAGGCTGCAGTATTGCTTTTCTATACTGTGGACTTAGGGAAAAAAAAAGTTGGTTTTTTTATTTAAAAAAAACCCAAGCCTAGTCCATGAGAATCTCAGTCCAAGGTCAATCAATCTGAGGACTGTGGGTACGTGAACAGCTAATGGATTGTAAAGACACATACTGGTGTTATGAATTTTTAACGAGCAACTCTTCAGCACAGACCCCTATAAATCAATGATGACTTATTGGCTGGATCAATTATGCAAACTTTAAAACATTTAATGACAGGTAATGAACAAGTCTCTGGAGTCCACCAGTCAACAGTGTTTTGCGGTTGTAGTTACAACTGCTTAAGTGAAAAGTCTGCAGGAAGCCTTTCCTCAGGAACGGTTTCAAGCTACGCTCGGAGGTTGTGGTAAAGCAAGAGTGTGGTTGTGCTTCTGTTTCTCTGTGACCTTTACCAGGCTGGTGAGAGGGTGCAGTCCTTAACACATCTCTCTTATTTTGTTTAACCAATGGTGTGTCGTGACCCAAGCTCTGTACTTCACGTTTCCTGCAAGGTGTGGTAGATAAAATGGTGCAGTTGGCAAAGGTAAAAGGTTGTGCTTGTGTCACTGGACTAAATAGAATGATAGAATGATAGAATCATAGAATCATCTGGTTGGAAAAGACCTCTGAGACCATCGAGTGCAACTGTACCTGTCCCCTTACTGAACTGTGTCCCTAAGAAACTCATCTGCCCATCTTTTAAACTCCTCCAGGGATGGCAACTCCACCACCTCCCTGGGCAGCCTCTGCCAGGGCCTGAGAACTCTTTCAGTGAAGAAACTTTTCCTAATATTTGATCTAAACCTGTCCTGGTGAAACTTAGGGCCATTACCTCCTATCCCTTCACCTGTCACTTGGGAGAAGAGCCCAGCACCCACCTCTCCACAACCTCCTTTCAGGCAGTTGCAGACAGTTCTGAGGTCTCCCTTCACTCTCCTTTTCTCCAGGTTAAATAACCCCAGCTCCCTCAGCCATTCCTCATAGGACTTGTTCTCCAGCCCCTTCCCCAGCCTCATTCCATCTTATAATGCTTTATTTTGGAAGATAAATGTCAAAAAAAAAAAGGGGCTGATAGACTATTGCAATTAACCAGCAGAAAAGGACTGAAAGATGAGGGTAGGCTGGATAATACAAGAGAAGCCTTATGGAATAACCTGTGTGGCATTATGGTGGTTTAATTGCTTATTGAAATTACTGTCCAATGAAAGAGGAAGGGGTTTTTGTGAATTTTTGAATTGAACACGTCTTCTAAATTTTAAACATTAACCTTTCTAATGGGCAATTTAAGATAATTCTGGAGATTACTGGAAAGGTGTAAATTAAACAGACCATCCAAGAGCAAGAAGAGGTGGATAAGCCCCTGATCCGAACGACACAGCTCTCTGTTAACTTAGTTAAGGCTTTACTCGATTGACTGGAGCCTCCTGGCTAAACCAGTGACTGGAGTCAGCACTCTTTATTGCCATTTGCTTTACTTTCCTAAAGACAACAGATATAAATGAAAGCTTGGAAGAGAGTTTGATCTTTGGTGTGAAGAATCACAGTTTAAGAGTTTTGTAAAAGAGGTAGAATTATTTTATTTGATAAAGGAATTCTGTTATGATCAGCTGTATTCCTCACAAGGAAACTGTGAGCAGAAAGACTCCCCAAACTCCAGGGCAATGAATCTGAGCCCTGGCTGCCTGAACCCACTGGTAGGTCCTACCTCTTCCTTACCTTTCTTAAAGGGGCTCCAGGAAAGCTGGGGAGGGGCTCTTGATCAGGGAGTGCAGGGACAGGATGAGGGGAATGGTTTTAAGCTGAAAGAGGGGAGATTGAGATGAGATCTGAGGAAGAAATGTTCTGCTATGAGGGTGGGGAGGCCGTGGCCCAGGTTGCCCAGAGAAGCTGTGGCTGCCCCATCCCTGGAGGTGTTCAGGGCCAGGTTGGATGGGGCTTGGAGCCCCCTGATCCATTGGGAGGTGTCCCTGCCCATGGCAGGGGGTGGCACTGGATGGCCTTTGAGGTCCCTTCCAGCCCAAACCATTCCATGGTTCTATGATTCATTCTTGGTGCCAGCAGCAATTCACAAGAGCTCCTGTCCTTCCACAAGCCCAGCACCCCCAGCTTGGGCTGAACAGGACCTCACTCTAAAAGTTGCTCTGGCCTTTGCAAGTGAGGTTTGAGGTGGATGCTGTACCCAACCAGAAGAGTGTACTTTTCTTTTATGCCATCCTCCAAGTTTGGGATGTGAGACATACAAGTACAGCCATGAGAGGTGGTAGATACACCAAAGAGTCATCCAGGGATCTGCAGTAGCTTAAAAATACTATTTTATTTGTTGGTCTGAACAAAAATGAGCATTCTTTGCTCAGTGTTTATTAATTTTTCCTCTTGTGCTGGTGGGTGAAGAACAGATGAGCCACTACAAGAGCTAAAAAGTTGTCTCAATTCAACAGTTTCCCAAGTGCTTTTGTATTCCCACAGGAAAATAAGGTTTGGTACAATAAGGTCAGTAAATGATGACAAAGTTTCCTCCCTTCTCCACCTGAAGAGCAAATACACAACAACACAGCTTGCTAAGATGTTCTTTCTGTGCTGATACAGATCAAACCAGCTTTTTTCAGACAGCATCTAATAAGATGGTGACAGGAAGTATTAATGAAGCACCGGGGACTTCTGATGCAATGAGAAGTGGCCCAGATGCTGGTGAGCACTTCCTTTTTCAGGTGGGAAATGATTGCTCCTGGTGGTAAAACGTTTGCTGTGGTCAACTTTTATTGTCACCTCACGTGCTGGAAAACAGGGCATTTAAACAAAGGCAGGAAGTCTTGACATTCCTGCTCTTATTCCTTTAGACTTTTAAGGTTCTCATTGAGACTGACATTACACTGCTGTCGTAACACTGAGTCACAAGGGCTATCAATATCTTCAGCAGCTCCTGTGTGGAAGTTCTCAGTTTTTACTGGTCATTCCCAGTTTTCCATGTTTAGGTTCTCTCACTGGCTGAGAGCATCACCAGTACCTGCGCTGCAGGTGTGACGCCAGCTGACTCGAGTAGGAAAAGGTTTACATGTTGCTATCAACGACACTGAGGGCAGATCACATGGATTTTAAGGGTGAGCTCACTGCTGAGGAATGATACACCTTTTGAACGCAGAGATCTGGGCTGAGTGGCTTTTTCAGGAGCATGCTCACTGGAATTAGGTTGGAAATGAGATGCTTGCTGCTGAAAGGAGTAAATACCCGTCCCTGCCTCCTCCCTACTGTATCCAGGAGGAGGAAGTTGCCCTCTTGATGCTGTTTTACTTAATTGGTTTCTCCATGGGAAAAAGCAGTGAACACAGCTGGACTGGTGAGGTTCTGCAAATGAGCTAAGACTCAGCAGTGGGGGTTTTTTTGTTCTCCTTGTCCAATTAGAGCCACCAGTCTAGAGGAAGGTGATAGAAGAAGGAAGAAAATGCTAACTTGATGTGTTGATCCTTCTGGTTGCTCTCGTTTGACTTTGCCTGATACAAAGTCTGAGTTTTTATCAGGTCTTTTTATATTGTTTTCTTCCTGATTGACACGCTCAGGTAATTCTAAAACCTTGGATCAAGTAAAGTAGCGAAGATGTAGTAAGCGAGTTCTTTCATGTTGGAAATTCATTGTCAGATTTGCTACATAGAACATCCCCTCATTTCACAGAAGAAATAACACCATCTCTTTCAACATCTTGTTTTAGGCTTCTCGGTGTATTTCCTGAAAGACTGATGGACAAGATAATTTGACTGACACCAACTCAGCCTTTGCTGACATCCCGCGTACACGCAGGGTCTGACAGATGCCTTCCAAACCCTGCTGTCTCTGGAGTTCCAGTAAATGCTTCTTCTGGGCCCATCTCTTCTGTGTGTTGCACCAGTGGAGGCCAAAACCCATGGAGCTGGCGTGCCCTGTCTGGAAGTGTGAGCTTTGCCTTGCGTCATCTAGCCCTGACTGAGGAAAGCTGCGCAGAAACTCCGTGGGTGACACATCTCTGAGTGTCATCTCTCTGTGTGCTGGTCACAGAGAGGTTTTTCCACTGGACTAGGTGGTAAAATAACCAAAATGCCTCATTTTTGTGTTTCTGTAGCACTTTTGGGAGTCTCTGTGGGCCAAAGATTGATGACACGAGATGCAAATGAAAGCACAGAAGAGTCAGTGTCACGAGGACAGGACCAGCTCCCATGACAAAAGGACAAGTCACTGTTACCCCTCAGTTCCTTGGGCAGTGCCAGGCTTGTGTCTGGAGTTCAGGTATTCACCCACTTTCTGTGCTTTTACCAAAGTTGCCTCTTTAATATTCAAAAGCTTTCTAGAACTTTGGGTAAATATGGACAGACAAAACTGCATAGTATTAGATTTGTGGTCAAACCATAAACCAAACTTGAGTCCAATTGCTGGTTGGAGAAACTGGGGGTTAATCTTTAAGTTAAAAAAAGGTTAACTATTTTTACTTGTATTTTTTTACAATACCCAAACCTGGTGATTTCAGCTGAGCTGGGGAAGAGAAAGGAGAAGAAGAAGCGTGTGTGGCACACTCTCTGGCAATGCTTTGCCCAGCTCAATCTAAGAATTGGGAATCTTACGAGAGAAAAACGAACAGCACATGATCTTGAGTGATTTGTATCTAGGTTTTCAAAGCAGTGGGCTAGAGGCAAGACTTTTACTTGAAGTCACATATTTCTCTGAACTGGAAGGGGATGCTCTACCAATATAAAGATATTTATTTGCAGATGCAGAAGTTCTCTCTGGGAGTTCTTTTCTGAAGTTCTTGATTTCCTAGCAAGCCACGTTCTTCCCTTGCACTAAGCAAGAAACAATCAAGTCTCCTGTGCTCATCTTGGTGATGTGTTTATTTTGCCTTTTGAAAGCACATTGTTGTCCTTTTTTAATCTATTTCAAAAGTAGGTACATTAGGGAAGGGGTCAGGAAATGATGACTGTGCTTCACAAAAGAAACAGTTATGGAGTTGCAAGAATTTATTGAGCTCAATGCTGATGAGGAGTTGATAGAGTGGGTTGAACTGATTTCTCAGTGTGTTTTTTCCAGTGCTGCAATGAAATTACTGTCCCTCTTTTCTGAATGTCAGATGTGCTCTCAGTCCTTCCCTGTGTGCTCTCTGGCTTTCTTTTCATCAGAATGCTGTTAATCTTATTTCTTCCCTCATCTAGCAGGTTTCAAATGTACGTAATGAGGCAATTCATCAAGTTTTTTGCCTTTGACACCACCTTTTGCTGATGTGCACCTGGATCACTGTATATTGCCAAACTGAAAAATTGAGGAAACCAAGCTGAAAGAGGGAGAAATTGCGGTTCCAGAAATTCTTTTCCCAGGATTGCATATTTTTTTGGACACGGATGATGTAATTGGAATCACAGAATCATAGAATCGCCCGTGCTGGAAGGGACCCAAAAGGACCATCAGTCCAACTCCTGTCCCTGCAGAGGACACCCCCAACACTCACCCCGTGGGGCTGAGGGCAGTGTCCAAATGTTCCTGGAATGCTGGCAGAGTGGGTGCTGGGACTGCTTCCCTGGGAGCTGTTCCAGGGCTCCACCACCCACTGGGGAAGAACCTCTTCCTGAGATCCAACCTAACCCTCCCCTGGCACATCTTCCTGCCATTGCCTGGGGTCCTGTCATAGCTCACAAGAGAGAAGAGCTCAGCACCTGTTTCACCTCCTTAGCAGAAGGCAGCAAACAGCTCTGAGATCCCCTCTCATAATATTTAAATTAACTAATTATTTTAACTAATTAAATGGATTGAACACAGAGAGATCCCAGTACGCAAGGTTTACATTAGAAAACTCAGGTGTTTGGTATCACCTTGCCACGAGGTACAACCTCATTTCATCTGCAGTACTCTGAGCCTTGTGGACAACTTCTCTCCCCCTCCCTTCACAGTGCCAAGGGTTGAAAATCTCGTTATTAGAAGTTATGAAGTTTCTGCATTCTCCAGCCCGTGTCAGTCTTTCTGTCCTTTCCCCTCTGTGTTGGGATCGGTCTGGTGTGTCTGTGAGCCAACTACTTGGGAGCAGCCTTACACTGCTTTTCTCTCCACTCCCCAGTGCAGTTTTACCACTTGGGGGAACTGAAGCTTCAGAACCAATGCTCCTTTACTGCAAGAGCGGCGAAGCCCTGGCAGAGGCTGCCCAGGGTGGTGGTGGAGTCTCCATCCCTGGAGGGGTTCAAAAAACATGTAGACGTGGCACTTGATTACATGGTTCAGCAGGCACGGTGGGGTTGGGCTGATGGTAGGACTGGAGGAGCTGAGAGGTCTTTTCCAACCTCGATGGTTGTATGATTCTACTACAGAATTTAAGCTACTTAGTGGGAAGAGGAAAGAAAACAGGATGATTTTTATATCCAGTAATTTCTCAGCATAGAGATTCCACAGTAAAACTCTGAGTTAAGTTTTGCTGTTTTGAAAATGTGCCTGAAAGGGCTTTTTGGGATATGGCTTTTAGTTCTGAAGCATTGAATGAGAAGGATACTTGTTAATGAAGAAATGTTGATGCCTGTGCTCAATTCACAACCTGGTAAGACAAAGCATGAAACCTCTCTCCTTGTTTATTCATCGTAACGTGTCGACCCACCAGGATGTGATGTGCCTGGGGAAGAAGGCAGCCTGCTCTGCTCCTGAGGAGTCCCTGGTTATCCATCACGTGGGGAAACACTCCTATGTCAGAGGTATTGTCTGCATTAGTCATCAGCACAGGCAGTGTTTGCACAGCCAGGCCATCAGCAGAGGATCTTGACTGGAGATCTGGGGGAGAGCAGCTCTCTTTATATTGGCTCT
This sequence comes from Tapera naevia, assembly GCA_033556795.1. Classification (NCBI taxonomy): domain Eukaryota; kingdom Metazoa; phylum Chordata; class Aves; order Cuculiformes; family Neomorphidae; genus Tapera; species Tapera naevia. Next base: position 4,258,476 of record JAUMJJ010000072.1, read on the forward strand.
GTGAGAGCAGCATTAACTTCCCCTGAATTCATATTTAACGTTAATCGTAATCTGGTCTCCAACAATGTCTCACTTTGCTGTATGGTTTATTTTTTGTTCCTGTACATCAGCTCCATGATGACAATACAGCTTTATTTCTCAGTCGGTTGACTCGCTGACTCCTTTCTACCAGAGCAGCAGCTTCCAGGGGGTGTTTCTTTAGCATCCAAGCTCAGGCAGGTTTGGGTACTTTCAGACAAGCATGGATGAAGATTTTGGTGGGAGTTAGTTTGGGAAAAAAGGCAGAGCAGAGCAAAATACAGATTTGAGATATGCCAAGTGTGTGGTGTTCTTTTGCAGGACTTATAAATTGTGGAATGTTGGAGACTTTTGCTGGAAAGGCCTGCACAGCAAAAGTCCTTCTGTGCAGAGAACTCCCACCCGGCTCAGAATGACTCTTGCAGCAGGTGCAGTGCCTCTGTCTGGCTGCTGCTCTGCCTGCCCAGGTAAGGCTGCCCCCTGAGCCACCGAGAGACCTCCCAGCGCCGGGTCGGTGCCCTTGCAGTATCCCTGCCCCGCCGGGGCCGGGCACAGGCTCCTGGGGATCCAGCTCCTGGCACTGATGCTGCTTTAGGGACTCCGGTTCAACTCCTGCACACGAAGCCCAGAGGCTCCCTTCTACCTTTGTGGCTATGACTGACTCACACGAACCTGGCTGAGTTACTTGTGCTCTGCCCGGAGACACTGGTCTGATTCTATCTGGGTTAAAATGTCCTTTCTTCTTTTCAAATGGATATTGTTTGCCATATTTCCAGGTTTGGTCACTCTTGCAGCAGGTAATTTATGCAGTTCAGAGTGATTAATTTTTTTTATATTTGATGAATCAGAATTTTCTAAAAAAAAAACCTTCACGAGGTCAAATGAAAAATTCTGACTTAGACCAAGATATTTCTCCTTTATTTTCATAGGATTTGAAACATTTTTTCCTTCAGTATAGTTGAACTACATTCTATAATAATATGATTTATTTCTAGGATTGGTTCTCTTTGTAGGTTTTTTCCCCCAGTAAAAATAATTCACTGAACTAGGGTTGGTTTTCGGCATTGCTATGATTTTGTAATACTACGGGCAAGTGACTTCCATCGCTTGGTTCCTCCTTGTGCCAAACCAGGGTAATATTCCGCAGCCAAGGAATATCACGAGCCTTAATTCACTGATAGCTGCAGCATGTGTCATATTGGCAGGAATATTCACAATTGCAGAGATCTGCAGGGGAATATTCAGCGTGAACGCTAAAGGACGCTAAAGAAGAGCATGATTTTGTGCTGACAATAAAGGCTAAGCGTGTAGCACTCTCTGCCGATGCTTTAATTTCACAAATCCTTGTCTGGAGACCTTTCTAGTTCTAAATTTCTGAAGTCTGACTCTGATTTTAGCTGGCTGACTTCTATTTGACTTTAATGGGAGATCTGCATTATAAAACACCGTGCAACACTTGGAAAAGTTCCTCATATTGTCCAGGCCAGCATTATTTTAACTCTGTCCTTGGCAATGGCAGATGATGTTATTAATATTCAGTTGTTGCGAGGTGGATTCAAACAAGGGGGAGTGGGGGATGTTCCTTGCCATGATTCCTGGTTGTTAAGAAAGTAATAAACTTCCCTTGTCTCTGATTTTATAACGGACAATAACCATTAACTGATCAACGGAAGAGATGTCAGGTGTGGAATCAATGCTGATAGGAAAATATTTCATCTGTTTACATTTACGAAGGATCACTGATAAAACCTTTGATCCCATTAAGGATATAAACTCTTCACGTACAGTCGGTGACATGTCTGATGAGCTCGCTGAGCTCCACCAGCCTCGCTGTGCCTAGGGAGCGTTCAGCTAAAAAGGGATCAAATTGACTCACGGATTTCAAGATTCCGAAGAAATTACCATGGTAAGGTGACCCAGTTTTTTGATTAGTGTCACGAGAAGACAGGTCTCACTGAGAAATAAACGTAATAATGTCAACCATGTGCTTAAGTTCTCCTCTCCGTTATACACATTCGCTTTCAAATTGTTTTGTCATTTTAGCATAAACTGTATCACTTGCTTTCATCTGAGGAACACAAGCTTAGCATAGTTCTGTGCAGAAATCAAAGATGAGCATGGAAAAAAGGCCCCTCTTTGCCTATTGAATCATTGATCAGACAAGCACAGCAGATATTTGCATGGATTCGTAGTAGTTAGGTCTCAGCAGTTGCCTTAGATAATTGTTGGAAGGGGAAGAAGAAAAGAGCAGCAGACTTGGATATCTCACCCATCTGCTTTTCCTGGTAATTGCAGACCTTCTGTAGGTTGCCCTCTCACATCCGTCCTTCTTCAAGCGCAAGGGGGTCACCAGTGGATATTGTTATGGATACTGTTAGCCCTTTGGAACCATCTGGTTCAAACTGGGAAGAAGCAATTATGAATGATCCACCTTCTCGGCCTGTTGAGGGCGAATAGGCTGTCCAGGGTAGGGGGGTGGAGAAGGAGAGGGAGAAGCAAAGCCAAGCTCAGGAATGCCACCACATCTGAATGGCAGTGGGACTGATTTCACAGTTATTCTCTCCTCAGAAAGCCTCTTGACTGAGCTGTAAATACAGATGCAAATACCGTGAACTCTGCGTAATTCAGGAAGCCTTCGCAGTGCCCAGGCTGTGGTCAGTCACTGCCTGTTGGTTGGAGCCATGGTGTTCCCACCTTCCTGTGCCACTGAATGCTCTGCAGCCCCATTCGATTGTTTGGGTGTAACCATCCTGACCTTCATGTCTTACCCCATGTCTGTGACATTTTCCAGTCATCTCTTCCATTTTGTTCAGCTCTTCCAACTCTCTGTTCCTATTTCTCTGCGCAGGTGCAGAGCACTTCCTGCGCTGCCGAGAGGCCCTTGGCACAACCAAAGGATGTGAGCAAAGCAAAGCTGCCTCCACAAGGAGAACATCAGTTCTTTTCCTTTCTCCCTGAACATCCTGTGTGCTCCCCTCGGGACTCACGATGGCTCAGCAGAGAAGAGCTGGTGAGTACGGCCAGGCCAGGTAAAGCAAAGGAGACTTGGTAAAAGCTGGGTGGGAAAGTCACCCTTAACTCACGAGCTTGTGATGATCACAAACAGCTTCACTGCAACAGCAGAAGCAACACAATCGTATCTTTTTCTGTTAAGAAGACTTAGACAGATGAGTTGAAAACGGGGGAAGGAAAACTCTTCAGGAAGGGAAAGCAAAAGGAGGGAATAGAACAATGTAGAATCCCAGCTCTTCCTCAGTGTGGCAGCAGCATCTGTTCAAAAATGCAGGACACTTAGAACAGGCAAAGGAGCTCTGAAACCCTGGCTGATGTGCAAAACCAGGCTGTGTCAGAGAGGTGATGGCTCCAGTCTCCCACTAAGTGCTGAAGTACCAGTGCCAATGGACTCTGGCTTCCTCCCCTCCCTTTCCTCTGCTCTTTCTCCTGTGCTTGCCTGTTGTGTTAAAAACTAATGCTCGGTCCTCTGAGGCACCCGTTGGTTTTGACCGGTGTTACAAGCCGCCTGGTGATGGTAGTTAGATGACAGCTGTTGCCACTGGAGGTGAGCACAAGGTGAGATAAAAACTGAACAAAAATATGGCATTGTTCTTTTTAAACTGCAAATTCAAGCCCAAGGTGCGAACATCATAACCTTCAAATAATAAATGTGCAGACAAATCCTTCCGATGCACTGAGAGTGCAATTTTGGAAGACATAACCGTGAGCCGCGTGAGTTACAGATGTAGTGATCGCATGGATAGTGGCTGCCCCAGCTACGTGTCTGTTCCAAACCAAAGCTGAGCACTGCATCGAGACCAAAACAAGAGTTCTCTTTTCACTGCCCATGTTAATTTTTCTTTGAGGCTCTCCCAACATCTCAGCTCACAGGAGAGTATGGCCAAAAGAACTTTCAGTTCTTCCTATGGCATGGGCTGTCCATGGACATCTTCTCTTTTTCTCTCTCAGAAATTAAGCAACTCATTTCTGCATGATGTGGTTTGGGTGGTGGATGTTGGGATGCAAAGGAAGGAACTCTAAAGGAAAGAACTCCCTGTCGTAACACCCGTTGGGTGAACAGGCTCAGCTCCTGCTGGTACAAAGCCTCTCAGCTGGTTAAACTGCCTGCATCGCTGTCTGAAGTAAACAGTGGAATAGCCAAGCAGAAATCATTCCCCAGATGTTTCAAGCGTTCTGAAATCTGTTTGAAACTATCTAAATACATTACACTTCTTACAAATTCATATCTTGATCCCAGAAGAGGATCCAGTGGGCTCACCACAGACTGATAAACATTTAGAACAGTTAAATTACTTAGAGATATTTAACTCCCCTACAAATATGTGTAAAGCGCAGGCACTCCCCAGCATAAAACCCAACCTGCCGAGGTCTCTGCCTATTTCATGGCGTTTTGGTTCACCCCTGGAATAAGGAGGATTATTTTTTAACCTTTCCAGCTCCAAACAGAACTCCAGTTTCTATTGTAGCAGAGTGGAGGAAAAGAAATCTTAAACCAGGGGCATTTAGTCACCTGCAGAGCAAGAGAGGTTGAAAAGGAAAATGGATTTCCTGCCTTCTGGATCAGTTTGTCAGCAATTTGTGTTTGAATTCCCCTTAAATCAATTTCCGCTTAATATTAATGGTCTGAAGTGCTGCGAAGTGGTATCAGAACCTTTGCAGCAGGGAGAGATTCCTTAAGCTGTTATTCCTTAAGTCTTCTGTTTTCCCTTCCTTCATTCTTCCCTGTTGTGCTCTGCCTTCTGCCGAGCGAGGCACCGACAGGAAGTGGGAAGGATCCGTCTCCCGGTTTGCTTCGCGCGTCTGTGGAGAGGCAGAGCCACGGCGTGGAACCGAGGGGAAGCCGCGGAGGTACCTCTAAAAAATGTAATGGACTGTGCTGAAAGCCTAACTTTGACTGATGTGAGGTTTGGGACTTTCTCCAGGTAAGAATTCATGCAGCAATGAGCACAGATAAGGCAGATGACCCAGAGTAGGGCCAAACTGTTTACCAGCAGATGTGTTTTTGAAAATCTTCCTTAACTGGTCATGGCAGCGGAAAATACCCTGCTGTTAAACGCATCTGCAATCCACTGCGCTCCCAATCCACCTACAAAAATTCTGACCTTTAAAGAAATGATGGAGAAGCTGGTGATTTTTTCCATGGCATTGAAGCTCAGTCTATTTTAGGCTCCAAGGCAATTGCAGCCCTTTTTGCTCCCTATTTCACATCACTTTTAAGTCGTGTTCTGGCCACTATGAACCCTTCAGCACTTCTCCCTGTGCAATCACTCGAGTCAAGATCTGTGATTTGTGATTTGCAGATGACATGTACATTTCTTGGCTGATGGCTGCTAAAGCAGTTTGCAAACCTAAGGCAATAAACTGCAGGGATGCGGTTGGAGCTGGCTTTTGCCACACTAAATTGCCATTCTCATGCAAATGAATAACAAGTTTCTCATTATTAAGCCTGAAAATAAACTGTTGTGCATTGCTGATGTTGTGAATTTCTGCATTAATATTTTAATGCCATCATTTTGTCAACTTCCATTATATCCCTTCTGTAGATGGGAATATCATGTTTAACTAGGCTGTGTATCAGAAAGAGGAATACAAGTTGCTGCAGAGAAAACAGGAAAAAAATGACCAGTTTCTGTATTCACCATATCAAAGGCCTTTAATCCGATCGATACAGAGATCCATTACTGAGCTGTAGAACACAGTAAGGTGTTAACACAATTATTTGTAGGTTTCCAATCATCTTTCATTTAAATATTTATAAAATAGATACTGGGGAATGTGTGTGTTTTAGAAAACTCCCTTTCTATGTAATTTTCTTAAAATATTCACACTTAAAAGATACCTAAAAAGAAAGTCTGCTGGATTTTTGTTTCAAGTGACGCTATAAATGTCCAAACAAAATGTAATCTTGCACAGAAAATAATGCGATTACGATCCGAAGGATTACTGTGCTTCATTGTGTAGGGGCAGGAAACACAAAATGATTGCTGCAAATACTCGGTCCTGGCTTGCAAAAAAACAAAGATATTGAAGTGCTTCAGTCTTAATGTGCAGCCTAAAGTCTACATATTGTATAAATTCCTAATCCTGTCAAAATGCAAGGCTGCAGATTAGCTGAATGTATAATAAATGTGTCCCTGTCATTACACATAAAAATAGTATTGCTAAATCAAGTGTGGCCCTTTATAAATGTAAAAAAAGCCCAACTTAAGCAGATTTGCACTTTATAATTCTACAGCTCCGAGGAGAAAAAAAAGCAAGATGGACTAGAATAGATTCCCCATCTCTCTGATATAAACCAGTTTGCACGCACGCACAGACAAAAACCATTGGCAGAGATTTCTTTAGCAAATAACTTAATATTTATTGAGATTTCTTGTACATTTAATTATTAATGGCAGCAGTGTTACAGTATTTCTGTGAGGTTGCTATTACTGACCCTGTACCTGTTGGGTTTTTTCCCCTCATATTATTTCCTATACAACCATGAAAGCATAACACTTACCAATTATTTTGTGTGACAGAGTCAGGAAGACTTATGGTTTTGTTGTCTGCCACTGGATCTCTTATTTGTCAGCATCTCAGGGCTTGCCTGGTGTTGTCCAACACAATATTGCTTGCTTTAATCATTTTATGGTTTGTGCATTGGGTACAGTAATGATAAATGCCTGCAGAAGCACCATTTCTTAATGTAGCAACATGAGCCTTGTAGAAATGTTCAATGAAGCCAGAAGCAAATATGAACTCTGTGTGTGGTTCTTTGTTCAGCACTGGATTGAACCCAGGCACAGCTGAGCTGCCCTCACGAGGTGCAGTGGTTTGAACTGCTGAGGTACAAAATTGCAGGCACCTCTCTATACAAAGGGGTTTTATTCTATTAAGCCATTTTCCTTCATGAGATAAAGTAACTAGACTAATAGAGAAAGCTCAAATTACAAACCCAGTTTGTTGTGTGTGTAATAAATACAAAGAATGTTAGGAATAACGTAAGAACCGGCACCTTTTACAGAGTTGTGACACTTCTGTGTGTTCTAAAATGGAAAATAAGTCAATAATAATCATCCTGGTGGTGGAAAAAATTATTTTCAGGCAGGCTTTTTCCTCCCACACCTTTTAAATAAACCAGCCAACCAGAGAACTGGGAACGACTGAAGTCAGTGGAAAGCTGCAAGACGCAGCACTATTGAACTCTGCTGTAAAACTCTCGCTGACTTCAATAGAGGCAAATTTCTCCCCAGCGTTTTCAAAGGTGCCTGGAGGGTGTGCGTCACCGGCTTAAGGAATTATAAGGAGGTGTTTCACACAGTTTGAAAATCATATCTTTCAGACATGTCTTATCCAGACGCTGAGATGTAAAAATAGCTGGTGTGACAAGCATTAAAATAGGGCGGCTCCTGCTCCTTAATGATGAAAATAGCTCTGATCCAGCTCTGGTGATCAGCTGGCACGTTGTACCAGTTTTGCACATTCCGAAGTGTACTGAGCCAGACGCTGAAGGTCTTGCATGCACAGCAGCCCTCCAGCCACCGAGGACAGTGGGAGCTCTGGTGGAGTCAAGCCCTCAGGACTAGGCACAGAATTTCCTCTCAGGCTTATTATTTCTTTCACTTGAAGAACTACAAATGACTGAAAGAACTAACTGTGTCATTTGTAGCAGGACATGAAATGTCCTGTAATGTTTGACTAAATTGGGAGCATCTCTAGCATTGAGCATCTTGGAGAGGGACCACTAACTGTTATGTTGGTCACATTTATCTGGGTCTGACACACGCAGGCACTGAGAGAGGAAGTACTGAGTTTAAAAGCACAGCACTGTAATCTCTGTCATTATTTTCTCATTATAAATTCACTAGGAGGCTCTCAAGAGTCAGGGCTCTCCCTTTGTGCATGCCAAGAAGCTTCTCCCTAATGCTCGTCGCCTGGGGAAGGAGCACATCTGCCTGGCATCTGCTATCTGGGAGCAGAAGCACTGCCCAGTCCAAAACCCTCCCTCACAAGTGCTCTCCAAAGATCCCTGGACCCTCCACGCACAGAGCACTAATCCAGGGATTCAGAGAACAGAAGGAGGGGTCCCTAACTTGTAGAGATCCATTTTCAGCCTTTCTTCCACCCTGCTGCTGTCCTGGAGAGGCAGCAGGTACCACACCACGCCAGTGCTTGGCAGGAAATGAGTGCAGAGGGAGGCAAAGGGTGGGACGTGGGGCTGGTGGGTGGCAGGTAGTACAATACTATTCCATAATTTGCTATTCCAGGAATTCCTTGTGTTCCATGTTGCAGTGTGGCCGTGAGAGCTGCTATGGTGCTCACAAAGAGGTGTTCAGCAAGAACAGGAGGTTTTCCTGGCTACAGGATAAGTTGGGGAGGGGCTCTTGATCAGGGAGTGCAGGGATAGGATGAGGGGGAACAGTTTCAAGCTGAAAGAGGGGAGATTGAGATGAGATCTTGGGGAGAAATGTTTTGCTATGGGGGTGGGGAGGTCCTGGCCTAGGTTGCCCAGAGAAGCTGTGGCTGCCCCATCCCTGGAGGTGTTCAAGGCCAGCTTGGATGGGACTTTGAGCCCCCTGATCCTGTGGGAGGTGTCCCTGCCCATGGCAGGGGGTGGAACTGGATGGGTTTAAGTTACCCTGTAACCCAAACCCTTCCATGACTCTGTGAAAAGAAAACCAGGTGTGTATCAGCCTGTGCTCTGGGTCAGCTTCAGGCAGGAATTGCTCTTCGTGTAACACCTCCAGCGGAAGAGCTGTCAGGGGACTTCAGTGACTTTCTGAGAGAGATCCAGCTCTTAAGGCAGATAACATCACCTGTGCTTTCTCAGGGGAACAGGCAGGACAATCCCAGCCCCCTCAGGTTTGGGGCTCTCAAGGAAGCCGCCTGATGAGCCCTCGTTGAGGTCTGTGCTACATCAGCACAGGCGAGTTTTGTGCCTATAAAACTTAAAAAAAAACCCTGAGAACAAAAGAAAATACTAAAACTATGTTAGAAAGGACTATTTTATTTAACCTCAACAGAAAATTTCTTGGTCGTGATAAATCTCCTTGTTCATTCCTTCAGTATTTTGGGTTTTTCCAGTACAGAAAACAAACAATCTCTAAGTAACACTGCCTGTTCCAAACAAGTCCTCCCATGCCACCAACACCAGTGACCCTGTAGTCACCAGTGAAGGATTCAAGGCTCTAACATAACAAAACATATATATAAAATAAGCAAAGAAAACAGTTAAATCATTAAAATGTGACAAATACTTTGGCTTTTCTACAGTCTGAGTGTCTTCATTAATGATCACTGAAACCAACAGAAATATTCCCTCCCTGGGTAAGTTTTGGATATGACTCTGAATATTTTTCTTTTATTGTAGGAGATGCTGCCGTGTCACCAGTGCCTCTGACGAGCAAAGCATAATAAGCAACAGATTCGCTTGGAAAATACTTCCTATCTGCTAGAAAACTTGACAGTTTTCAAACAGATGATGCATGATTTAGGTTTGTTGGTGAGTTATGTACACTGGGTTTCACATTAAATCTATCACTGAATACACATTTGTCATGGTAACAAGAAAGCATCCTTTAACAGAGCTGCTAATGTTCCCTCTCTGGATATTTAGTAGTAAACATACTTCTTTAAAAAAAAGCTCTACAATGCATCTTTAAGTGTGTTGTATTCATTACGATGCTCGTTAAATAAGGAAATGAAGAGCAATCAGACCAAGCATGATGGATGAAAAAGGAGCTGTAGCACTGAGGAATGATCTGGGGAATCGCTCGGATATGGTGATTGTTTCCTTCCAGCACGCTCTTTAGTGTTGCCTCTTACCCCTGAAAAGCTTTCAGATCACAGCTGCTTCTGTATTGATGAGTATGGGGAACAGGACAAACTCTGGCTGTGAACGTTCGATCAATCTTTATATTGGTGAAATTGCTGTTCTCCAGCTGATTTATGTAACGATTCCAGTTTGTGCCAGGAAAGCCGTAACAGAAATCCACTCCTCTGCAATTAATTGCTTAAATCAGATGCCCATCTTTGCTGCACAGGATACTTAAGTCTAAGTTCTGTAGAAGACAAGACTATACTTCTTGAACAAATGATATAGAAACTTGCTGAAGTTCACTTTCTGTTATCCAGGGGCCACGGCTGCTTCTTGCCTTCTTCCAGTGTGGTCTGTTTAATCTCCTGTAGTGTGGGAAATTACGTTCAAAATCTCTCTGATCCTCTGTCCCCAGTAAGTTATGCAAGTAGTGACAAGTATACACCATAAGGTCTGGAGATTATATCTGTAATGTGTGGCTGCAGGCTGTTGATCAAGAGAGCCTGGAAGAAAAACATTATTTTCAGGTGTGAAAAAACCATCACCTTTATCAAATAATTCGTCTTGCATCTCTGCCAAGGCCTTGGAGCCCATTTAAACTTGGGAGGTTAAGTTTGCAGCATTCGTTACGCCTGAAAATTTTGTTCACACAGTCACAATGTTCTCTTTATTAAGTGTTGCTGTTAAATGATATTAAAACAAACACAATTTGGTTGGCCATTTGGAGAGTTGGTGGGATATTTATTTCTGTGCCTCGCCTCTTAATTGTCTCTGCTCTTTAAGATTCTGATATGGGAGCTGATGTTGCCACATATTATCTGCCTTACCTATGTATATCTTGCAATTTACGGCCCTATCTGGTGCGTGTAATTGAAATGCTTAGGGGCAACGTAAACGTCTTTTGACAGAGCTATGGAATCTTTGGTTGGTTTTCTTGAACCTCAAAACAAATCAGAAATAAATCCTGGCAGATAGCCTGGCAGTTTTACTGTACCTAGCAGAAATACGTTCTGTAAGGCTCTTCACCCACGTCGTTAGATGAATTATTAGATAGAATAACAAGTTTCAGGAACTCCAGCAAGAGATATTCCTGTGTCAAGGTACCTGCACTAGAAATGGCTGCTCACTGCTAGTCCTCTCTGGTTCTCATCTCTGTTTAGTATCTCCAGCCCCACGTCATCACTGGTGCTTGCAAAGACTTGGTCTCCCTCCAAGAGAATAACTGTTCTTTTGTTAATAATTTGCGATATCCACTCCCCTGACACGTGGAACGTCGGGCAGGGGATCGTAGGGGCTTAGGAGGCCTCCAGTTAAAATCTGGGGAGGCTCCTCACATCATTCCCAGTGCAGGACACTCCGTGTGGATATGGTATATGCAGGCAGGGACACCTCCCACTGGATCAGGGGGCTCAAAGTCCCATCCAGCCTGGCCTTGAACACCTCCAGGGATGGGGCAGCCACCACTGCCCTGGGCAACCTGGGCCAGGACCTCCCCACCCTCACAGCAAAACATTTCTTCCTCAGATTTCATCTCAGTCTCCCCTCTTTTGGCTTATTGCTGAAATGTGTGAAATGCTGAACATGTGTTCAGAAATGTCTCTGTATCCTCTTGCTGGGGGATGTCTATGTTTAGCAGGCAGATCATTAATTATCCCTTTGCTCTCTGCATGCAGGTCCTTTTCAAGGCACTAAGATATGAAGGCTTGGATTTTCAGAGGCCCTGATTTCAGCAAGAGCTGCCCTTCCGAAGATCAAGCTACAGAGTCTTAACAACAGCCTAATCCAAGAGGAATCACAGGATCACAGAATGGTTTGGGTTGGAAGGGACCTTAGAGGTCATCCAGTTCCAACCCCCTACCATAGATGGGAGAAAACCAAACCTGGAGGATGTGGGAGTCAGGTCTTTGAATGGAAAAAATGAAGAGGACCATGTTATTTGCTCCTCCACTCCAGTGGTCACAAAGCCAATTCTGCATAGAGAGATGGAGGTATTGCTGGCTTCTCTTCTTAATAGAAGTGGGAGATGGATTAGAAAGCTGAGCATCAAGAGGCTACTTTTTTTTTATAAAAGAATGTCAAGTGCTGAAGGGAGAAGCAGACACTCAGCAACATCAAACCCTGGTGGGATACTCCTGAAAGGCACTCTGACACACTGGAAATGCCACGTCTCCTCTCCTGGGACTCAGTGCAGTTACCTGGGGAAAAGGGAATCATTTACAGACTGTTGACTTGCTGGTAGGGCCTAGTCAGTGTGGCCTGGTGGTCTGCAGCAAAGGCTCCCAGGAGCCTTTGACACTGACAAGCCATGGAGCTGCTTGGTGCTGCTTGAGAACCAGGAGGGTGTGAGACATCAGCCCCTGTGGACAAAAGGGCTGTAGGAGGGCGACAAGGCTGGGGAAGGGTCTGGAGGGGAAGTCACATGAGGAGAGGCTGAAGTCCCTTGAGGTCTGTTCAGCCTGGAGAAAAGGAGACTGAGAGGGGATCTCAGAGCTGTTCACTGCCTTCTCCCAAGGGAGGGAGGGGAAACAGGGGCTGAGCTCTGCTCTCTGGTGACCTGGGACAGGACTGGAGGGAATGGCAGGAAGATGTGCCAGGGGAGGGTTAGGTTGGATCTCAGGAAGAGGTTCTTCCCCAGCGGGTGGTGGAGCCCTGGAACAGCTCCCAGGGAAGCAGTCCCAGCACCCACTCTGCCAGCATTCCAGAAGCATTTGGACACTGCCCTCAGTCACACGGGGTGAGTGTTGGGAGTGTCCTGTGTAGGGACAGGAGTTGGACTCGATGATACTTTTGGGTGCCTTCCAACTCAGGTCATTCTGTGATTCTAGGTGATGTGAAAGTGAATGGAAGTAGACTCTCCTGTCTTGCAGGACTTCTCTGCTGAGGTTTGACAGCCGTGGCAAAACCATTTACTGCCATCGAGAGGCAGCTCCGAGAGGAGGATATGAAATATGCTGTTCCTTATCCAGGAAACACAGAGTATTTCCCAGTGACCGATTTATTGTTTTCACCTTGTCCAGTGACACAAAGGGTGCATCAGGGATCTGCCTTTCTCTGCTCTGAATAACTTAAGTCGGGCTGCAACTTGTGAGATAATTGAGCTGACCAGAATTTACAGCTCTAGGTGGAGTTTCTTCCTTCTGTTGGGTTCCTGAGCCGTGACAGTAAGAGTTACCACACCGGCACGATGCAGAAGGTACGTGCTCGTGCCTTTCTCATGTTTTATTTCCACACTGCTTTGCGGCTCGGTTCAGCCGTAGCCTGGTCCTTCTCTCCGAGGCGAGAGGCTCTACTGTGATGAGGTATCATCTTTAAAAATCTGAGCCACAGACAGATCGTGCGAGCCATACTCCTTCATTTTTCACTCTCATCTTCCCTGAGGAAGCCCTGCGTGGCTTTCAGAGAGGCCTGTCTTGTTCAGTGTGGACTTTGTTGGGCTGTAATTTATTTTACTTAATTATTTATGGCTACATTATGTATATTAGCTGCACTTGTCTAAATAACAAGGGTTGCTGTGGAAGACTGCCTGTTCAGCTGATTAATTCTGGTTACTTTCTGAAGGTGATTTTGTGATGAGTTTGGATTGCTCTTTATTGTTGCTGGGCTTGGGTCTGGTAGGAACACTCTGGGACAATGACAGGAGCAGGCACAGGCAGAACTTAAAGAAGTGGACACAAAATATGGGCTCTGTTTTGTGCTTGAGGATGATTTCAGAAGGACAGGGAAATGCTCTAGAAATGAATGAGTGAAAGATCACTCCAAACTTAATTTTTTAGTAAAAAGTGCATTTAAATCAGTTTGAGACTTTTGCCACTTTTTTTGGTTCTATTTTTCATTCATAAAATTAAGACAATGTATAACATAGTAAACAGAAACTTAACCTGGAAAAGAGAAGTAGATGGGAAGATTGGTTTCTGGTCTGACATGTTCTTTTGTCTCCTTCTTCCTGCTTGCCAGCAGCCCACAGCCATGGCAGGCAGCTGGCAGAGCAAGAGCAGGTTAACCAGTTTCATATTTATGGACAGGGGAAATACCCTGAGCACGTTTTAATATGGGATCCTTGGATGCAAGGGCATCAGTAGCTCTATAAAATGTAAATACATTCTTAATTACCTCAAGTGCCCCTCCTGCCCAAGTGGCTCTTTCACACAAAACACATCTCCCTGGTAATGAGTGCTTATATTGCAAATGGGTTGTTAAGGGCATATTGTGTCATCTTTTCTTCCTGGCTACCACGGGCAATGTGGAGGGTTCACTCTGTGTTCAGTTCAGCAAAGTTCTTGGGTGGTTTTCCCCAGGAAGGGGGCTCTTCATAAATGAGGGTCACCACAGCCTACCTGTGCCTGGATGTCAGTAAGAAGAGACAAAAGCACTGTGAACTGTGTTATGGCTTCTGTTTTTCCCCAAAGGAAATACTTTCCCAGAAATTCCTTTCATAGAATCCTCATAGTGGCCTTCCAGTACCTGAAGGTGTCCTACAAGAAAGCTGGGGAGGGAGTTTTTACAAGGGCCTGGAGTGATAGGATGAAGGGGAATGGCTTTAAATTGGAAGGGGAAAGATTTAGGTTAGACATCAGGAAGAAATTCTCACTGTGAGGGTGGTGAGACCCTGGCACAGGTTGGCCGGGGGGGTGTGGATGCCCTCTCCACGGAGGTGTTCCAGGCCAGGCTGGATGGGGCGTGGAGCCCCCTGATCCAGTGGGAGGTGTCCCTGCCCATGGCAGGGGTTGGAACTGGATGGGCTTTGAGGTCCCTTCCAACCCAAACCATTCTGTGATTCTATGATTCTATGAATCATTCATTCATTTTATGAATCATAGAAACATTGAGGCTGGAAAAGATCCCTAAGATCATCGAGTCCATCTAAGACATCTAAGATCATGGTTCCTTTTCCTGCTCCCCAGTCTGTCTCAGGAATAAGCTCCAGCCCTGCTTGTCAGCCTCTTCTGGGAAGACTGTCCCAGTTCTCCACCAAGGTCTGACCATTTTCAGTCAGTTCTCACACTTTGAGGTGAAGTTACATCTTGAAAACTTCTAGGAGGAGGTGCCCAAACTCTGGGATATGAGGGGGGAAATCGCTGGATGTGGAACAGAGCCTGAGTGAGGCCCGTGGTGGGGTGAAAGGAGCTGTAAGGTGCGAGAAGGGGAATTGGCAAATTTATTTTCAGAGCAATGGGAGCCTGCCCAGAGGCTGCAGAGTGGAAGATGTGTAATTGCATGGGCAGGGGAAAGCAAAGGGCCAGGGAGCCTGCTCTGAGAGCTGTAGGTGGAGAGAAACTGGAAAAGAGGAATTCTTTACCCCACGCTGTTACTGACTTAAGTGGGCACTGGCATTTTAGAGTTCTGCATGGGTTGCTTGAAAACCTCTGAGGGCAGGTGATGAAAAGCTGTGAAACCTGCTGCTTCTTGAGAGGCTGAGACCTAAGTCTGGCTCTGCTTGCATTGCTGCCTGCAAAAACAGGCCAGATCCAGTTTAAGCCTTGTTGCCTTAGACAGAGCAAAGCATGAATGACCGTAGGCTTGGGATGGGAATGCATCTCTCTGTGCAGCAGTGCTGGCTCTGGCAGCCTCCAGCCAAGGCAGTGAGGGCAGGAACAGTGAATTCTTTCCAGGTGCAGCTTCAGTTCTTTGAGAGGGGATCACAGGATGACTGCAATGGACAGCGATTCACTCACCCAGAAAGGTCTTATAGCCTTCTGTTTATTTGTAAAATATGTGTACTGCTGCTACCAGTAGTTGTGGGAAAATGCACTCACTTGCTGTGAAACCCTCTAACGGTGCAGCCACCAGTAACACGGAATTCCTTCTGTAAGTGAAAGTTACACACACAGCCACCAGGAGTTGGAGTTGGCAATGTGAAGGTGTCTGAGCCTCGTTTGCTGCTGTCATCCCTTAATCTCCTCCGTGCACTCTGTATTTATTAAAAGGGTGCAGCTTCTGATAAAACAGTGCCCCTTTTCCCAGTTCCATTCCTTGGTCAAAAATCAAAGAATGCTCTGGAAAGTGGGCAGAGCAAGAGGGAGAAATGAATGAAATGTAAAGTGAGTTGATGAAGACTTTCTAAGCGCTTCTGATACTTTCTCTCAACCTCGAGAAGAGGAATATCATGGGAGAAATAACTTTACTCTGTGATAGTCTTACAGTGACCCTTTTAATAGAGAGGATTATGTCACCCTGTAGATGATGTTATGCTAAACAGTGGCCTTGTCTCCTCTGTTACTGTCTCTGTTGCCTGTGGCAGTGATGCTGTGGTTTGAAGCTCTGCAGTGCTTCTCCTGGGGTGTCTTGGTGTGACCAGGTCACGCTGCTGCCGCCATGGCACGGAATGGGCATGGATGGCTCTGACAGCAGGAAGGAGTCAAGGCAAAGAACAAAAGACCTAGGGAGGGAAAAACAGAGCAGAAACTGGGGCAGAAAGACAATGGATGTGGAGAACTTACTGGGTCCTTCCATGCAGATTGCACTCAGTGCTGGAGAATAAAGTGTTTCAGAGAGGTTTACTCTTTCTGCCTCTGTGCTATAATCAGATATGTGTCTCATTTACTCTTCTCCTTTCTTCCCCTCGCTGCAGATATCTAAACTTGGTAGTAGGAGGTTCATCATGCTCCACCAAATTAGCACAGCTGTAATTTATATGCCTTTTAACTTCGAGTTACATTTCATAACAGAAGAGCTGAGGGTCCCAGCAAATCATTTATGGTACCAGAAAGCACTGGGAGAAGATTGCTTACTTCCTAATTCAGTGTGACCCAAAGAAATGAGAGGAATAACTCCGGGCTAAGTCGTTGCCTCTGGAGTGTTTTAGACTGGAGTGGCCCACAGCAATAAGTGCTTAAGTGGCAGAAGGGAATAGAGGAAGAGGATACAACCAGAGATGGTATCTTTTCTAATAGCATTTTTAAGAATTAAAGAATATGACTTAGAAAATAGGATAACTGAAGCACAATGAGCTAGAAAAGGACCTTTCTCATTAGGGGACAAACTAACGAAAGACTCAAGTTAGCAGCCATGAGTTTTACTCAGGAGTGATTTTTTTTTTCCCCCTCAAACTTGATTTTGGAGGTTCACCAGCCTTTTCTATGTTTCCCATAAGCTCAGCTGGTCACGTCTGGCGTGGGTATAGACTACTCAGGTTAAAACCCAAATAAAACAGTACAGCATGCAATGTGCATCGAGCAAAAGCACGCGGGGCAATTATCTCCCCTTGGATTACAGACCTTGAGAAACACAAAGCAGCTCGTCAAGGCTTGCTGTATCTGGAGGTATCATGGAAAATACCTGGAGGAACATTTGTGTCGTTACACAAATTCATTTTTCTAAACATCGAGAAATTTCCTTCCCAGTTTCGGAAACGCGCGGTGCGTGTGCAGTCCCTGTTGCCAGAAAACTTGATCTGTTGATTTTCCTTCCGTGGTGGACTCTTTACAGGCTGTATCATTTCCACTCCACTTCACTGATGGTGGAAAAGCTTTTTTCATGGTTTATTTAGCAGAAAGTCATTTTGATTAGCAAGATGAGTAATACTTTACAGCTGTTTGCAATTACTGCATCTGTTCTATCAGTGGGTTCAAATATTGGAGGCTCTATTGACAGAAACGTGAAATGCAAGAGAAATGGGTACAAGAGGGGACACCAAGACGCACACGCACGCTTCACAGATCCAGTCATGTTAAGAGAAATCAGACAGCGTGTTTAGCCTCAAATCTGTGCCACAGACTCAGGGCTGGATTTAATAGATTTGAAAAGCAGAAATTCCTGTTTGTGGAGGTTTTGTCCCAGGCAGCTTGGTGTAAAAGCTACACGTGAATTCTGCTCTACTAAAGTAGAGTCAAAGTTCTGCCATTCACTCAAAACCAGACCCCACGTGGATGGGGAAACAAAACGTCCGAGAACACCTGGAGGCCTGATACAGTCTATATGCACAGCACTGTGCCTGGAAGCTTGAAATAAGGGGCAGGGTTTTTAATGCTTCTGACCTTGTTCCTCCAAACACACAGCTCTCTGCTATGTTCCTCCTTCTAAAGAAGGGCTTGGCTCATTTCAAACCTTCTGGTACACTTTTGCCTTGTACTTTCCCAAGTAAATCACTTCACCATTCCCTTATCCCACATAAGTGGGAGTTCCATGCAGGGGAGAAGCAGAGAGATACTGGGGAAGCTGGATGAAATAATCCCCCTGCCAGGGTCCACCACAGTGGGGTGGGTCCTTCATTGAGTTGGTAGGGGTGGCACTGTGATCCTAGGTAAGCTCAGTAATCATTACAGAAATAAGATAATCTAACGACAAATATCCAGTTAGTGGGGTATTCCTACATCTAGGTTTTCTCACAAACAGAATAACATTTCTTCCCTGATTTTTGTGTTTCTATAGCTTTATATTCCACAGGCTACGTTAAACAAGTGATTTTGGTCCAAGGTTCTTTGCATGTGATCGTCTCAGGACAGAATCTCAGCCTCTTGGCTCTGTGAAAGCCCCGTGATCTTAGTGATGCAGGTGAGTAGGTGATATGGTCTAATACTTCTGTTACCATCTTTCAGGATGAATTTTGGAGTCCTTTGGCTTTACCCATGCTCAGGGTGTTCTCAGAAGCCTGATGACTCTGAAGTGAGTGAGAAGGAGCATGGGGCACGTCTGGAGGACTGATTTCACTGCATCATTCCCCGTGATTTGGTCCTTCTCTCCAGACCTCATGGTTGGTTGTGTTGTCGTTTGGTTTTACATCAGTTTTTCTGGTTCTGAAGGATTCAGTCACCTGCGATTGTAGGAAAGGTGTCTTTGCCACCTTGTTGATGCTTCTTCAATAACTAAACAGAAACAAGATGCTGCTGGGTGTTCTGAACCAATGTTTTAGTTACTGAGATAAATAAGGGCTGTGAGACAAAATCGGAACTCCACTGGAGAACGTGAAGCCTGCCCCTGGCTGCCTGGTGGAGGCCTTGTACTGGGTATGGCTGAGGTGCTCCCATAGCAGCACTGGAATCCAGCTCTGGGACCAAGCTCTGGTCACCACCCCATGCCCTGAGAGGCACTGCTCATGTGCAGCTCCCTCACAGGTCATCCCAGACTGTCTTCCTTTTTCTCCAGATTGCCAGAACACTCTCTCTTGCCAAATATTAGTTGGGGGGGTGTATATATATATATATATATATATATGATGAATGTATTTCCTTTAGGGACCCTGGAAAAAAATTTGTTTATAAGAGTTGTGATTCTCCACTCAAACTGAGTTGGGATGGCTCTTCTGCATTATTAAGAACACGTGCTGTCTCCATCCTTGGATATAGTAATAATATCTGTCTCAGTCTTGCCTTTAGAAAGATGGATGTTGTTTATGGTGTTTTCTCTAAGTTTGGATTGTGTCAGAGCCCTGACATTCATCGGTGGAGTTTGTGATGCATTAACTTGTCCATTTCTTTAGGTCAGACAGCAAGGAACTGGGCAGATGTTGATGTATCTCTGTACATGAGACATCTTCATGCCTCTTTTCCTTCACCCATTACAGACTGTTGATAAGGACATTCTTATAGCAAGGATTAACACCAGTCCTTAAGGGATCTTAATGAAATCTGGTCTTTCTCATCTATAGATGGACCTCTCTTTCTGGAATACTCTTTGCACATCTGAAGCAACAGCTCCATCCTACAGAGGAATGAGTCTGCATTGTTGACAGCACAGAAATGTGAGTGGTCACTGTGTCTCCCAAATACTTTGTGAAATGTGTCAGTGTCTCATTACATGTTTACAGACATTGAAAAAACTTCTCACAGAATGAGGCCCAAAGTCACCTGAAGAGATAAACTAACCCACCTTGCTTTCCCTAGACAGGAGGAACTCTACTTATTATATTCCAGCCTTCATTATACAGCTGTAATTATTTTGAAAGCCACATAGATGAAAGATACAAAAACAATACGCATATTCACGATTATCAAATGAAATACAAGTGCTGTCTGGGAGAATCAGACTTACTAATCAACAGATTTGAAAAGAAAGGACTAAACTGTGAAATTTTATTTGGAGAAGATTGTAATGTGACAAAGTATTCTTAAAATCTGGCTGAAAATAAAAACCTTTTGGAGATATATTTAGATAGAGGCAGAGACAGAGATGACAGAGATAGAGATGATGGAGCTATAGGGAGAGATTACTATAGATACAAAATTTAGATTCAGGTGCATTCACAATCCCAAACAGCAGCACCTGCACTGTGCTGTTTAAGAGTCTTTCCCAGCTCAGTTTGATGGGCATGTTCATGCAAGTTTGACAAAGAAAACATAATTCATTTTTGCCTGTGATGGAGATTTTAACACTTTCTTGAAATAACTGATAATCTAGCACAAGACAGTTAAAGGATTACTGCAGTATTTTGTTTGACTAATAACAAAAGCTGTTTAAAAACTCTGTGAGAGCCATGTTTGAAGTACCCTGAAGAAGCATTGCTTTAATGAATTTTGCAACAACTATAATAATCCTTTTCTTCACTCATACGATACTATTTTCTGTTCTCTACAAAGAAAAATAAGAAAAATGACCAGATAATTCATTTATCCTTGCTAATACTGTTCACACACAGGGTGGGGGCCGAGTGGTAAGAAAGATCTGGACTAAACCATGGCTCCAAGTGCTGTATCTCCATGATTTTTTAACCCCTCAAGGGATGGAGACTCCGCCACTGTCCTGGGCAGCCTTTGCCAAGGCTTCAGCACTCTGTCAGTAAAGAAATTTTTGTGTGTCACATACCACCCTGTTTAGGAGCAAACCTCATGTAGGAGCACCATCCAGCATAGGTTTTCCTGTGAAGCCTCCAGCACTTTAGCTGCCTTCTCACTGCCAGAAAAGAGGACGTGGAGGTCTCTAGGAGGGTGCAAGTCATTTCCTACTGCAGAGAGGAGATGGGTTGTTAGAATTCTCTGAGCTCAGACTGGGCTCGGGCTGCCCTGAGGGTTCAGTAGGGATGCCAGGGCTGTCCCACCAGAGTGGTGCAGGCAGCCAGAGAACACATCCTGAGGGCTTCTTGTGAAATATTGTCCTCTGCAGCTGACTTAGTGTGCCAGGAGGAGCTGCACCCTTTTGCCTATCAAGACTCGCCCCAGGTGACAGCCTGACACCAAGATGTGTCACCAGCACAGCATCTCCTGGTGGTGTCTGTGCCCCGGGGCTCCTGGCGGCGCAGGACCCACAGCCCTGCCCCGGCCTCAGCGTGCGGGGGCCCAGGGCGAGAGCCCCGTAACCTCACGGAGTGCTGGGGGAATGAATGCAGAGCTGGGAAAACCAAAGCACGAGGGAACCCAATCTGCACTGAAGCCCTCCTTCCTGAGCCCAGAGCTGGAGACCCCGTGGTAGGAAGGGGCAGAGGGCTTGGCCCTCTCCGGGTGCGCGCGCGGTGAGAGCGGAGCTCGCGCAGGGCGAGACCCCCCAGCCGGGATGAAGA
Organism: Tapera naevia; assembly: GCA_033556795.1. Lineage (NCBI taxonomy): Eukaryota > Metazoa > Chordata > Aves > Cuculiformes > Neomorphidae > Tapera > Tapera naevia. The sequence goes on from JAUMJJ010000072.1 coordinate 4,279,736, forward strand.
GGCAACACCTCGTGTTTCCTCTGGATTGTCTCCCTTTGCCTTCTGCTTTGATTTTTGTTTCCTTGCCTGCTGTAGGTCTGGATGTCTGTGCAATAACATCGCAGTCAGCCTGGGGAGCTGTGGGAGCCAGCTAATTAGTTCAGAGGTTGTGCGCTGAAAATCACAGTTTTATCAGTGTCAGGCGATGGGATTTGTACCTTTTTGGAGCCAGGGAAGTCAAATGTACCTGTTCTCTGACAGACAGCTTTTGGGCCGTGTTGAGCAGCTAAAAGGCACATTTTTTTACAGGAATTGTGCTGTTGCGTTATGATTAAAACTGAAACACATCAGGAATCATCAGACTTTGTTGCATAAATATTAAATAGGATTTTTTTAAAAAATAGCCAAACCAGTCACATCATAAGTGCTAAAATGGGACATGCGATTTTGGAGTGCTGAATGTTATTAAAAAAAGAAAGGGGAAAACATTTTTGCACTGGAAAGTGGATTGTGTGCCCTCTCCAACATTAAGTTTCAATTTTACATACAAGGCGGATGAATATTTATTTACAAGTGGGTTCTGCCTCTATCGTACAAGTTCTTTGTGCAGCTAGGAGGTCATTTTTATAGTTCAATATTTTCCATTCTGTCACACAGTCATTCTTTTCATTTCTTGTTGGTTTTTATTTTACCAGTACATAAGTGAACACTTCTGAGCTGCACACCACAGGGGACATACAATTCCAAAAAGGGCAGAGACAGATAGAAAAGTGGAGTTGCAGCCTTAACAGATGAGGATGTGTGTCCATTTAATAACAATAATAATAATAAAAACCCAACTCAAAAATATTTTCAGAAAATTGAAGGCCCAACAATAGCTCACAGGAGCTGGGGGCAGTGGAGAATTAATCTATGACCAGCAACAACGGTAATGGCCCGAGAACCTGTGCTGCTGTTTGATGGCTGCGTGCACAAAGGGCCAATGCGAGGCTTCCGTTGCTTTGACCTCCTTCTTCACGATAAAAAGAAATCTCTGCTTAATGGTAAAACCTGAGGAACTTGAATAAAACAGAGAAAAGGGTAAAAGGGAAGAAGAAGGGGAAAGGAAAGGCTAGGGAGATTAGGAAAGCTAACTGTCTCCTCCTTTGGAACAGGATTTGGGCAAATAAAGATGACATTTCTACTGTCCCACTTATCCATTTGCATTTCTCCTCTCCCTTTGCTCTGTAAATATGTGCCTGAAGAGAGGTGCTGTCTGTTCCCTCCTTGTTCTGGCCATGGATCTGGGTGAGGCTGTGCTGTACCTGCTCCCAGCAATTAAAATGGGATTTGTTGGCTCAGAATGTGAGAGAGAAGTGTGAGTGGAAGGAAGGAGTCAGTTGACACGGTGGTGTTGGGCTGACATTGGACTTAACGATCTTAGAGGTCTTTTCCAGCCTTAATGATTCTGTGAGTCACTTTTCTCTCTCGTGATCTCTTCACTGTTGCCTCCCTTCTGCTTCTCCGTTCCTTCGAAGGCGTCGCCAACCTCAGTGACCTCCGCTGACAGGCTGCAGACCACAGAGGCTTTCCCACTGCTGAGGGGTTTTTGGAGCCGGTGGCCTTCCAGGCCCACCGTCCCACTGCAAGTAGGTGCAAAGTGCTCACTGCCATCACTCTCCAGAAGCAAAGCCAGACCTGGAGCCACCATGTTTGCTGGGACTTTACTGTAATTTGATAGATTGACGTAGGCTTCCTGGTCAGGAGCTCCTGCTGTTGTTTCTGGAGAGCTGTAAAGACATGAGAGCCTGAGAGAGCATCAGCACTCCCCTGGCCTGAGCCTGAAGGCCAAACCTTCAGCAAACTGCTCCACATTCACCCCAAAGGCTGAGGCACCGCTGGTGTCGCGTGCAGGCACAGCCCTCGCATGAGTCAATGTTGGTGCTGCGAGCCCTGGAAGTCTGTGGGAGCCAGGTAAGGCCTGTGCAGGCAGGGGCATCTCGGTGGGAGCTGGTAGAGGCTTTTGTCCTTGTGCCCTATTTTGGATTTTGTGAGAATATATTTGATAAGGAGATGGTAGAGGAGACCTGTCCAGAGCTGTTTCCTGCCCACCCAAACAAAGCATGGAAGCCCCATCCCTGGAGGTGTTCAAGGCCATGCTGGATGGGGCTTGGAGCCCCCTGATCCAGTGGGAGGTGTCCCTGCCCGTGGCAGGGGGGTTGGAACCAGATGGATTTTGAGGTCCCTTCCAACCCAAACCACTCCATGATTCCGTGTATTTTTCTCTCCCTTCCCATTTCCCGTCTCTCCACAGATTTTTCCCTTGCAGTCTCCTGGTAGGTCTTTCTCTCACTGTGGCCTTTCCAGCAGGGTGCCTTACAGTTTATCACCCAGAAATGCCCTTCCTTCCCAAAGTCTCAGCTTGCTCTTTTCCTTTGCCACAATTCACCTGAACTCTCCTTGTTAACGTAAAATAACAAAGAAAAAACTTGCATTCAAACTTGCAGAGGAAAGCTCTATAAAAAACCCACAAAGTTGGAAAAAAAGATGGGAAACAAAGAAAAGAATTGGAAAGAGTTGCTTAAAATGTTTGTGAAAGTGTGAAAAGACTTACTTTGGTTGTCCAATATTTGTCATTCTTTTAATCAATTAATTTACTTCTTACAGCCAAAACACTGCCATTAAAAAGGCTTACTCAGATGCTTTACCCTGTTCATATTGATTCATTTTCAGTGAAAATATCAATATCCTTATATAGATCTGGACCTTAAAGTTACTTAATTATTGATTGAGAAACAGTTGCTCAGACCGAGCAGGTGGATTTCTGCTGTGTTCAACAATAAAAAGAAACCAAGCTTTTGCATGGATAGACATCGTGTGGGACCATCCTCATGCGGTGCAGCACTTGTCAGAGGGGAGCAGAACCCGACTCAAATGGCTTTCTGTGACCTCCTGTGGTCAACACTTCCCGTTTTATTCATCAACTATTGAAAACTAAATTAGAGAACTGTGTACCCTTTGCAGAAGTTGTTTCTCACTGTCACTCTGAAGACAGAACGGACTTTCTTGGTGGAAATTGTAACAGAGAATAATACATCCAAGATGTGCTGCTTTTCTGGCAGCCTCCAAGCATATTTTTGAAGCATAAGGGCTATTATACATTGAGATGTAATTGATTTAAACGTTGGGTGGGTTTGGTGACCTGGGAGTTCTGCTGAAACAACTGGTGGAGAACTCTTTGTAATCAGAAAATGGAGATGAGCAGGGTCGGAGTTTCATTTCACATTGTGTAGCTCGTTTCTTGGTTTGTATGGAAACTTGATGTACTGACCTGACCCAGAGGAAGGGGAAGGAGAGGGAGAAAAAAAGTGAGGAGCACAAAGCTCCATCTGAGCGTGACTGTAAGTCAGCACAAAGCTGTACCCTAAGGTTTCCTTGGGGTAAGAGGAAAACCTACTGCTGAGCATGCAAATGAGGTGTTTCTGTGCAGATCCTGAGCAAAGGCACATCTCAACAACGAGGTACAGCCTAAGTCATCCAGTGCCCCTGTGGGGCTTTCTAAATCTCAGCTTCTTGCACTTCACAGCCGTGGGCCAACTGACAGGGAGCAGACCCTGGGTGTGACAGCCCCACTGGCTCAGGGCTCCTCAGCCATGAGGAATGTACATATCAAAAATATGAGAATAGGATGGATTTATTCTGATTTTGCATATTCTGCATATTTTTATTAAAAAATGGAACATTTCAAATAGAAAAGTTCCAGAATTCTGGGGCCTGGTGTGTGCACGGGGCCTGGTTTTGCATGATGTTATGATGCTTGTTCAGTTATTTTGCCACTACTCAAGAATAGATCCCACTAGAATAAGGTAAAGGTGTGTGTGTTAAACTGGCATGTGATCAGAATCAGGCTGGGCTATTCCATACTGCAAATCAGCCCAGAGGACAGCAGATCAACCCTCTTCATATGTGAGGAATGTTGATTGGGCTACACTAAGAAAGAGTGCTTCAGACCTACCTGGTATATTGAGCCTATTTGCAGTGTATCTTCAGAGCAAACCCTCCATTTCCAATGCCAGAATGAGAAACAGAAAATAAATTTGTGCTGTAATTTGTTTTGGGTTTGTAATGTCGATTTTCTATTGATTTTAATTAGATGTCATTGAATTCTGGGTTGCAAATCACCCTCCCTGCTGCACATATATATGAAGGGTGCAAAGCAGGATACTCTTCCCTGGCTCTGCTCTCCATATTCAGTTTTCCTCACGGAGTCTCTATGTATAATGATGGACTCTGCCTATCCTGTGATCAGCAAAATCATTACAAATACCACCTGTAAGTCGACATCTACGTGGGTTTGGGGCAAATGCTATTGGCAGGGCACACATAGGAGCTTCTTTTTAGTCATGCTGAGGAACAGCACCCATGTTAATGAGTTTTTTTAATTTTTTTTTTAAATTTTTAATTTTTTTGACTTTTTAATGATTTTTTTTTAATTTTTTCATTTTTAATGAATTCACCCTATGCCACATATCAAAGCTAAAGTCTCCATGAGCGTGTAGAGCCCAGGAAGCAATTGGGTTTTGAGCAGTGTGAAGAACCTGCCTCAGCAAAATCTTCTCCATCTTGACACTATTTCTTTGCCTTGCTGGTGTCTCTGGAGAGTACATCATTTTCTGGTTTTGCATGCAAAGAGGAGAACAACTGGTTGGCGACTTTGAAAGCAGGAACTAACTGCTAATGCCTGTATTCAATGAGCTCTTTGGTTATTCAGAGCTGGGTGATCCGGAGCACAAAGACAGCTTCCCACACAGAGTCATTTTGTCCATAACACCCTAGGGGGAGCAGGCCTGACAGGAATAGAAAGTTTAAATCAACTTAGGTTTTTCAACACCAACCAATTTGACAAAAGTGCCCTGTTTCTGAGAGGAAACTGATTTTGTTATCATAAGCTTCAAAATTAGCTCGGTGTCTCCTCCTTGTGTGATGTCCATGTACTGTGGTGTGTCCCTGGGTTACCTGAAGAATAATTTGTTAAGGAGAACCTGTTCAAGGAGAAATCAGTTCAATTTACTTATTCTTGCTCAGTCTTATTTTCAAAATTCACAGCAGTTATTCAATTCCCCTACGATTCTCTTCTTTTCACTGCCAATGTGTTGATGACCCTGTCTTTATTGGCTCTGCTCAACAGATGGAGCAGCAGTGTCCATATCAGGATGTTCTTCCAGCACTGATCCAGCAGTGAAAAAGCTCTGTGTGAATCACTGTATCCTCCTAAAATCCTGCAGCAAATTGAAGATGTCAAAACCTACAGGTATCTAAACACAGATTGTACATATTGAGGTGTTCGAGGCCAGGCTGGATGGGGCTTGGAGCCCCCTAATCCAGTGGGAGGTGTCCCTGCCCACAGCAGGGGATGAGACTGGATGGGTTTTGAGGTCCCTTCCAATGCAAACCATTCCATGATTCCATGATATAATGGGATGCCAGAGCTATTTCCCATGAATCTAGAAGGCAGTGTCTGCTTGGCAGCATAATATTCTTAGGACCTCATTTCCAGGGAACCTAGGAATGGAAAATGTGAGTCTATTGAGGTTTCTGTGTGACTTACAATATTTGTTTGTGAGTGCAAACCTTACTGTAAGATTCTGTACAAATTAGGAACCAAGTTACGCAGCTGAAGATAAGCTCTACAGGGAAAATGTTCAGGCTAACACGATGTCCTTTGCCTCAGATATCCTTGTTATTGGTTTGGATATTTTAAAGCTCGTTATTAAATCTTAGAGACCCAATAAGAGGGCTCAGTAAATCAGTACAGCACTCCGACTTCAGTCGAGAGCCCCTGATTTGCACCAGCTGAGACTGTGATTGTCGCTTTAGAGCTATCGCAATCGCTTAAGTGAAACAGCCAGAGGAATTGGTGCAAACTAACACAACTGATGGAAACAATTCAGCATTCATCAATACCAACTCTGCTATGGAGAACCTAATCAATGAATTAGTCTATCAATTAATTAGTCTAGGCAGAAAATGACTCCCTGTACCGTTAGTCCATGAAAAGATCAATGGAGTCAAATGTCTGATTTAATGTTTCTCACGTAATGATTAGATTATGTGATGAATAACAAAAACAATGTTTGTGCTGTTTCAATTGCAATTTCTAAGTGTTAGGTTCACAAAAAGAGACCTGGACAGTCCTGTTGGAAAGGTAAGAAGCACAAACGTCAGGATTTTAATGCTGTGATGTTATTTGTCTTCCTGTTTTTTGGAGCTGCATCTTCCAGGGGCTGGCTACAGGGAAGTGACAGTGTGGTGTGAGGAGTGGTGTGTGCTGAGCCATCAGTTCTTCTACATGGGGAATTGTGGTGAGAACATCTGGCTTTTAGGCCAGCTCCTCTGTTTTGGGAGGGGCCCGACTGAGCCTCCTCTCCAGGATGGCTTCAGTTGTGTCAGTGGCAGGAGCAACGCTGGGTGGAAAACCGAGCACTCGCCCTTCTTCTGTTTTAATTGGCTGTAGGGTCATTGTTTCTGCCAAGTGTGGCCTGGTCACCCACGCTTTGAATTTCGCATATTTATAATTGACTGTACAGCAAAAACAAGCAAATGCATCTTCTGTTCCAATCAGGTAAAGTCCCCAATTATGGAGCCTTTAAATCCTGGCTATTTGCCCTGTAGTGGGATAGAGAAGGAGCCGTCCTTGTCTTCATGCACACACGTGTTTGGTTGTTATGAATTTTAAAAGAACGCGTTGCATTACAGGAAAAAAAGTTTTGACTGTCACTCGTATAAAATGCGAGTGAAAATCATGTGGAGACCAATGTCACTGGCAATTAATCAGGCTTGGAGGCTGATGAAAGCAGGTTTTGAAAAGGGGGATGGAAAACGAGGCCCAGATTACTTGAAAATTAGATATTACTGAAAGAAAAATTTGTTGCAGTAATTCTTGTGATAATCTGCTGTAATGAATACTAAACATACAGCAACTATAAAAATAAAGGTGTCTCCAGTCAGTGAGTAATTACTGCTCTGAGATGATCTGGGCTTTGGTGAGCATGGAGATTACTTTTGATGTCGGACATAACCTTTTAGGTTTTTCAGTCCATTTCCAGACTACAATGCTGCCTTTAAAAGCTTTGTCTTTTGCAGAACAATAATGTGTTGCTTCATGTTTCATATTCCAGTATCAATTTTTCTATTAAAAACAGATTAAATTTTAAGTAAGTAGTGATGTGTTCAATAAGAGTTAGCGGGATGAAAAATTAATGTCTGCCGTCCTCCTGTTTTGCAGGGATTAACTGAACTAGCCAGAATAAAATTCAAATGTGCCTGCTTGTCTCTGTTTCAGCATATTCTACCCAAAACTTATACTTTGTACATGCTTTAAGGTGTCAAAAATCAAACAATGTCTCTCTTGGCTATGAGGAATGGCTGTTGCATGAGGAGTCGTAGAAGGTACAAGTCCAAGTCACTCGGTGTCCTCCACCCCTATTGGCGCTGTCCTAACGTCATGGTTAGGTTACTGCTTTGCAGGAGGGTCTGGAGCCTGCAGAGCAGCCTTCCACCAGGTGAATAGTTGATGATAGAGGGAATAGGTATATTTAAACTATTTTCATATGGGCAGAGGAGGTCAACATCATGCAGACAATCCTGTCTTCCAAAATCCACAACGTGATGCTACTGCCATTTTCATAAAATATAACCTTGTCTCAAGGATTAACTGAGTAAGAATTAGACAGTAAACTTTTGCTCACCCAGCCCGCTTCCCAGGATCCAAAAAGGGCTCTTTTTCATTCAGCCCCAGCAGAGCATGGCATGGGTTTCCAGCCAGGGAATATTTGCAGGTTAAACAACAGCCTTGGAAGGTTTCACGTAGCCTCAATATTCCCACAGCAGTTTCTGTGTGAACATGTTAAGGCTGGAATTTCGTTGGGGTGTGAAGGAATTGGCTCCTTCAAGGAAAAATTTGCAGAACACTGTTAGTAGCACATTTTTAATGCAGATGTGGAAGATGTGCAGCTCTAGGGATCAGTCTTTCATGTGAGTTGTCCTGAACCAGGGAAGGAGCTGGGGGTGATGTTTTTGTGGACTCATAGAGCCATGGGATGGTTTGAGGGCTGGGGCACAGCCGCTGACAGGGCCAGCGTGGCTTTTCTCACTGGTGTTGAGTAAATCCCCAGCGGCTGCGGATGCCAGCGAGGGACTAAAAGTCGTGGTGCCTGTCAGAACCGTATTATCCCAATGATCCACATCTGGTGGTTCAGAAAAACGGGGGCTACAAATGTCATGAGAATGGGATCTCTCCTTAGAGCCCTGTAGCTCTGCTTCCAGTCCCCTGGGGCAGCAAGAGCTGAGGTGAATGAAAATGGGAAATGATATTTGCAGGGCTAGAAATTCCTTTCTGTAATCACAGAAGCTTTGCATAGAGTGTCATTCTTGGCTTTGAACCTGCAAACCATTTGCCTTCTATTTCCCTTGGTACTGGGTTGTATTTTGGGCTGAGACGTGCATCAGCACTTTTCCCCACTGTTGTTCTTGCAAAAATAACAAGCCCTGAGGGTTGTCCAGTGAGCTCCAGCAAACCAGGCAGTGATGCTCTGTGCTGGACCGTGACCGTATGTACGTGCAGGGCTGGCTCTGTTTTCCATTTCCATGTCCAGACAGTATCACAATGTCTTTGATACAAATGATTTCATTGAATTCATAGTTGATTGTAGACCACAGAAGGCTGCAATAGCCTCTGAGGTCATTTTTAATAATGCTGTTTTGCAGATCCCAGCCCATGCCTTCAACACCCACAGCTATCCACGTGCTCTCAGCTGCACCACCATCCTCATCAGTGCCTTCATCACCCACAGCTGTCCACGTGCTCTCAGCTGCACCACAGTCCTCTCCAGGCCCTGCGGCCTGCTGAGTGGGAGAAGCTACACAAGGGAGTGCCCACCCAGCCTTGCCAAAGGCAGGGGTCTTTCCAGTAGCACAATGGGTACCTTTGCATTACTTTGTGTTACTGGAGCTGTATCTGAACATCTTCCTCAGTCCTGTCGCACAGATAAAGCCAGCAATCCTCATGGCCTGTCTAGACAGGAAAAGAGGTGAACCCACGTTGTCCAGAGACCTACACGTTCCAAACCTGTTGCCTAATCTACTGACACAGCTCCTATTGCTGTTGGAAAAGGTAGGTGATGATTGAGTTGCTGACTTTGCATGTCTGTTGTACCCTGTCAGTACTCATTGAGGGGACACAGAAAGGACCTTTCTGTGAGCTGCAGAGGTTTGTTATAACTGGTACAAAAGCAGTCTGGTTAAAGCTGTGTTTAGTGACTCATGCGAAAGTGTCTTGACGAGGCAATTAGAGATGCACAAACTAATGAACTGCACAAGAAGGCTTTCCCTCCATTGTGTGCCTCTCTGTAATCATCAATATTCTTAAAAAGTGTAATGATTTCTTATCAGTGCTTGACTGAACCGTAAAACTACCTTTTGAAATATTGACATTTCCACAATCTTGAACACAGGGATGTTTCCCTTCCTCTATAGAAGCTGACGGGCTGTTGTCTTGCAGTCTGTTTTATTCCTGCTGGAGAACACTCTGTGTAATGCAAATAAATACTTAGTAGCCTGCATTTTTTCCCTTAACAGGTTATATGAGACTCCTACGTTTCACGTGCTTTAGTTTTTGAATCAAGGCTTAATCAAGGCATTGTCTGCATGGTGCATTTTGTAGGATAAGAGGGAGAGCTGTCTGGGTCTTTGAAACTGAAACCATTTCACAAATGGTTTATGCTCAAATTTGTGGGGCTGTTCTACCAGTATCAGATCTAAGGGGTGATCTTCATCTGGGCAAGTCATGGTCGCCCAGTTGGTGTCAATGAACTGCAGTGGTTTCCACAGGCTGATGCCTGGCCCCTGTGACACTCAGTGTCACAAAGGAAACAACCATAAAAACAGAGTAAGCCGTGGAAAAAAGCTGTGGTGTGTGTGTTACACCGAACTTTCCTATTCTACATGGAGTTATGAGCATGGTTTGTTGCAGAACAGGTAAATACCTACTGCAGAAAAGTCAGTGGAACCATTTTCCACCAGAAAATGCAATTCCATCTTACCTGTCGCCCTGCAGAATGCCAGACTGGCTTTTCCAACATCCCATAGCAGTCACAAAGACACATGGGAGCGGCAGGACCCCAGGGTTTGTCAGGCAGAGATCGATATCCGTGAAACAGAGCATTTCTGGTTTTGCTTTTGAAAATAGTTGTGTGTGGTTTATCTGATACTGCATTGGATTCCAGATGAGAAGTCAATTTAAAAATGAAAACTGTCAGAAAGGGAGCATCTGAAGAGGTTTGTCTTTTTTTTTTTCCCAAAAAAAATTTAATTTTGGAAGAAAAGTAGATTTTGAAGCCTGCAAGTCCTCTTTATAATAGATTTTTCCCTCTCCAGTCTGCTCTGCTGACAGCACCAAGCTGGCTCCCTGTGTGTTGTGTTTTGTTTTTAAGGAAGAAGGAATAAATAACAGGTCTCCATTGAATAACAGTCCTTGATGATAGGAGCAAAAAAGGAGGTGATGGTCTGGGCAAAGAGCCATCTGTCCCTGGTGTCTTGTGGTGGCTCCCTGGGAGCTCCAGGGCTCTGGGAGTTTCCTGCTGCTGTTGTTGGGTGTTCTTGCTCCTGGCCGTGGTCTGGGGGCCCCTGGAAGGCGCTGCTGCATCTGCCTTGTAAACTGAGCAACGGAAAGGACTGGATTTAAGGTCACATTTTCTGTAGAGCCAGTGCTGTGCCTCACTCCACAGCGAGTCCCTCAGGCTGCAGTTGTGTGTCTGGGGTTGCCAGCTTCACTGGACTTGCCCTAATATTCAAACCATTTTTGAGGACAAAAGCTGGTGTGAAGACATCTCTGTTTCTTATCCCACTCTGGATGGAAGAAATCTGCCTGTTATCTGGAACACTCATTTAATTGCAGACACACCTTTATCTCCAGTCTGCCCATAACTACATGACAGGAGAATGCAAATCCTTCACTATGCCACAATTTAACAGCAGGACTCATGGAAGCCTTACAATATTTATTAGGTCTTTTAATTATTGTCAGTTGCCTCCTTTTAGATGCAGCACGGACACACACCGACACCTACGCTGTGTTTCACTCCTGACAGTAGGAGCGGAGCATTTTCCTAAACTAGTAAAAATGGGCTTTAAAAGGTGCCTGTCAACTGCAAAGCTTTTTATTATCCAGTGTCAGCCACTGGAAATTATGTACAAACCAAAGTCAATGGAACCAAAGTTAATTATCTGGTCCAGCTACTGTTATTATGTAGAGGAGCCAGCGCTTATTGATTAATGAGTCAGTGCCATGTTTGCTCACAGGAATATTAATAATCTTGTGCACAAGAGAAGTCATTAAAATGAGCAAGGAAGACCTTGACTTTAAACTTAAAGTGCACGTTGCTCCAGTTATCTGAGTGATTTTGGCAGGTAAAGCATCACGGTTATAAATTATTGAAGCGAGTAGTTATTGTAAAGGTAGTTCACATAGCCTGGTTTAAATTAAACAAGTCAATACACTTTTCCCATTATGTTCTGCACTGTTACAATTAGGAGGCTTTAGGTGGGCAGGAAAAGAGTTAGGAGGTAGGAGAAGACGAGTGCGTGAGCTTTTGCCTCACCTAACCCCTCACAGCATGAGAAAGCTGAGAATAACAGCGAGGCCGTGCTGAGCTGATGGGAATCGTGGGACGAGGTGGGAGGGGTCAAGAGCCACCTCTCTTCAACTGATGGGCTGCTGGTAATTAGCAGGTACCTATTAAGGTCTGTTTCCCAACCCAAGTCCAACACATCACCACCAAATTATGCACTGAAAAACCCACACCACTATTTTGTGAAATTGTGTGTTATGGCATTATGGATATAATAACACTTTCCTGGAAGTGCAATTACACTGGCTTTTAAATCATGCTGAGACCTGAAACTTAGAAAATCAATGGGAATCTACAAAGTTGAGGTCCAGCATTCATTTACACTAATGCTGTGTTACATCATTCTGACAGAGCAGAGGGGCTTTTAAGTGGGAGTATATTTTATTGCATCTGATTTACATACTACTACTTATCAGGAGCAAGCCAAAAGCAGTTCTGGTATAAATGAGGATCAGGTGTCATGTAACTTAGCAGGAGAAAATATCAAAAGGGAATATAATTTAATGATATTAAAGTATAAGTAGAACTAGAAAAAAAAGGTTAAAACTTTAAATTATTGGAAATATTAAGCAGTATTTTGGGGATATATTGTTTGCTTTATATTGCAGATAGTGCCTGTTCCTGTACAGACTCAAACATGCTGGAATCTACACCTTGGGTCTCCTTAACTGTAATGAAGTTCTCCTGTACTTCATGGTAAGCACTGGTTTTGAGGTCTTGCCAGACAGCGTTGGTCCTTCCAGAGTTAAACCCCATGCTTGGCAATATGGATCTGCGGGACCAGACCTGTGTCATCTTTCCTCTGCCAACCTCAGGCAACAGCAAACCTCTCTCTCTCACCAACATAACTCATTTCCAGCACTAACTGGTACCTTTTTTGCCTTGTTGTGATGGCAGAGTTAGAGGCAAATCTCCAGAAGAGACTGATCAATCAGAAACTGTCCAGAGGATAACGACAGGGACAGCCAGTGGGCTGGAAAACATCATCTGCTAGGGAGGATTGAGTGGTGTAATTTAACCTGGAGAAAGAGAGACTGAGGGGGTGTAGCAGAATTCAACAAGCCTGAAAAAATTATGGTGAGGGAGGAGGCTTGGGGTTCAATTCATATCAGTAATCTGTTCTCACCAAAGCATAATCAATTTGGATTGTAGCAAGGAAGATGTCAATTAGGAATAATTGGAGGTGGACTGCATGGTGAGGTTGAGGGGATTCATCCTCTTCTCATTTCATGTTCCATCATTTTGGAGGTTTTTCCTCCTGCTGGCCCTGCAGCAGAGGACATGAACAGGTTGTAGGAGGAGTACAGTAAGTTGTGAAGAGGAGAGAATTTGGTCTCTTCGTCTCACTCCCTTTTCTGTTCCAGCAACCTCTTCAGTGGCGCCGGGGGCGATGTCCGATGTTGCTGCTGCTGTGCCACGAGTCTGGGTGGGGCTGACCCAGAGAGCCTTGCAGGATACAGGAATTCAGCAACCAGACAGCAGGTGAGGGCAAGAATGATTTTTTTTTTAACCATTTGGAGTCTCAGCCAAACACTGACAGAATTTCAGGTGAGGCAGCAAAGTTGCTTCAGGCCACCTCTCAGTGCAAGGGAACTCCCAGCTGCAAAGAGTGGAGAGGTGAGGAGGTGTCAAAGTGGAAATGACAGGAGACTTCTGTAACAGAGCCTGAATCCAGCGTATTCGTGTCCCTTCTGTTCTTCACCCTGGGGCGAGGAGGTGGCACCACCTGTGTGTGCACAGAACCCAGGGGAACCCTGATCCTCTTGGCACCTGGGGCAGCACGTTGGTGCGGGCTGCGCTGGAGCTGAGCTCCCTCCGGGAACTCGGAGCCTCAAGGGACAAATTCTGCTCTTAATTAGTCCAGCCCACCTTATTGACATCAATTTGTTCTTGCATCTCCCTGGCTGTTGATGGGCTGCCATCCAAAGCGTTGCAAAACAAGAGTTTCAGTGCCAGTCACAGTGCTGTGAAAAATGACACCACCACGGAGGAGGCCTTTAATGCTCTTGATCTGCATTACAGATGAAATTTTGATAATCTGATGAGTAAATATTTTGGGTCGAGTGTAGTCTATTTCTAGGTCTTTTAGTTGTGGGTGGGTGTTTGTTTGTTCCCACACTGCTGACTCTCAAGGAGCAAAAGAAATCAAGACAGACCTAATGATTTCAATTAAGCAGCATGGTTTTGTGCATTTTTTTTAAAAAATCCATTAAATTTGCACTGAAATGTTTAAGGTGAATAGATTACCACGGAACCCCCAGGAAATCAAGCTTACTGTGCCTGCCTGTCATTTTCTGGAGTGGTTACTCATCTGTCAATATTTCTTCCTTTTTTCAAGTCCCAGGCCTACTTGATCTTGTCCATTTGGCACTGCAGGAGGAATAACAAGTTTCTTCCCGTCATGCACCGTTCTGGGATACATCATGACAGAGAAATCTCAAAGCCCAGGTCAATTATAACAGAAGATGTGTAGCACCTCTGCCCCCACAGTGTCTTCTGGGGGATCCACTTGGCAAAATGATATAAAACTATTTCTGAAGACTTCCCATGGTCTGAGTTGCCAGCAAAATATAAGTAAATATGGATATGCACCAGCTCTTGCCTTCCCTCGTTTGCCAAAGAGTGAAGTAGCAAGGGCCGGGGGTGGTGGATTCTGCACTGCACGGTAATTAGGTTTTAATTAGAATTCATTGATTACAGATGGATCCCTTCCATACTTCCTCCTCCTGGTGATGTGAATATTCCCCTGTCAGGCGTTACGAGGCAGTGAGTTACATGAGGTGATCGTGTCGCTGGTCGTGACTCACATAAAGTAACCAACTTAACCATTTGTCTTGGATAAAATACGATCTGTGTCCTCCCTTCTTGCCACGGAGTCTGTCACCAGCGCTGTGATGTAGTGTTTGTTTGCTCTCCTTCCTGCAGGAGGAACTCTCATAGTTCATGTATCAAATTACCGTAACTGACTGCAGCCTTTTTATTTAAAATCATGTGCAGGGCTGTATTTTCAGTGTCGTTGATGGATTTTCAGGACTTGTAATTTTTACAAGTATATAACCCAAATATCATTTATCTGAGCGTGCAGTTGTAAAACCTATGGTAATACCTGATCTCGTTATAAAAATCAGCACTTAAGGATGGAGTAGAGTAACTCAACCTGAAACTGAGTGGATGTTTGCGGTATTTTGATAGAAATAAGAAAGCCAGTTTTTTTCTTTTTGCTGCAGGGCTTCTAAACACAATCTGACATGTGATGTATTTTTGAAGTCAAAGTTAATAATTCTCTTTACATAAAAAATAAATACCCCCTATTGAATACACACTCTAAAATTAGAATTGCTTATTTCCGTGTAATATACCTAAGAAATATGATTTATTCTAATGCAATAATGGCATAGATTTACAAAGCTTGGGTGATACAATGTTTCTCGTTATGGTTGTAAAATATTTGTTGCCACTGTGGGATTTTCTAGATCATTATTTTAAAAAAGGAAAAACCCACTTTGACAGATGAACTGGGGCCATTCCGAGCAAATCACAGATACTTCATATAACAAGGCCTCCAAAGAGGGGAGCACAGACTTATTACTATGGCAACCCAGATCAAAACACTATTTTAGTGGAGAGTTTCCAGTTTTACAATGCAATGATGATTGTTTATGGTACCATTGAAACCAGATTCAGCAAAGGTTCAAGAAATGAGCTGACAAGAGGAAAATCATTATAGATAAACTGGGGATACTTGAATGACATATTGTGGAATCTGCTATTATTTGATCAAATGATGGAATTGTTACACAAACACAGATAAATAAGGGTAGATGATGCAGTCTGATGGACTGTATTCTGTTAGCTGTGTTATCTGGAAGGTAATTATTGGTTCAAAGTTGCAAAATATCAAAGCAGATTTAATAATAGAAACGACTTGACTTTGGAAAAAAAACCAACTATTAATTCTCCCTAATAATTTATAAGATTTAAATTTTACAAGTACTTTCCTTCCCAAATCATTTGGTAAGGATAATAATAATGATCATCACCTACACCTGGCATGGGGACAGCACCTCTGGTGGGGTCCTGTTCTTCTGGAGGTGCATCCAAGGGCGCATGGGCTGGATAACACGTCCTTAACCCCGTATGACTTTGATACCAGCTAATCAGTGATTAAAGACCGTTAATCCCGCAGCAGTGAACCTCTTCCAACCTCTCTCCTACATGCAGTGGCCAGACAAGGGGGTTGTTTTGTGGCAATGGCCTCGGAGCAGCTCTGGGCTCCCTCCAGCTCGTTTCTTTCTCGTATCTGCCGGCCCAGGGAATCGAGTTGTTCCTCAGCCTCCTTCATCGCCGTAACGGCCCTACGGGTTTCAGTGATGGGGTCACAGGAGTTTGGGGACACTGATCTGTTCTCTGCTGAGGATTATTCCTCACCACAGAGCCATTGCTTCTGGCTTCCTGACAGCTTGAGGAAATCGTGACCCATTCCTCTTACCAACCTTCTTCCTTGCCCGACTTCTTGTCAAATTTATCATGTTCATACTTAAAAAAACCCAGCTCACCCTTTCCAGTAACCAGGGCAGTGTGGTTAAAGCCTCTGTCACCACAGCACAGAGAGATCTCCTGAGGTTATAGAAGCAGCCCCTGTGCTGGCAGAGAAGAGACAGACAGGTTCCCAGTCTGGGAAGCGAAGCTGGAAAGAAGAAAACTGGATGAAGGCCGACCCCAGCATATTCCCTGTACCTGGAAGAAGTCTGACAATGCTGGAGCATGACCCAGGCCCAGGTCTTCCCTCTGCAGGAAGAAGCTTGCTTTGATGTTTGGTGAGTTGGAACTGGATGGGCTTTAAGGTCCCTTCCAACCCAAACCATTCTGTTTCTCTCTGTGGGACTGGTTGATGGGACAGCCCTGAACGTGGCAGGTGCCCAGGGCCACCTGGGACAGGATCTTACCTCTCCATCAGTTGCACTCCATGATCTCAAAGGTCTTTTCCAACCAAGTGATTCTATGATTCCCAAAAGAGTTGGGGGATCCTCAAAGTGAAAGTGTCTGTGAGCTCTGGGCAGTTTTGCTCCCTGAAAGAAAGATTTGCTTACCAAAGCCTTTGAACATTGAACTTAAAGTACAAAGTGGATGCAGTGGTTTCAGAAGGGTGATTTACTGTGCAGTTTGTACATTATCGTGGGTGGAGAGAGTTTGGCTCTTCGTGGAGGTTTGAAGCAAGATTTGCCTTATGTTTGGTATTTCAGATGATGCAGGGGAAGCATTTTCTGGTGTAGTCATACTTGGACCAGAATACAAAACACATGCTTTAGTAAAGTGCGAGGCTTTAAGTTGTTCAAATGACACTTAGCCAACAAATCATTCTGAACTTGGCAGCATTAGAGAGGTCACATTTTTACATCACTGATCCACTGGTGAACTATCATTTTTTAAGGTATTAAGGACACCCAGGCTGTTTTCAACACCAGATATCACGCCTTACCCATGAATTACATTTTTCTGAGTTTATTATGACCATTTCAAGGAAAGTTAAGCCGTTCCATTAACATCTGAGACAGGAACACCCTTCAAAAACCCAATCCAGCAGAGCAGTTGATGGTATTTATTGCTCTTCCCTAATGCACTTGTATTTTCCCTGCCACGTGAGGACCATTCAGACATCATCACACAAGTCCCAGAAGTGTGTTCCTCATCTCAGCTCCTAAGGAGTGACACTGGCACATCCTTAATCATGGAACAATTAGAATCTACAAGACTTCCCAGAATGCAGATTGAGCCCTCACATAAGGAAGCTGTGAGTGTTTTCCGCTGACTCCAGGATGTCCGTACGCTCTTGCCTTTTTCACCTAACCTCACAAACACCTGTCTTCAGCCAAGAAACAGCAACAAGGATGTCAACATCTGTTCTGTTCAGCCTAGTACAGCCCTGATGTTAAAGTTTCCCGAGATCACTGATGTCCTACATTATTAATCAAGGGCCTCAGAAATAATTCTTCAGCTGACAGACTATTTGTGAAATAATTCTTCTGCTGGCAGACTAGTTATGAAATATTTCTCTTGTCTTCAAAGCGTGGTCAGAGCCCAGACATGGAGCACGGATGAAGGCTACGGGGCTGAGGTTCAGCTGGTGAAGACTGTGCTGGTCACATGGGTCCATAAGAAGCATCTGACAGAAATGGTCAAGGTAACTGCTTGTTCCTCATTGCCCCTTGGTTTTGGCATGGCTACATTTATCCTTGATAGTGGAGTTCCCTTAGGCCCTGCTCAGTCTAACACTTCCATTCTCTTGGTCTTCAGGCTCCCTGTGAGATCCCTGAAGCCTCTGGTGGATGTGGGGTAGTAAGAATGACCTAAGGCTGAATTTTTCCAAAGCAGTTTAAAAATAATCAGAAAATATGATATGAGCTCATTATTTTTATGTTAAATAGACACAATCTTCAAGGAAAAAAAATCATCCGATACTCTAGTGATGACCATTGCATGTAACTCCTCATAGGGTGGGCAAAGAAGCAATTTGAATGTTTTGAATATGAAAACAAAAGAGAAGACATGGCTGCCCCATCCCTGGAGGTGTTCAAGGCCAGGTTGGATGGGGCTTGGAGCCCCCTGATCCAGTGGGAGGTGTCCCTGCCCATGGCAGGGGGGGTGGGACTGAATAGGCTTTGAGGTCCCTTCCAACCCCAACCATTCCATGATTCTACGAAAATAAGTTTATGAGAGGAAAACAGAGCAACCTTGTGGCTCAGGGATGTCTCTGTTCTCTCGGTCATTTTCTTCAGCTCTGTCTCTCAACAACAACTTGTGGCTGTCAGAATATCTTCAGCATTTGCACCTACTGCCTACAGAGCGAGTAAGACCTTTGTTTAACTGCAGCTTCCAGATACTCATAAATACTCATAAATTCCAAAATATCTCATAAATATGAAATGCAAACTTGCTCCCAAGTTCAGAGTGCTCCAAGTGCAGACGCCTCTGTGAGGGGCCACAGGGGCTCTGGGATAGATAGTCTCCAGGGAAGGGCAGCACAGAGCCCAGCTTACACAGGTCCCTGCTTTCCATCACTCACGTCATAGAATCGTAGAATTACCCAAGTTGGAAGAGACCCAGAAGGATCATCGAGTCCAACTCCTGTCCCTACACAGGACACTCCCAACACTCCCACCATGTGGCTGAGAGCATGGTCAAAGGCTTCTGGGATGCTGGTGCTGTGACTGCTTCCCTGGTGAGCTGCTCCAGTGCTCCTCCACCCTCTGGGGGAAGAACCTCTTCCCGACATCCAATCTAACCCTCCCCTGAAATAGCATACGTTAAGAAATATTATAATGGCATCACCTGATGATCTACACACTCAGAATTCAGCACAGCTTTAGTCCCACCCAGCTCCCCTGCCATGGGATAAATCCCCTCTATCCATCTCAGCTTTGTGTAAGTTCTGCACCCAGCCCTGTGCTGTTGTTATCAACAACCACTGCCAGGTTCAAAAGTGGATTCCTTGCCTCCCTGAGCGATCTGAAGAATTCAGAGCCACAGGAATGTGTTTAGTGCTGGATAACCACCCATCTTCCCCCAGTGGATTTGTAGCTGGAGCTGCCTTCCCTCTCTCACCGACCAGAAGGAGCTGTGATTAAGCCACACACTCCCTGATTTCCATCCGAAATTTTCCGCTCAGCGGTGACAAAATCTTATGTAGTTTTCACTAAAGTCTCCTCCAATTCCCCACTGGCTTTTAGCGTGTGCGGGTAATTCCGAATAAAGCCCCTTGTCACAGTGATCTCTGTCGCAGCGTAGCACGGAGGAGCTGTTTCACCGTGTAAAAGCCACATTGCCAAGCTGTGTTATGCTTTACCTGTCACCATGCCAGGAAACATTTAACAAGGAAGGAAAACAAGGAGAGTGCATGTGTTGCCAGCTACTCAATAGAGGCCATTTACCATTAAACTGTGGAAAGGTGCTGGACTTTAAATGCACCCAGGTTTTCTTCTGTTACTGGTAGGAAGAAGCTGAAAGGTTTTGTGCTGTTGACCTGCGGTTCAGAGCCGCTGATTCTGACCTGGACTATCTCAGTAGGTCTTTATGGTTCACTGGGCTTTTCTGAGCCTCGAGGGGGTGTCCTTTTTTGTTTGTTTGTTTTCAGAAGGTTTAAACCATCCCAGAAAGTGAGGGGTTCGACTGAGCAACCGGTTTCAGTTTCTATAAGAAAGGGTTCCCTGATTGCCTGGCACAACCTCTTAGGTCCAAGTGTTTGGCCATTGTGATGCCTTCATCTCTCTACCAGCCCAAAGCCCTGGGGTTTCTCCTGGGGTTTCCCAAGCCTTTGAACAGCCCTAACACTCAACAGCATAGTTGGCTCCAGCCCTAACTCTCAACAGCACGGGGAATAAGGGGTGATCCATCTGGGGGATGCCCGACAGTGTCACCCTTCATCTCAACTTCCTGCTGCAGGGGCTGTCTGTGCGGGGAAGCTCTTGTTTGGTGACAGCCGTGGAGCTGGGACTGGAGGACACGTCCTCCCTTTAGGTAAGGGGAAAAAAACCAGCAGCTGCAGTGCACATCACCCTGGCATCTGTTAAATGGATCTTCTCCTTTCTAGAACATGAAGTGGCTTCGGTGGAAGGATCAGATACATCTGCAGAAGGCCAGGGGCTGCCTTGGAGTCCCTGCAGGCAGAGGAGGGGACAGACAGACCCACAAGTCCTGCCTTTCAGCAAGGAGATCTGGTCTAAAGCACCTCCCAGAAAGAAGTCTTAGTAAGTAGCTGTGTAGTTAAGCTGTGGCATTCTGGATGCTGTTAGTTTGTGTGAATCTGTGCTCTCATTGGTTTAGTTTTGGTGTCCATAGGGTTGCTCTGGCTGTGCAGGCACACCCTGATAGAGTGTGCTTTTGGGGTGAGAATTCAGATCAGGGATGCAGAGTAGTGAAAGAGCAGCTCGTGGAGAGGGCCTCTGCCAGGCTTTGTCCTCCTGAAGAGTGGAGCTGTGTGCCCTCACCTCAAAACATCCTGGAGTCTGATTCAAGCACTGAGCTGAAACTCAGAGAGACAACGAGTGTTGCAAAAATGAGGTTGATGAGTGTCGTGTGACAGCCTTGTTATAACGTGATCTGCTGTGATCAGGTGTGTTGTTCTGTCACTCGAGCACGTGTCAGTGTAATACAGTCTGAATCCAGGGCACGAGGGGATGGAGGTGCCCTCCATTTACAGTTGTTTCCATGTAGGAACCTTGAGCTACAGGGAGGAAAACCTGAGCTAGGCAAGGTATTATACTCTGAGCAAGACCCTGTGAGGATTTTGTAGTGATTACAGTGTGGGTGAACATTGCCAACTATGGCAACACAGCAGTTCTGGGCCTCTCTACAGAGGCTTCACTGGGGATCAGGGGAGAATGAGGCTGCTCTGAGGGAAGGTGGCAAGGCTGGTGCTGATGGCTGTACCTGGGCTCTCCATTCCCCTGCTGCCCCTGCAAAGACACCTCAAGGCACAGATTTGGCTGATCCTGCCTTTCTCTTTAAGTGCTTTGGAAAGACTGTTTCAAAGTGGAAACAAAAGCCACCACTAGACACAATCAGCAGGTCTGTCCTCCCTTTCTTTCCCCCAGCTGATGCTGTCTCACCAGCCCCATTAGATATTTTATCAGTACCCTCTTGACTGGCCTCTATGTCTCTCCACCTGGTGCTCCCATGCTAATTGGTACAATTAGCCTCTCCCTCCCCGGGATAATTGCTAATGACTGCCTCACCATCCTCATGGGTCCAGAAGGAACTTGCACAAGGGGCAGGGCTGCAACTATAGGGACACCAAGGGGTAAGCGGGGAGCTGGGATGGGTTGGAGAGGGTTGGGTTGCTGCTTTCTATTCCTTTCAGGTTCACTCACACAAAGCACTGAACTCTTCCTCTGAACAACTCGTAATGTTTCTCTGGATTGAACTACCAATAAGGGAACCGGGCTCTTCAGCACCAGGGGGCCACTTGTAGGGTCTGCAGGGCCCTTCGTGGCGTTTGAGCCCTTGAGTTCCTGATGTGCACAAGGTAAAACTCCTTTGCTGTCTGCCCAAGGTCTTTGTAAGACAGGTTTTGTGTGAGCACCTGTCTGGAGAATATTGCTGGAAGTCGCTTAGGGGCTTGCAATAGGAGAAAAGTTTAATATCCAGATTGTTCAAAAGGAGCTGGGAACAAAAGCCCTCTTGGCTTTTCAAAAGAATAGTGTGATCCCTGTACAAAACTACATGCTCTTGGAACTGCTTCGTGTTTAATATTAATACAAGTATTTGTTTGTGACTGTATTTGAAATGGCTTCAGATGGCAGATTGTCCTCTATTGTCCTCAGCAGATAGGGAGCCTTGGTGAGAAGAGTCTGACTAGAACTGGAGAACAGATTTATAATGAAAATATTGAAACTGTCCGTTCATACTGAGACCTGACAGGATTTAATAGGAACTTTGCTTTTTTAAAAGTATGGTAATTAGATGTATAAATATAAATAAACATAAAGGCTATAAATAAATAGCCTTCTCATTACCTGGCATTAATGTAACGGCTGAGCTGACTGAAAGAGGGGAGACTGAGACGAGATCTTAGGAAGAAATGTTTCCCTGTGAGGGTGGGGAGGCCCTGGCCCAGGTTGGCCAGGGAAGTGGCAGCTGCCCTACCCCTGGAGGTGTTCAAGGCCAGGTTGGATGGGGCTTGGAAGTGACAACATCCAAGCGGACTTGTCATTAGCTGAGCTTGGTTATTTTCTCTCCAGTGTAACACTTATGTAGTGAAGTGTCTGAGTCCAGATGAAAAGCCAGTTCAATGGCCAGACTCGGGGAGGAAGAAGAGGAGTGAGTAGATGACAGTCATCTTCCTATGGGTAAATCATGGGTTAGCTGACCTGGCTGAGATTGGTGGGTGAGGACTGAGGGGTTGTGCTCTGGGATATGACTTTCCAAATACATGGATGCAGACAAGGGCTGGGGAGCTTTCCTCTGTGTAGCTCTTGCCATGTTGACGAGTGAACCCAGCTGAGCAGAAGAACAGAGTCATCTCAGTGGAAGATGAAGCTAAACCCAAGTGGCTCCAGAGCCAGTGTTGTGTACTCAAAGAGATTTGCCTGCATGGAAATGATTTTGCGTTGGGTTGACCTGCAGTGTAACACCCTGCCCCACAGCCCAGCCAGGGAACAGGAGGAGCAGGGAGGGAGTCCCTGACAGCTTGAACCTGTCAGCCTGGAGATCAAACCTCTGTAGGCGATGCCGTGCAGGACTGTAAGTGGGTACTTTGTCATGGTGTAGATCACACTGTGTCGCTTGGCAAGGAGATGGAGAGCTGTTCAGGGCAGAAACAGTGGGTTTGTTGGTTTAAATTCTCTAGAAATACTGCTGAATGTGAGCTCTTTGTGTTAAGAAAAGCGATGGGAATTACACAGAAAAGAGATTGCTGTGAAGTTGATTTTATGGGCTGATTCTGAAAGAAAGAATACATGTGGATGAGGACAGCAGGAAGGTCTTTGCTGTTGTTGAGGCCACGTATGTGAACAGGCAGAAGCCAAGACTCTCGAGCCTGGTGTTTGCCAAGAGATATTGCTTTTCCCTAATGAAATTACCTCTTTGAGATGAGGCAGAGTTTATTTCCAGCTGTATACTGTCTTGCACTAGCCCAGCTTCTTCAACCTTCTTCAGGTTTGAGCTCGGTTTTCCAAGTTGTGTTCATCTTGTAGAGCTATTGGTAGGTCCAGGCACGGGGATACACGGCAGGGTATAGTGTCTGGATAGACACTGACACTTGGAAAAAAGCCATCAGGTCAGGAAAACATCTGCCAGGAGCAAAGGTTTAAGGAACTAATCTTATCTCATGAAGTAGATGGATGGATGGTGCCGGGCGCTTCACTGGCTTCTCTGTGAACTTGACACTGTGCTGCTAGCACGGGGAAGACTGCGCCGTGCGAGGGGCAGAGGTTGGCACAAACAACCTGGAGCAAGAGGGAGGTAGGTTGGGCCACTGAAGCACTCAATGCCCTTGAGTAAGTGGCTTGACTTCCCTGTTCCTTAGGGTGACCTTGGACAAGGCTCTTAAATTCCTTCTCCTCAACCAGCCCAGCTGGCAAATTTGTTTGGGGGTAAAGAAACACCAAAATGACATTGAAAAGCAAGCTGTGCCCCTGCATTGCCCTTTCCAGGGTAAACAAATCACACCCCAACACCCCCCCGCAGCCCGGCACCGGGAGTGTTCAGCGTGTCCTTTGCGGAGCCCTGTGGAAAAGCCTGGATGCAACACGAACCACACAAGTGGTACAGTTGCACATTCAGATACAGTGCAGTGTTTATTCATCTCTCAAAACGTGTGTACAGGACTGATCACTGTATTATCTGTGTGCTTTCTGCTAATTAGCAATGCAAATAGAGAAAGATTCTTCTCGTCTCCCCTTCCATAAGCAGCCAAAAATGCATTACTTTTTCCTCCCTTACCTTTTCCGTGATAAAAAGAAAAGACTCCAGACACAATAAACCAGCGTATTCGGCATCTAGAGGAATGATAATATTATAAGTGTGAAAGATAGTTTTCCTGGAAAAGGACTGTTTTATTCATTGGCTAACAGAAAGCATTAGTTTTACAATTCAGGGTAGAAACTGCCATAATTCTGGTCGTATTGTTTTTTTCTGGCAGGGAATAAACTCTCTCTCTTTTTTTATACCTAGAGGTGAGTTTTTACTCTTTCTCTTTGAATTACACTGGTGGTCATCAGAGTGGTGGTGGAACAAGAGCACGATGTTGCTGGAGTACTTCAGATGTAGTTGCTCAAAGCACTGCCACTATAATTCAAAGTGAAGAGAGTAAAACTTACAGCAGGCGCTCCAAAACGGAGGACATCGAGGTCTTTGTTTACTGTCCTCATCCTCCTTCCCTTTGGGCAAGAGCCAGTGTCTGACATCTACGTTGCTCGGTGCATGGAGCTCCCCAGCCACTCGCGCTCCGCTGCCACGCGGCAGCTGGCTGCACGCGCAGGACGAGCACGGAGGAGAAGAGCGGGCAAAAGAGGTGCCCCCAGTGCCACCTGAGGACGCACAGGGTCACCAGCCAGTGCAGGGACTGCTAAGAACAGCTCTGATCAACACCAGCACTCTGCTCTAGGGAGAAAAGCAGATATGAAGGCAGCTGGTTTAGACGAGGGGTTGCACGGCTGTGGTTGTTGATGCTTCATGGCCAAAAAGCCAGTTGGGGTGCAAAGAAAATGGGAGTTTGCTTCCGTGGTTTTTTCATCCCTAACCTCAAATTTTGCATTTTCTACAAAGTATTTAAATAGGTTTATCTTTTTGTAGATTTCACCTTCACTCACACAGTTGTTCTCTGCCTGTATTCCTAGCAGGGTGTGTGTTCAACTATAGTGGCTCTGGGTCAAAACCAGGGATATTGAAGTCCAAAGTCTTCAAGACACTTGTGTATTTGGGGTGCTGGCTCTTGCACCTCTCCTTTGTGTTTGTTTCTAGACAGTTCTTTGGAGAGCTGTACGATTTCTTGTGACCATTCCCAAATACATCCTTATTCCAGAAAATGAGCAACCAGTGACCTGACCATGTACAGAGCCCCCTTCTACTAACTGTCCTGAGGCTCTAATTGCTAGCCTCAGCCATGCTATGGAGTGGAGTGGAGACAGGAAAAGTGTTCCTCTACCTTATGCTTCACATGAGCAGTGAACATCACCACTTCTGTCCTTAGTGGTTCCTCCATAGGTAAGCCTTTTCCTAGTTTATTCCTAATTTAAGAGAATTATCTCTCTGGACACATATTAATATCATGGTCCTCAGCAGTGTATCATGGCCAGGGCGTCTGCATACACAGAATCTTTTGCCAGTCAGATGTTCCTCTTCATTTTTATCAAAAGGCATTTTTAAGGGGGGAAAAAACCCCAGACTGTTCTTTAAGGCTTACCTGAATCTCTCTGTGATTTATGGCAGCCCCTCGACACTGGAAGAAATTGCATCACATCCACCTGACAAAAAAACCCAACCTAGTGGGAAGAGTGAGATTAGACATAAACTTGCAAGCTCTGTTTATAATGTGGAGCAACAAAACATGAAAGTAGAGTTCTGCTGCTCGGGAGAAAGAACGAGGGTAAAACGAGTGAGAGAGCCACAGTTAAATTACTCACTATTAGCCCCCACAGTGTGCTTCCAACCTGCGCTGATGTATATGTACTGAAAGAGAGAGAATGTCACAGTTAAATTTTTTTTACTAGTATAATGAGGAAAGAGACCAACAGAAGAAGTTCCCTTGGCTAATTTTCTAGCCAGCAGCCGCTGCAATGTTCCCGCTAGGAGAGACTGAAGGAGTGAGAGAGTGATATAATAAATAATGACTGGCTCTGCTGGTAAGGAGAAATTATCACTGTGCTTGGGGGATCTAAGTATGTGCTCACCCAAGATACGGGCAGGGGGAGGGGGCCCGGAGTGCTCTGTCGGGTCTGGAGGAGAACATTCAGCAATGGTTGAATTAAACAGGATTTCAGCCAGCGCTTTGTCTGCTAAACTGGGGACAGGAGAGGCTGGACAGAGCGGTTCTGGATGTCAGAGGAGTTTCCCATCTAAGCTCTTGGTTTAAATCTGCTCCCTACAATGGAAGTGTAAAGGGCAGGTGGTTCGCAGCAGGGCCCAGGGGTGTGAAATCCCACCAAACTCAGCACAGAAAGGACCTGGGGCTGTTGGGGTGGGTCCAGAGGAGGCCACGGAGGTGATCTAAGGACTGGAGTACCCCCTGTACAAGGACAGCCTGAGAGAGCTGACGTTGTTCAGCCTGGAGAAGAGAAAGCTCTGAGGAGACATTAGAGCAGCCTCCAGGAAAGCTGAGGAGGCACTCTTGATCAGGGGGTGCAGGGGTGGGATGAGGGGAACAGTTTTAACCTGAGAGAGGGGAGATTGAGATGAGATCTTGGGGAGAAATGTTTTACTGTGAGGGTGGGGAGGCCCTGGCGCAGGTTGTCCAGGGAAGCTGTGGCTGCCCCATCCCTGGAGGTGTTCAAGGCCAGGTTGGATGGGCTTGGAGCCCCCTGATCCAGTGGGAGGTGTCCCTGCCCATGGCAGGGGGTGGGACTGGATGGGCTTTGAGGTCCCTTCCAGCCGAAGCCATGTGAGCTGTTCCTGTGGGAACCGACACTGAAATGGTTTGACTCGGGCTGTAGTGTCTCCTCAGGCATAAAAATTAGCTCCATATTTTAAAATCTCAAAGCCTTTTTTTCTTTAGTGTGGATTAAAAAGGAGAGCAAACCAAGCTAAAGTTGCAGTGGCGCGGCTGTGCTGTCTGTGTGTTTGCACTCAAAGCCCTGCCTCACCACACTTGGCCCTGCAGGCAGGCAGAGCCCTTAGAAACAGAAAGGTGCAGCTGGGAGAAAAGGTCTCCTCAGGAAAGAGAAGGAGTGTTGTGGCTTAGCTAAACACAAGCTGTTAGGCTTGGTGCAGGGCAAACCACGATGGTCTGTGATGCAGAAGATGTCAGTTCAGATGGTCAAATGGTTCTGCCTACCCTCAGGTTCTATTAATTAAACTGCATGGAAGAAGTCATAGGAGTTGTGTTTGCTAAAATCTCTTGACCTTCAGTTGTGAAAGAGGGCGATCTCACAAATCCTTGTGAGATTTGTGCTATTTTAGCAAAAATAAAATCTCCTTAGAAAGGCTCGGAGAATTTTGGAGCCATCTAACCTGAATGAGATTCCTGTCTCGGGCTTGAATTGCAGATGCTGGTTTAGACCCCATAGCTAAACAGGGTCTTCTTTCCCATTTCCTAACATAGCACGCTGCTTTTTACACTGTGCCACGCGTGCTGTTTCATACACAGAAATAAATAATCTGGGATTTAGTGTGATTTACTTGATTTCAATGAAAGCAGCTTTCACGTAAAGAGTTGAACATTGCTTCCTAGACTACATTTTCACAAAAGAAAAGCAGCACCCTTCTTTTTTGTGCTCCAGCATCATGAAAATTTGCATGGTGAGATGCATTTCTCACCACATGCCAGCTGCAAATTGTATTTGAAATGGGAAGTATCAATTAAATAAGGCTTTCTGAACTGCCTGGTGACAGCTGCCACGCTGCCGGACGCTGATGGCACTTGCAATATCAACAGATTTGGGCCCTTGTGCTGGAGATGATAAAACACTTCCTGGCCATTTAAATACTGGTTTAACAAGCAGATGAAGATCATGATTTCAATCATTAGAGACTGGAGTGTTCACTGGGAAAGTCTTTTCTCTACGGGCCTGCCCAGCAGCGTCTAAACTGGTGCTGGGTTTGTTCTGTGGTGTCAAAGCCCTGCGCAAGCTGACGGAGGAGCAGAATGGCATCGGTGCACGAGGGTGGTGGGAGACTGGGCTTGGCCACTCAGTAAGGCAGATTCCTCTGGGAATCCAGGGGTTTTTCAAGGGGCTGAAGACTGAGGAAGATTTGCCTGGAGTTGCCCCTGGGAGTTGCCCTGGGTGGGGGGACAGGGCCGCTCCCACCAGCTCAGCCCCAGCGGGAGGCGAGGCTGGACACACGGAGAATTCAAATGTCTTTGTAAACTAAGCCAGTTTTCTTTACCAAATGCCCATTTGCTTAAGACAATTTTTCTTTCGAATGGCAGGTTTGAGTGGAGCTGCCTTGTTTTCCAGGTTGCTGTTCCTGGGCTGAAGTCAAAGACCACAGACTCACTAGGAGAGAGAATTCCTCTGGGAGCCTCAGTGTCCCTGGCAGAGGGCGCCTGCGGAGCTACTGCCTCTTGTGCAGCGGGAGGTTTGCCTCAGGGCTTTCTTTTTTTTTGCTAAGATTATGAAATCTTGTATTTAGTCCAAATGAAAAGATTTAATTTTTGCTTTAATTCTTTAAAATCCCCTGGAAGCAGGTAGAAGCATCCTGGTTTCCCGGGAAACCGCAAGCCACAGCGAAAGGGAGATGGGATTGGTGTGTGGTACATGGAAAAAGAAGTGATGTAGCAAACCCAGAAGCCCCTCCAATAACAACTGAACCATTACCTTAATAGTGCCCCAATTTGTCCAGCACAAACTTTAATTTTCCACATGACTTTGCTATCCTTGCATGAAGAAGCCCCACGCAGGCACGAGGCAGGGTCTGTTGTCCTGTGCGTTCACTTAGACTCCTGCAAAGCCTCAGTGAAAGCATGACCTGGGTATTGCTTTTATGAATA
Organism: Tapera naevia; assembly: GCA_033556795.1. NCBI lineage: Eukaryota > Metazoa > Chordata > Aves > Cuculiformes > Neomorphidae > Tapera > Tapera naevia. The sequence goes on from JAUMJJ010000072.1 coordinate 4,308,524, forward strand.
GCAGATGCTCTGCATTTTTAATATGAGCATTGTGCCTAATCATGTCTAGTGTACAGTACTTAGGTTAACAATATAAACCAGACCCTGAGAAATACAGCTATTGTAATCTTTTCATTATTTATCCATTTTAATCTCTCTCTATTAGGAGACAATGTATAATTTATTTTTTATTTCTGCAATGAATAATATAACTAAGATCACTCTCTGTTTTTTTTATTTGAAAATGCTGCTTTGAAGCACTCTATTGGATAACAGCAGCTGTATTTTTCTTTATTTTTATAACAGAAGTGAAGATAATGTGCTAAGCTTTTGTACAGGGATGCATATTAGACTGCCTCTAATGCAGTGCCTGGCACTCCAGAGACTCGAGCTGTGCGCTGAGACCGTGGAGCTGTGTGGCCCAGCACCAAAGACCTCAATACTCATGCTAAACTGTTGGATTTCTGTGCTTTTAAGATCTAATTTTAAATTCCTCCTCCTCTTGGATCCTCTCTGGGTTGTACCCTTCAAAACTGTTGTTGCTGTCATCAGAACTGTTCGTTTAACTAACATCTGGACAGGGACCTCAACACTCCAGCCTGGAATAAGTAAATCCCAGTTGGGGATAGGGTGAGTAAGAGATGTTCTGGTCAGCCAACGTCATCCAGAAGCCATGACTTCTGCAAGGATCTTCTTTTGCATCTCACAGGTACTAGCTACTAAATATTAGTAATTTGAGTCTCAGGGTCTTCTAAAACCAAGTTCCCAACAGATTTTGTTGAATGACAGATGAAAATAAGAAGCGCTGCATCCTATCAGGTTGTTTTTTAAAGGGAAGGGAGTTGAGGGGCAGCACAGAAATAAAGAAGAACATCATCACCCATGTCTCTGTCCTGAGAGATAAACTCCTCGGGCGGCTCCCTCTGGCAGGTCCATGCTGAGACCCTGGCTGCTGTGGGGACACTGGTCCCTACACTGCCCACTGAGCTGCCATCAGCCCACGCTCTCCAGGAGACCTCAGCTGTGGTCTTTAGGGGGCCTTTTGGCAGAGGCTGCCCAGGGCAGTGGTGGAGTCTCCATCCCTGGAGGGGCTAAAAAATCATGTAGACGTGGCACTTGAGGACATGGTTTAGTAGGCACGGTGGGGTTGGACTAGATGAGCTTGGAAGCCTTTTCCAACCTTAATGATTCTATGATTCTATCTCAGCTCCCCACAAGAGGTGGCAAGCAGAGAATCTACTCCAGACCTTGTCCTTGAGCTTTTTAATTATTGCCATCACTCCCACAGGTATTTTTGAAAACAGAGCTGAGCAAAAGAAATGGGGCAATTCTGGTCCTATGGGATTTATTTACTGAATTAAAGCACTGGTGCAACCTCTCTAGTATGAGTCTTGTTGGTCTGGATACACCTGAGTGCCAAATTAATTTGGTGTATGGTAAGGTTTGTTCCCTGCCTTTCAAAATTCCCTGTGTGACCATGAAGAACCAAGTGTTGGTCCATCTTAATTCAGGATTAAAATTCTTCTGGAGGTGCTGGTTCAAGCCCTCCGTGGTCTCCTCGCTGCCTTCCCTCCCTTGCAATCTGTAGCAGCATCTTCAGTAATGGAGAACAGCTGTAGAGTTTAAGCAAAAGCCAAGAGGTTTGGACACCCTCCCACTCCCTGCCTGGTGGAAGGGAAGGCTTTGTGCCCATGGATGCAGGGCCCTCGGGTGGTTTTAAATGAGCTGCCGACTCCACTTCTGCGTGAAGTTTGGCTGCAAGAACAACGTGGTAAAACACACATTACCACTTCCCTACATTATAGTTAATCACTATTTTCTAGAATAGTTAAACTGCCATCCCCTCCCAGAGAATAATTACTGCTATTTAATTGTATTTATAATTTAGTATACACCTGAAAAATATGCTATAAAATATCAGGGGGGTTCCCTTTAATACTGGTGTTCCATTTACAAACTGTCACATTTATAATGCGTCTTTAATCTTCTGTGGTCTGCTAGAATTTTATATTAAAGTCTGCTTTGTGCTTTAAATATTAAAGATTCTGCAGTACTTCAAAAGGTGATAATGCCTGATGCTCTGGTGGTGCTTAAATCTCAACAGCTAAATATATTGAGGAATGTTCGGTGGCCCTGGCTTAATTAAACATGTATGTGTATTTTCAAATGCAATCTTTTTCTGCTTGTTAGGTTTTTGACAAACCTCCAAACAGGTCCAGGTGGAACAAAGCATGTAAACAAGCTTGTGAATGCAAGCTTAAAACACTCAAATTAGCACCTTCTTACAATTAATATGCAAACCCTGGGATTGCTGTTATTGATAATGCCATTTAATATTATTTGCAGCTGAGCCTTATATTTTTGCCTCATTTTTGCAAACCGTGTCCACTTTAATTATGTGAAAAAGCACTGTTAGAGCCCAGTCACCCAATGAGACCCTGCTTGCTATGAGAAACTTATTCCACCCTGCATAACACGGTGTAAATTACGTGGCGGTGTTGGCGTCCAAGCGCACCCTTTGCTTTACGGTGTTTGATGGTCTAATTTAGCACATGGAGGTAAATCTGGAACCATTGAGGTATAGGCAGAGGTGAACACACTCTTTTTATTGTTTCCATCCCTCGTTCCCCACTCCCCATGGGTTAATAAATTCACTTATTGCATCTTCTAGGCTGGGTTGCCGGTGCTGTGGCGTTGGCAAACTCTCTCTGGTCTCAGAACAGGATGCCCATGGATGGGGCTCTGCTGGGACGTGCACCCCTTCATCCCCCTCCTACCAAGTGATGCTTTCATTAGGGACAGATTTCTTGTATGCAGGAAATTGTTCTGGCTGCAGAGTCTGCTCTTGCAGGTTTCTAGCAATAGAAAATGTTTCAGAAGGTTTTTTTTCTTTTCAGAATAAGAGGAGGGCAAAGCTGGGCATCCCCCAAACCCCCTGAGATTGTGCCCCACCGCTGGGCCACTCATTGGTGGTCTTGTTCATTTGGCTGCTCTGGCCCAGGTGGAGCAATCGGTTCTGGTGTCTGTGATTCAGGGCTTCTACCTTAAAATTAGCCTGTATCCTCATTGTTTCTTTCTAAACTTGACATTTTAAGCATTTGGTTTGCTATTAAAGAGCTTTGGACATGCTGCATGGTTTTATAAAAAGCCCAACATGTATGAACAGAGACATATTGATGCATGTGGATAGGACGTGATCCAGGTACCAAAAAACCCAACAGCTCTGCTTATCTGTGTGAGCATTTCCTTCCCATTCTGCATAAATAGAGCTTGGCCATCGTTTGAACAGGGAGGGAATATTCCACACATGGTAAGATGTGGGGAGTTATTCCATTTGTTTTAACGCAAATACGCCGCAATTGTCCGAGTGCGTTTGCAATGTGATGGAAATCTCTACGAATGCACCCGAGAAATGCTCTTTTATTCTGCTGTAATAGGTAAGGTGATGGCAGAAGCTGGGGAAGCTGAAGTGGAGCTACTGCAGTTTTACAGGTGAGGCAACGTTAGCAGGGAATGACAAGCAGGCTGTGGTTATTATAATACCCAGGGCAAAGCAGCAAGCGCACGCAGCGATTGACAATTTCAAATTAACCATAGCAAGGGAGGGGTGGCATTTTAATGTAAACTCACCCCACTGTAGGGAAAAATGTAATAATATTGTAAAATAGGTGGAATACCGGTCGTCATATATGCCTGACAAAATGGTTTGTGTAGAAAATACACATGCAAGCTGTAATACTGCAGCTGCCAAAGCTTATGGGAACTAACTTTCTATTTTAGCAACACCTTAAAAGTCTAATGATTGCTTTTCGTGAACACAGGGCTACTACAATTTGAAATCTGTTGAACCAACCCCCCTGTTTTATCTTGCATTTTAATATTCTCCTGTTCAGACGAAGGGGATGGATTAGCTGGTTGGTTAAATACTCATCATTAAGTCCTCAGGAGTAAAAAATGTTGGTTTCCCAGTTGGATTCAGCGTGTTTTCTCTGTCTGTAACCACCACCTGTGGTTAAAATGTCGTCCTAACAGCGTCAAGGTGCTGAGAGTAAAGCAGTCAGCTCACCTCCAGAATGGTGCTCTTCGTGGAGCTCCACAGCCCCTCGGAAATGGAAGCTCGGAGAAACTGTCTCTGTGATCTTTAATGGATTTTTAAAGATGACAAGAAAGGAAATGGGAAACTAAAGGCATGGAAGACATAAATTCCCTAAAGGTGCATTCTGAAGTAAATCAGAGCAACTGAAAAAGTGAACTCTGGGAGCCCTGGGATATCTCCCAGGTTTTTCAGCCGGACACTTACGGCTTGTTGGGTCCCTGAGCACTTCTGCTCTGGGCATGCTTTGACACAGCGAGACACAGGAAGATGAACAACATCACCTGAAGTGCTGTTTGAGGGGCAGAAAATTGCTCCCATTGCACACCGTGCTGCCTTTCCTCTCGCTCACATGACTTATTACAACCTTCCCGTTATAAAAGAAGTGCCATTTAGGTATGTTAACTCCCCTCCTTGTTTCCACAACAGCTAAATGCAGTCAAAGGAAGAGGTAAAGATCAGGTTTTATAAAATCAAACTCGGATTGTTCTCAGGGCTATGGCTGCGCGAGAGCCAAATAACAATAGGCAAGCACGAGCAGCCTAAACCAGCTCTGTGTTCCCCAATATGTGTTATTTAGAGATGTCTGTTTCTATAAACAGGTAGAAGAAAAAAAGAACGTCAGCTTTCCTTCCGAAGATATCTGACTACAGTGAGTAAAACAGGCTGGGACTGAACACAGCAAAACTCTGTGGAGGCAAAAAAAGGGCTTTATTTGCAAGCAGTTTCATTTGTTTCAATTTCTGACATGATGTAATGTACGTTCATCCAGTCAAATGGGATTTAGATGTAGTGTTTTCAGGCAAAATTACAATCTCATGTCTTAATAATGAAAATATTTTAGCATGTGCACAAACACACAAGCTTTTATTTGAGTGGGAAGAGGGTGTGTGCAGAGCTGGTTCAGTCTGTTTTTGGTTTTCAGATGCACAACCTCCCTTCTTTTAAATACACTGGTGTCATTGCTACCATCCCTTTCTGGCTTCTCTTCTTGTGGCACCATCTGAGCGCACGTTACTGCGGTGCTGGGGACCCAGCCCTGCTTTCCAGGTTTTGCTGGACACGAAGCACCAAACACCCTGTGATGTTCTGAGGAACAAAATGCCCATGTGGCTGCCACCAGCCTGCACACATCGTACCAGATCTCCAGGCTGAAACGCTGGAGCAACCACCACATCACAGCACTTTGTCACCTTGGACTGTTCTGGATGTTCAGCCTCACTAAAGAGAAAAATATCTGGTTTTAAACTCGACCTTGTACCCCCTATTTGTCTGCAATATATTGGTAATCAATGTGATTAACGCTAATTTGTGAGTTCCAGGCTGGCTTTGGAGAAACTGTAATTCCCATACAGTGGAGGAAAGAAAATCCTTACGGAGAGTGAAAAGCTGAGCCTTGGTAAAAAAGGTGGCGAGGACTGCAGAGAGAGGTATTCTGATCCTATGATGCATTTACCAGAGCAGCACCTTTAGCCCACTCTGTTTGGGAAGCATTATTTTGGCTGCTACCCCAGTGGGGATGGGTCCATGGAAAAGGTTGCACTTTCCCAGTCAGTCACAATTTTACCCAACAACCGTAAATCACAACAGTCAGATATGAGAAAAGGAAACCTTTTTTTGTATTTTCCAGCATTGTGAATCATTTGGTCTTCTTTCAAGTGAGCTAAAGCATGCAAGGAAGATGATGCCCTCAAAACCATCAGTATTGTCAACTGGAGCCCAGTCGCAAGGTTCGTGTGCAGCACCGGTCCATCTATTTGCATATCAGTAACATTTGTTGTGGGAGGGACCAGACAGGGCTTTTAAAACATGGCTTTATTGCCAGTGTGGGAGGTAACTTTGGGTGCATTGCAATGCGCTTCCTAGGTGCAGGATGAGTGTTCTGCTGGAATATCTCTCCATACAGGCTTTGAGCAAGAGGCACAGCTCAGCCCCTTAATCTGCACCCCCTCCCCGTTACGGCAGGGTTGGGTTTATTAACTCACCAGCACCAGAGCCCCATCGATTAATGAGCACCTCTGGAGACCCACATGGGAGGAAGGATGAGTGGGATGTGATCACGTACTACCTGATGCTGCACATGGGGAATGTCAATAACTATAGTGAGAACTCGGGGTAAATGTCCTAAGAACCTCTCTTAAATCACTCACAGCTCTCTCTCTTCCCCCCTCCTTTTAGCTTTGTACTCCCAGCCTCTTTTCCACGCATTTTGCTCTGCCTCTTTGCTTTCTGATGCTGTTATATCTAGAAAAAATCTCCAGACCAACCTTTATTTTTGACAATCTCTGTTGGCACCTTGGTCTTCAAAGCACCTCGTAATTAGTTAATTCCCCCCCCATACAAGTATGCATCCAGTGAATGGTGTGTGCAACATCTACTTGTAATCACTTTTAAACAGAATTAAACAGAAATAGATCTCTTGTTGTGTCAGGCTTCTTGTCCCTGTAAGCTATCAATTTCAGATCCCAGTGTACCTTGTTCCTGATGAAATGTTCCTTGTATCTTATCAGACTGATTTATTGGGTTGCTGCTTTTTTCTCTTTTGGGGGGGTTACACTGGTAATTTTTAGCAGTGTCTTTGCCTCCAATCAGAAATGCATCTTTACAGCATCAAAACACGCCAGGATGCACAACTTGTAAATGTTGCTGAGTCTTTTAAGTGCCTGCTAGGGTGGAGAAAAGGTAACAGCAATTCCAGGGCTGAAGGAAAGTGAAATCTTGCCGCGTATCAGCGAGCCGCTGCCTTTTCTACTGATAGTACTTAATTGCATTTACAATTTCCTCAGATTTCCAACTATTTCTGTCAGGTTTGCTTTTAACTCACCGCAGATTTTGTGCCTTGGCTGCACAGGAACCTCACTCCGAGCTGAAATATTTAATCACTGCCCGTGGATAAATGTTTTCAGACTTTATGCTATGTTGTTTAGAAGCGAGGCATATATAAGGAACAAAAAATCTGTCAGTATGCATTTCCTATTGGAATGTTGCATAGGTTTTTAATTGGAAAATAGGCTTTTAAAGGTAATCATTGCTGAGACTGGAGTTAGGAAGTGAAGCATATTTTTGCGTGATTTTTCTTCTTAACATAATGAACCTTTTTGTGTCTGTCATGGAAAACATGGAAATTTCATTCTCTTCTCTGTAACTATCTTCACTTAAATGTTTTAGGTTCAGTTGCTTTGAATGGTTTGCTAGTAACCTAAAGGGCTGTGTTAATATTAGGCTGCAGTGAGCACGTCGTGGCACTTTGTTTCTGTTTGGAGAAATGACCAGTTTACTTGGTTATATTGACAGCTCTACTGTAAAATTTGCTGGCATTAAAGGTCAAAAAGACCCAGTTTTTCCTCCCGTTGCTTCTATCCAAAAGAGAATAAATCTCAGAGCAGAATCACTTCTCTGACAATAATTTATGAATTATGCACTGACTGTGTTTGAATTGAGAAAGGCTTTCATATCCTTTCCATTAGCTCAGATTAAGTTTTCATATAGATGCTGGGAAGCATGCTAGCAATATCCTTAGCTCATTTTTATGAAAATTTTATCAGTGCTTTTTTCTGTACTACACTCCAATTGGGATGTCTCAGAATCTAAAGCTCAGCTTTGGACATGAACTTCTCTCAACCTGGCTGGCTGCTGCTCTAAAGGTTTCAATATTTTATGGGCTCTGGCTAACTCAGCCGTGAGATTCAAGCTGCAGAGATTTAACTCTAATGTAAAATCATGAACGGATGAAAACTGGGATGTCATAAGTAATACATCTGCAAGAGCAGGATGCAGTTACCATTTTTAAAAGGTTTTTAAAAAGAAAACAGCATTCCCTACTCCCTCTTTGTATCCTAAAATGAAAAGCCTCTGAGCTATTGTACTAATACAGAGCCATCTTTTCTTGCCTGCTTTTCTTCAATTGCTGCTTAATTGTTGTGGGCTTTTTTTCCTTCAGGTCCACCATCAACAAGAAAGCCCTTAATGTCAGCCTCCTCGAGAAATGGGCATCGCGGCGCTTAATGTTTATAGGCCAAATCCATTCCTTAGCATCCTCTCCTTTTTTTGTCTCAAAACTGATTTAAAACATTTGGAAAATCTGTCTATTCAGCCGGAGTGTTCTGGCTCATTCTTTCCTCGAAACAGTGGGGTCAGATGCGATCTGTCTGATGGACTTTTTTGCTGCAATCTATAGCCGTTTCCCCTGAGCCCCGCCGAGCCGGGCGAAGCCGCGCAGCCCTATAATGGCCCCAGTGACAATATGTTCTTTGTGTGAAAGAATCCAGGGGGAAGTGCTGGAAGGTGCTCTGGTCAGTAAAAAAAATAGTTTTAGTGCTTGCTTATTTTTATCATTATGTACGTTGCCTCCACTGGAAATATTTTCTTGACAGTAAATAAGCGTCACCATAAAACATTTAACAAGCATGAAGAGAACAAATACAGAGTCCTTTTCATCTTAAAAGGCTTCAGTTGTTAAAGTCTGTTATTAGCACGTTTCATTTGAGAGGGCATAAAAGAGGGACTGTATCTTGCTTATTTTTGGACTCGCAGTCAAGAGTTTAATCTGGGCACAAATGCAAGGCCCTTCTGTGCGATGACAGTAAGATTTCTCTCCCTCTTTAAATACGTGACCTAGTCCCAAACTCTGTTGGGACAATGTGAAGACTGGGATCCATTTGGGTAGGGCTGTTGAAGCATAAAGCGCAGGTGGAATGAGGGAATCCCCTCTCTAGCCATAACTTCCGCCGCTCCCGTCGCTGGTGCCTTCCTGAGGACACTGGTCCAATCTGCAGGGCTTGCTTTTCATTTTCTGGGTGCTGCCAGCACTTGCCCTGCTCCCTGGAAACCATGCCCTGCTCTTTCAGCTTTGCACGCTGCTCCTTGACAGCTGTAAATCCTCAGCATCAGAACCATCTCAGCGCTCTGTCAGTGGGGCATGAGGCAAAGCACGGCCCTGCTGCGTTGGCTCACGGTGCCCCTTAGCATTAAGTCCTCCACCACCTCTCATAAGGACTGTTGGAATGTTTTGGGTTGGAAAGGAATCAAAGCCCATCCAGTTCCACCCCTCCTGCCATGGACATCCTCTCACTGGCTCAAGGGGCTCAAAGCCCCATCCAACCTGGCCTTGGACACCTCTCCTTAAACACTCACAATTAATGACTAATTTGAGGTACGTAGGAGTTGGACACCTACAGGTAAATAGGTGCCTCTTTTTTTAAAGTCCAGTCATTTTCCTTGTCATAACCACACTATAAAGCTGTCACAAATATGTGGCTTCCACAGTGAGGGGCCCCCAGCCTGCTGTGGTGGAAGGGGAGGATGGAGACATTTTAAAAGGTCAGTAATAGACCAGGTTTTACACTTTAACTTCAATTACCCACACGTAGGCAAGGCAGAACATTTATCTGGCTTGGCACTGCCTCGCTCTGCTTCCCCTTGGCTGTGCCATCATCTGGACAAGCCCTTACCAAACGTTTGCAAGAGTGTGGCCAGGCACCACTGGAGATTCTCCCCACGGGTCCCCAGTGCTGCTGGGCACAGGGCAACCCCCCAGAGACAGCACCAGTGTTAAACCTTGCCTGCTAATTCCGAGCCAAGACCCCCAACTGATTCAGCAGCAGCCCCACAGGGTCAGCAGATTTACCAGCTGTGCAACTTCTCCCCCAATTGATCTTCCAGTATTTGGTGTTTGATTTGTTTTGTGCCCTTTTCCATTTGCATTTGTGCTGTCCTCTCCCTATGTTCTTCTCTCCTGACAAGGTGCTGGGTCTGCTCTTTGCAGCCTGTGGTCCTGCTCTGGTTTGCACATAATCTCTACCTTCACCTTGTTACCAATTAAACTGGAAATCATGGAATCACCTGTTTGGAAAAGACCTCTAAGATCATCAAGTCCAATCGTACCTGGTTCACTGCTAAACTGTGTCCCTAAGAAACTCTTCTACCTGCCTTTTAAACACCTCCAGGGATGGCGACTGCACCACCTCCCTGGGTGGGACTACACCAAGAATCAGAGTGAAACTAAGCCTGAAAGGAAGAGTTGTGTGGTTTGATTACTTTTAGTAGGTTGGGGGTGTTTTTTCTCCATATTAGGATCACCCAAGGATTTTGTTTGATGTTGGGCATTATGTGAAATCCTTTAGCCAGGTCATCTGGTATTGTTCTTGTGGCTTCATTGTGGCACGGTGTGCATCACCGGAGGATCTGGAAAGGAGGTTGTAGCGAGGTGGATGCTGGTCTCTTCTCCCAAGTAACAAATGATGGGATGAGAGGAAATGGCCTCGAGTGTTGCCAGAGGAGGTTTGGATTGGATATTAGAAAAAAGTTCCTTATCAAAAGAGTGGTGGAGCATTGAAAGAGACTGCCCAGGGCAGTGATGGAGTCTCCAGCCCTGGAGGGGTTCAAAGAGCATCTAGACGTGGCACTTCAGGTCATGGTTTAGTAGGTGCGGGCGTGTTGGGCTGATGGTTGGACTGGATGAGCTTAGAGGTCTTTTACAACCTCAATAATTCTGTGATTCCATGTCTGTTCCCACTGCAGGTGTGTTGGGAGCAGCCCACTCTCCTTATAGCAGGCTCTGGCCAGGGCTCTGTAACTGCACAAGGCTGTGTGATACCAAGTGTCTCATGGAGACTTTCGAGGAACCTGGAAACTAGGCAAGCCGACCCCAGAGAGGAGGGTGTGACTCTCCTGTCCACTGCCTGGTCCACATTGAATGGCTTTTCAGAGCAGAATCCATTCAGCTGTCTGTAAACTGAGGCACTTTCCACTGCCTATTTAAGCTGAGAGAGGGGAGACTGAGGTGAGATCTTAGGGAGAAATGTTTTGTTGTGAGGTTGGAGAGGCCCTGACCCATGTTTCCCAGAGAAGTGGTGGCTGCCCCATCCCTGGAGGTGTTCAAGGCCGGTTGGATGGGGCTTTGAGCCCCCTGATCCAGTGGGAGGTGCCCCTGACCATCGGGGGGTTGGCTTTGAGGTCTCTTTCAAACCAAACAATTCCATGATTCTGTGATTATCTCAGAGAATGGCAGTGCTGCACAGTGTCCCATGAAAAGAAGGATTGCTGCTCACAGGTGTTTGTGTTTCATAGCAGCAAAACAAGAAAACTGAGTTCCTGAAGCCTGCCTGCAAATCCAGAAGTAATATAAGATATGTGGCTGTTCCCGAACCAACGTGAATCATCATGCACAGACTTGATGGCTTTCCATCTCCAGATAGACATTACTTACATGGCCAATCACTAAAGGTAAACAATATGTCCCTATCTCTTTTTGGTTGTGTGTTTCTCTCATTTATCAGTGTCTGGAATGTCTTTGGGGTTCCTGACTGAACTAGGGGCTGGAGTCAGGCCTTTCCACCCTACAAGCCTTTCACCAGCCAGCAAGCTCCAGTAGGATGCAGGGAGGCAGATTCTATGTGTCCCCTTGTGCCGGGTCTCTCTTTGTAATTCCACTCCAGACAGTGCCATTAGAGCATGTAAAATTTAATTTCCATCTCATCAGTGGCAGAAGCTGATCAAAGAGAGCCCACAAAAAAATTGCTGTGCTGCTGGCTGCACCCAGAACATACAGGAATAGCTTCAGTCCCTCTGGCCTCCCCAGCTCCTCCAGCAATTGGCATCGAGGAGGAGAGGCCTCGTGTGCTTTAAAGATGCCCATTTCCTGGTTTGTCTCCTAATATCAGACACCTCTGATTCCAACACGGCAGGAGAAGTCAGGAATTGAGCCGTATTTAAATCTGTAATGTAAAGAGTTGACCTCCTTGTCAGCCAAACGCAGCGCCCGGGGCGAGTGTGCTCTGAGCCCTGGTGCGGGGGCAGCGCTGCGGCGAGCAGACTCGGCTCCTGCCGGGGGCAGCGGGGCCGAGGGGGGGCACCAGGGCTGGGGCTTTCCCTCTTGGCATACCAGCTCCTTATTCCTGCCTTAGCGTGCTGAGGAATGACACGTTCCTTACCCTCCTCGCACTGAGGGGTGTTTTCTGTTGGCTGAACAATGTGAACTGTGTCGTTGTACTTTAAGCACCTTTGTAAGCTCAGATAAAGAAGCCACCAGGGAGATATTAAAATTAACATCACTGCCCCGAGTAGATATTTGGGTCCCGGGTCAACTTCTGGCCCCGACTTTGTACTTTGTCTGATATAAATCTTATCAGGGGGTTATTCCAGCTCAGGCCAAGGCTGTTTTCTCCAAGTTCTACACCAAAAGGGAAATGAACTTTGTTCCATTTGCTGATGGAAATACACAAATCCAGTTTTACCTTTCCAACATGCTCAAATCGCAGTTTTCTGGGGAAAGCACCTGCTGCCCTTCTCCTCAGGGCCCTGGGTGGATCTTGACCATCAGATGTTGAGTTTTAGCTGTTCTCTCATCTTGGCTGCTAAAAGGGATGAAACCCAGTGCAGGGATGCTGGTGGCTACCCTGTTTGTGATGCAGGCCAGGAAGGGCTGGCTTGAGACCTGGAAAGACAGTGAGCCACCAATCAGGTCAGAGAAGGAGGCCTGATGGTCCCACCTGGCTCTGTGTTCATATGGAACCTGATAGTGGCAGAAGTTGGGTTTGTGCCATTTCATCTTCTTCTGAGGCAGCTGGCCTTGGTGTACGGATGGCCCAAAGCAAAGTGGCTCTTTGGAGCCATCAAGGATTTATAGGGCACAAGGGGCATCACCTCAGAGGAACCACCGATCTTTGAAAGTCATGTGCAGAGGAATTTGCATTTCTCATCAGCTCTAAGAACAAGAGAGCTTGGTGGTTGATACACTGCTTGTTTGAAAACCATTTGTGAGCGTAGCACGCATCGGCACGCAGCCTTGCCTACCTCTTTGTTTGCTTTCCTGTAGCTGTATCAGCAGTGGTGCCTCCTCCTGCTGTGTCTAAGGAACTGACCTACCCTAGGAAATTCCCCTTGGCTGGATTTCTTTTTCTATGGCCTCTCACAAATCCCATAGTCCATCATTTCATTACAGTTTATTATTAATAACTGTATGAACAGTAGATAAAAATATGGTTGTTTCTTGCCTCCCATCAGTGCAAAGAACAAATCTATCACTTCCATGCTGACTCTGTTGATGTGATTATGAAGCTGGAAGTTCCCATCCTTATGTTTTGTAACCTTTAAATTATGTTCTTTATTTTTCTGCTCCTTCAGATGCTCCTCCATGAGCTGTTGTTGTCCCCTCTCTGGCTGTCCACACAGCAGAAGAAACCTCCTTTGACATTTCCATCAGAAATAAACTTCCCCATGTGTCTGCACTTTGCTAACTTCCTACTTGTGCCTGGGTTTTCTCCAAAGAGTGTGCAAGGAGCCATTCCCAGAAACACCAGCTCTCTTTGTGAATCATAGAATCCTAGAATGGGTTGGAAGGGACCTCACAGCCCATCCAGTCCAAATCCCTCTTCCATGGGCAGAGCATCTCCCACTGGATCAGGGTGCTCAAAGCCCCATCCAGCCTGGCCTTGAACACCTCTGGAGATGGGGGGCAAAAAACCACTCTAAAGGTACTTTTCAAATCACATCAGATTGTAGTCTTTATATAAAAATGAACTTGTAAAAATCACTACTACATTAAGATAAAAATGAGGTACTTATCTGGGAAGTGCTTAGGCAAAACCTGTCCTTAGGAAACACATCTGCTGGTTTTCTTTATGAATAAAAACACTGTTACAGAAATCAATTGAACCATCTTTCTCTTTGTATATTTTTTTCCAATGGCGATTTTCAGATTTCCCAGGTCTCTCATGGTGTTCTAACAGATTATATTGGTTACAAATACCATTGCAGATACAGCTCTACAGCATTTAAAATATAATTTCTTCTAGAGAACTATGACAGGAGCATTACAAGAAAAAAGAATAAAAAATGTCCTTCTGAATATTTTCAGGAACCTGTGCTTTAGCAAAATGAGCCCAAAAGTCAAGAACGTAACGTCCTGGGCGTCGCGCACGGTCAAACCAAACTCCTGCGAAGGAGAGGTTTCCATGCTATGGAGCATCTAAAGGTGGTCGGACCAAGAGACTCAGGTCCTGGATGTACAGTTTGGAGCTTATCTTGTTTGAAGCAGTAATTATGCTGTGCAACAACTCGCTGAGAAGCTGCTGTTTGCAAGGCAAATATTTTGCATCGAGTCATTACTGGGTTTGTTACAAGCTGTGGACACATAATAAATGACTACAGTAATATCTCAATGATAGTCCCTGCACTGATCAACTGCAAATGATCTGATTAACAGTCAGCTGCTGATTCCCAGTTTAATTAATCCTGATGGGCTATTGATGCGCTGCAACTGTTTGTCCTAATAATGAGTTTTGAAATTAGAGTGCGACGAGCCACTTAGACAGCTGCCAAGGAAAATAATCATTTAGGAGGGCGAGCAATGGAGACAACAGAGGAGGAATGGCTGCTATTTGACAGAAAATTCACATGGCTGTGTCACATGTGCTTTATTTTTACATTTGGAGCGCATTAGCCGTACCAGCGGTAAGTGGTGACTGCGCGACACGTAACTAGCTTTACAATTAAGAATGCTACTTCTCATCAGTATGCAAGAGCTAAACATGAAACATGAAGTGTGTTAATAGCAGAATATATGTAGCTACAGACCATTGAACAATTTAGGTCAGTCCTTTGCAGTGTTTAATTAGACTAATATATCTGTTTGCAATTAATAACAGATGTGACAAGCTAATGTGTCCATGTACTGACAAATTAACCTTTGCCCATCAGCTGCTCGGATCTGTGAGAAAAGTGCCATGTTTTGCCTCTGTTCAACTAAACCTAAATCAAATTGCAGGATAATTATAAACATAAATGTTAATAGAGTGTGCTTTCCACGGGAAGCAGAAGCCCACGGCAGCTATTTCTCAGCCAGGCCATCGTACTGTACTTTGCCCTGTGATGAAACCTGCAAACTATAATTTTCCCTTTGCCTCAGCACAATTAGTGCTTGGCCTGGCAGATGCTGGTTCGATAGCCCTCGCTGCCCACAGTCCTGGCACGTAGCAGGGGCCCTGCCTTAACAGCCAGGGTTAGGATGCTTCCATAGCCATTCAGTCCTTGGCTTTATTTGCTGTCTGCCAGCAACCGTGCCCCCGATTTGTGACAAGCCTTGCCACTGAAGTGACGTGGCAGACGTGTCTGTCAGGGCTTGGGCTGAGGCCATCAGCATATTCCTGAGAAGCAATGGGAGCAGCTCTCACCCCCTGGGCTGGTGGGCTGTTTGCATTTCCAGTAGAACCTCTCTCACTCTCTTTTACTCTTACCCCTCCCCCTCTTATATGTCTATAATATATATATATTTATAAAATATATATATGTAACAATCAAACAATATATATAACAAAGTCTCCTTATACATATGTTATTTATCCATATTTTAGGTATCTTTCCCTGCTCTGCATTAGGCTCTGTTAATAAACCCCTGTTATCAATGGGAATTAGTGAGAGTGTGTGTATATATAGACATGCACACACATAAATGTGTGGGTATATATGTATACACTTGTATATATGTATACACATGTACATACACATCTGTTTATCTAGAGTAAAGCTACTTGCATATAATATAAAATTCCAGATTCAATGAAATGGTTATTTTCTTCTCGATTTGCCCTGAACTACATCATTTTTGTATTTAAGATTTTTTTAATGTGAGAGTGACGTATCTGGCTGATCTGTGTCTGCATTTCATCACGTCTGCAAAATCAGCCTTTTTTGGGCATGTTGGTGTTGCCACGTTTGTGTTCTCTAAGTGCTCTCTGGCTGTCAAAGAGTGGACACTGGCCCAGAACTGCCAGCCTTGGAAATCTTGCTCTGCAGTTTCGCACGCTTCTTTATGTTGATGAGGAATATATTAATGGTTGATGTCCCTGCAGGCTGGCTTCGTACTGTGATGGCACAAAACCTGTTGTGTGACTCCAAGTGGCACATTCTGAGGAGCAACCAAGCCTGAGACTCCTGCTGCAACCAAAGATACGAAGATCTCCAGCACTGGTCAGTTTGAAGAAACTTCCCAGCACATACTCTCGGTAGGCACTTTTCACCAATACCTAAAGTTTTGGTCTCAGGATTTTCCCATCTTTTGATTATATTAGGCTGGGGCAAAAATAATTGCCATTTTTTAGCCATGCACCCTGAAGCAGTCTATCTCAGCTCAGAAGAAAAGGTGTTAATTGAAGTAAGAACCATTAGAATCTACACATTTTTGCCAAGGTGAAACAAGTCTGTTTATTCCAGAAGCTGGAAGTCCTGGAAGGGATTAATTCTTCAAAGGCGTTTTGAGCTGCTCCTGGTTTGTAGAAAAATTCTAGCAGGAAGTTGTTGAGATGCTTGAAAGTGTGGTTATTGATGAGAGAGAGGGCTGGAGCATAAACTGGGTGAGGGAGAGGTTTGTAGCCCTGTTCATGCACCTTCTGCAGAGTCATCTGAGAGACCTGCAGTCAGGTGTTGTCATGGAGAAGAACACTGGATTGATGTTCTATTGGATTGATGAATGCTGGATGTAAACCTTGTGGTTCTGGGTGCATTTTCTCAATTCCCTGGCAATCCTTCTCTGCTGGGATGATTCCACCAGGGTTCAAGAAGTTGTAGTGGATGATTCTACTTGCCAACCACAGAACAGTGACCGTGAACTTTTTCTGATGCAGCTTCAATTTGGGGAAGTGTTTTGGTGCTTCACCATGTCCAGTCTCTGCATGGAACACCATCAGTTGTACAGAATCCATTTTTCATCACATGACACAATGCAATCAAGAAACAGGTTGGGTTTGTTGTGCCAAAGAAGCGCAGAACAGATGCTGTAATGGTGATGTTTTGGGTTTTCATTCAGGTTGTGCAGCACCATTTGTGGAGGTTTTTTGATTTTCCACTTTGATGCAAGTGCCAAAAACTGCTGCTGAATGGTCAGCATTGAGTTCTTCAGCCTCTCGAGGTGTTTGCATGGGTCTGCTCCAACAATGGCCTTCTCTGCCAGAGAAGGACATCTGTGACCCTCCTCATCCTCAAGGCTCTCGTTTCAGTTACAGAATTTTTGGAACCGATGTTGAGTTTTACATTTTTCTGACGGCCCCTGGCCAAATGCTTGGGTGACATTGCCAGCAGGTTCTGCCTCTTTATGTCCCCTTTTGAACTCATACAAAGAAACCTCTCAAATTTCCTTTTTTTCCACCTTTAATTTGACAGTTTTGTGAAAAAAGAAACAAACAGTGAAAACAAAAAAAAAATAGAGCAAATTTCCTGCTTTAAAATGTTATATCTACATGAATATGGTTAAATGAAAGTTTAATCAAAAAAAAAATCACAGCTTAGAGTAACAGAAAATGGAAATTATTTTGCACCCCCCTGATATTCATAGCATCTCAGCTGATATTGAGTTGTATCAAATGATCAATAGCATAGAATGAGCATCAGGATTTGAGCAAAAGCTCATGAAAACAGGGCAATATTAAACCACAAAGAAACTCTTGATGACGTGTGCTGCTGCTGCCTTGGACACCCGCTCTGAGCTGCTTGAACACACACATTAGGCAGTCAGATTTATATTGACACCCCTTACCCAAATTAGTGTCAAGAGGTAAAGCATCATTATCTTTCCCCACAAACCCCCTGTATCTGCCCATTTTCCCTCCTAAAGGTCAGACACTCGCAGCCTGCCCGCGCTGTCCCTCCGATGAACGCCACGCTGTCATCAGCATTCAGCACCACGGCTGCAGAATAAAGGGAGCCCAGCCAGGCACAGGAGAAAGGGGAGATGAAAAGAAAGCAAAAAATGAAATGCCTTAAGTCTGTGCTGCAGAGTTCTGCCCTCCCTCGCCAATCGATCGCCATCGCGATGCCCGTTCTCTGCGCTGCGCGGCTGCTGTGTGGGACGGGCTGCAGGGACCCCAGCACCCACAGCAGTACCAGCGTGGCCGTGCCCAGCACAGGGGGGTCCTGCAGCCCCTCCACCCGAAGAGCAGGCAGGGCCTGCTCCCATGGCACAGAGGGCTCAGACTCCTGAGCTCTGAAAATCCCTGAGAACCTCACGCCCTGCTTTCACTTGCTGGGAATTTTGCTTCATGGAGAAAGATTTCTTGGCCAAAGCTGCCCTTCCCAAGGGAGTGGGAGAGCAACAGAGCCATGGGGATGCTCCACCTTTGGTGGCTCTGTTAATAAACCCCTGGTACTCATGAGCTTTGTTAAGAGGAGACCTTGGTCAGGGGTTCCATGCACCATCCTCATCAGTGTTTAACCACAACTCACAGGATGTTCCTGCCTCTTAAGGACAAATATTCTGTCCCATAGCCCACATCCTAAAGCAATTTATTTTTTAAAGTGAATTTACCACCTTTCTTGAAACTCTGAATGCGCATTTTTCAATTCTACTTTGGAAATAACTAGCTTAAATTTTTTTTCTTCTCATCTGAAGGCATCTTCATCTTTCAAATTAAAAATAAATTGGAAAGGTGTGTAATCTGAATCAACCAACGGCTGGGAAAAGAAGAGCACAGCCTATTTTGACATACAGTCCTGGAAGGTGTGATCAATCCCAGTCCCTCCCTTGAAGCCCCAGTGGGAGGACAGAAGAAGGAAGGGCAGAGGGAAGAGACCCAGTATGTTAAGAACCCCAGCGTTACAGCTGTTTGCCAAAGGAAGGAACAGGGCCTGCAACGCAAAATGCTGCCCAAAAGAGCAAAGGTACAAACCATATGGACTGGGCTTGTTCAGCCGGGAGAAGAGAAGGATTTGGGGAGACCTTAGAGCAACTTCCCAGTACTGAAAGGGGCTCCAGGAAAGCTGGGGAGGGGCTCTTGATCAGGGAGTGCAGGGATAGGAGGAGGGGAAGTGTTTTAAGCTGAAAGGGTGGAGATTGAGATGAGATCTTGGGGAGAAATATTTTCCTGTGAGGGTGGGGAGGCCCTGGCCCAGGTTGCCCAGAGAAGCTGTGGCTGCCCCATCCCTGGAGGTGTTCAAGGCCAGGTTGGATGGGGCTTGGAGCCCCCTGATCCAGTGGGAGGTGACCCTGTCCCTGGCAGGGGGTGGGACTGGATGGGCTTTGAGGTCCCTTCCAACCGAACCCATTCAGTCATTCCATGGCTCTCTGCTCACAGAAGGGCTGTGCCTCTACCTAAGCAGTGTCAGGAGTTTCAGGCTCTTCTTTCAGGCAAGAGTTTTGAACTTTGCTGTGTGTATTTGGTGATGGGATGGCACGAGGTCTGTTGAGTACATCTTTCTCTTCACAGAGTGGCAGAGGGGGAGAGCTGCACTGCACTGGGGCACTCGGAGTGCCCAGGTCATGGTGTGCAGTAGACCTGTGCCAGGAACACCACGGACTGCGCTTCTCAGAAGGTTGGTTTTTAACAATTGTACAATTGCCTGTGTGTTTGAAGGAGGGAATAGATTTTGAGATGACTCCTGCTCCCTTTTTGCCCTGTGTATCCTTGGGAGCGTGGCAGAAAGGGAGCTGCTGGCGCTCAGGGAAAAAAAAGCAGTGTAATGGGTTGGAAAAGCGTATACTTTACCTGGAAAAGTTCACCCACACGTTTCTGAGTAGTTTTCAAAGAAAAAAAAAAAAAAGAAGAAATCTATAAATGCTACATAACTTTTTCATGACTATGGCCTTTAGCTAGGCTGAACTTCCAAAAATAGGTTTGAAACACTACAATACTGGATCCTGACAGCTCGTGGAGTAAGGAAGCCTGTGTTTGTGTGCTTCCAGGAAACTGCCGTGACGGCTGTATATGAACCTAAAGAGCAAGGGATATAGAAACAATCATTTCTAAACGATGTGTGAGACTTCAGAGTGGATTTGCCCCTCTCATACCAGTTCTGAAAGCTCCTCACCAACAAGTGAGGGCGTTTGCTGCCTTGTGTGTGGCTGCTGAGCGGAGGGATGCAGCGGTGCCTGTTGCTGTAGGAAGCCAATACAGAGCTTTGAGATAAAACTGAAGACAGTTCCTGGGAGACCGTGTTCCTGAGACAGCAAATCTCAGTGCCAAAGGTGCTGGTGTGGGCAGGATCCCAGTGTGATGCCCAGTGCACACGCTGAATACGCTCTTCTGAATGGGCTTTTTATTTAGGTAGCAAAGAGGAAATTAACAAAAATCTGACGTTCAAGGTATTGTCAGGCATAAAGGAAAAGGTGGAGTGAACTCATTGACCATCATTCTTGCTATTTTGCTTAAAAATGTGAGGCTTTGTGATGTTTCTTGCACCTTGCAACGTCCACGTCTCACGTTGCCAGAGTTATTCCATTTCCCTGTAGTGCTACAATCAAAGGACACCAGTACGAGAGGCCTCCTAATTTTCAGAGATTTTTGTTTCAAGCCATTAAAGCTGAAATACATTATTCCCTTTCCAAAGCTTTCAGAAAATAAGCAGATGAAAGCTCCAGGCTTTTTGCTGTTCTTGTTCTTCCACTTGTACAAATAACATATAATAATGCCTGCATTCGAAAACTGGGGGTTTTTGTCCTTCATATCCCAAAAGAGTATAAATTGATGTGGTTTAGATCAGCTATTAAAAATTCCTCTCTTCCTTCTCCTCACTGTACAGCAAAGCAATCTGGCTCTGTAGGCAGGTATTATGGATACCTGGTATTACTGCACAACCCATCATCATGTGAAATTAGATTCTCTATCAAAAAGAAAAAAAAAGTTTGGAGTAGGATGAAATTATGATTCTGCGAGCAGGTCTCCTGCTCTGGCATCAACATTGATGCAAAATTGATGAAACTTCCAAGTGAAATTGCATTGTTTGATCTTCACAGTCCTGGAATAACATAGCCTAAAGCTACAGTTTCTGTAAACTTACTTTGCACAAACGACTTGGCTGGTACTGATGTATTGACATAGTGTGCCCATGAATGACATTAGGGCTACTTAGAAAAGAGACAAAATAACAGCAAAAGAATGCAGCAATTGGTTCTGAAATTACCTTTTTCCAGTGAACCTCTCTGAAAAATTACCTTTTTCTGCTGAGTCTCACTCAAAAATTACCTTTTCCAACTGAAGCTCTCTCAAAGTGCCTTGATGTTAAGCAATATAGTTTTTAGTTGAAAATGTCACAAGGCCATGAAAAGAAATTGATAGAAAATTTCAGGGTTCCTTGTTGGTATTTGAAGCAGCCTGTGGATTTTTGTTCTTTAGCACAGATCTTCTCTGCTGTGCTACCACTTTGATTTCTGTATTGCCCAAACCAGCATGTTTCTAGGCTTAATGGCTTCACCAAGAGGAGTGTGAAGGTGATTTCATTGTTGCTGGGGAAGTGATGTTACCAGTAGGAAACTGGTAAACAGAAGTCTCTGAGCCCTTTCCAGTCGCTTAGAAGGGGTGGTTTGTTTTTGATAATAATGAAAAAATAATCTCTCTAAATGTCTACCTTGTTAAGGCAGGTATAAATACAACAGTACCCTGATTATCTGAGCTGCTTGGGTGAAGGTGGTCAGATATTTGTCTACATTTGTGGCTGAGGGGGAGCAGTGATCCAGAGCTCGTGCAGATCAATGGAAGGGCTCCCGCAGACTCAGCGGGCTTTAGCTCAGACCTGCGACTGGAAGGGAGGAGACCAGGTGACTGCCAGTAGGAATTTAGAGTGGAGGATTGCACAGACAGGGATCAGGTTTTTCTGTACTAGCTAAGACCGGAGCCTCGGGCTGTTGGTGCGGGTGGATCTGACACCTGCGCTGAGCCTCAGCGAGCTGTGCCAGGCAGAGGAGGCAGCACGTTAGCAAGACTGGGAGCCAGGAGACACCAAGATTAAAGGTATGAGCACCTGAATGAGATACCAGGAGACAGCCAGGGCAGAGCTGTGCAGTGCATTGGCAGTAACTGCACGTGTGCAAGCTCTGACTGCGGCAAATGCAAGGTTGCCTTTCTCTGAGGAGTAAAGCACTTTGCATTTATGGAGGTAGGAGCATGGAGGCAGCTAATTAGTGCAGAAAAGCTGGCTCTCTGCGAGCTCTCACCCTTGTAAGGAGCTCATGTGCTCATGACATGGGGGAGAATTAATCTCACTTGCAACCAGGTGCTTGGCCTGCACTAACGGTTGATGTTCCCTCAATAGTCAGTGGAGACAGAGATGCCCCTCCAGGTGCCTCACACTTCTCCTGGTGGAAATTTCACCCCTTCTGATCACAGGTGTGTAGGAAGTGCTGGGCACTCCAGCTGCCCGCGTGCCGTGGCGATGATACGCTACACCGCACGCACGGTGCCCTCACGGGGGCGGCTTTGTGATGCACATGCCTTAGAGTTTAACCTGCAGGCTGCCTTCAACGCTCAGCACAGAACCTCCTGTGCACTGCTACGGGCATCCTCTTCCCAACAGGTCCACAGGCAGTTGTTGGAGGAACTGACACGAAGCACCCATCTCTTCCTGATGACAGTGGAGGGACACTAAGGACAACCAGGGCTGGATGGGACTGTTCCTTCATGAAGGTGTGGGAATCGGGACTGGTGATTGGTTATGTGGATGCCCTGGGCTGATAGGAATGAGCTTTTCATATGAGAATAAATTTACCTCTGAAATATGGTGCAGGATCCACAAAAAGAAATGGCCTCAAGATGCACCAGGGGAGATTTAGGTTTGCTATTTAGGAGGAGTTTCTTTATTGAAAGGGTTGTCGGGCATTGGAAGGGACTGCCCACAAAGGTGGTTGAGTCACCATCCCTGGAGGGATTTAAAAGACGAGTAAATGTCATATTGGTGGGAGACTTTGCAGGGCTGGATTGATGGTTGGACTCGATCTTAAAGGTCTTTTCCAACTGAAACCATTCTGTGATTGTGTTTATGGAGATGGTGAACAAGGAGCTGCCCAGTAAGAAGGGAGAAATGCAGCCTTAGACTTTGTAACTGCACGAGGACAGTGGGTCCAGCTGGGTTTCATGGGGGAGAAAGGTGTGCGTCATTTCAAACTTGAGTTGTTTGAGACAGATACATGATAAATAGATAAACAAACTAAACACAAATTTATTAGAGATAACATTAAGAGGATGAGTTACAAATCCCTTCTGGTTGTGTATTCTCCTACACAGGAAGCAGAACAATGCATCTAACAGAAGGTACTTGAGCATCAGCGGTTACCGGTCGATGAATACTGCAAGATCAGCTTTGAGGTTTATATTTAATTAATATATTGAGCACATTTAGCCAGATGAAAGCCTATAGGAGGAACAAAACACTTCTCATAGAAACATACATGTCCTTATTAAAGCTCTTGAGGCTCTGTAAAATATGTTTATTAAAAATCATGGCATTTTGAACTGATGCTCCTGAGTTCCTGAATGCAGAGCAGGCACAGGATTAACCAGAACCCTTCAAATCATGATTTTTTTGCTTCTCTGAGAAAAATCTATGCAATATCTTCATTTATGTCATGTATATTGACCTCAATCACTGGTCAATATTCTCTGCCTGTGGCTCTGACATTGTTACCGGGGCTGTAACTGCAGCTGGCTGGAAACGGACAGTTGTGCGCTGTGGAAGATGTTTCAGGATTTGTTTTCAATACCTATTAGTGCAAAAAATGAATCCTTTTGTATTATGGCATGAACTGAAGTTCAGTGAAACTGCTGGAGGCCACATAACACGTTTTGGGGTGTGTATGTGCCTTGGTAGCCATGCAGGGGTGCTGTGCTGCAGTCCAGCCTGGGTCTGAGTGTGGGCCATGTCAGCTCCAGGTACCACCTGGGCAGTGGTAGGAAATCACTGGGATCCGGCACAAACCCAGAGACTTTTTGCATAAATTTCAAACTGGTGATGACTTTTGCCAGTTCTCCATCAGCTCATGGAAAGCAGGAGTGGGAAGAGGGATGTGAATGTGTTTATACCCACAATACAACAATAACACAGAGGATGCACAGGCAGTAACAGCATTTGAGGTAGGGTCAGCCTTTTTGGTGCTGGATTCTAATATTCTTTTTTTATATCCTACTTTTCTTGTGCCAGTTCAAATCTTTCAGAGTACAGTTTGCAATCACAGATATGGAGGAAAAAAAGGATGCATCTTTCCCATGTGGCTCAGACAAGGAATGCTATGAAGTCCTTCAACCCACAGCCAGCAGCGAGGGGCCTCAAGGGGAATGCTTGGGCAGGTACTGTGCAGAATACTCTCTGTAGCAGGGTGCAAAGAAAGCCAAGGGACTGACAGGAGGTTCCTGCAGATGCCAGCCTCCATGCAGGATTAGTGCCTTTTCTGTAGTGGGAAGCCATATCTTGTCTTCTTCAAGCCCTTGTTCCTGAGAGGAAGAGGAATTTCCCTGTTAGAAACACCACTGGGTGATTTCTTCCCCAGTTCCTCCATCAGGACCTGACGTGATGCCACAGGAGAGACTTTTAACAGGCCCAAATGATGATTTCTGTTAATATCTGAAAAATCATAGAATAAAATCATTAGCTACACCTTTTACCATGGCAGTAAAAATGCTACAGTTTCCCTGAAGGAAAAAGCCCTCTGGATCATTTCATTTAAAAGATGTGGGATGGGTGTCTTCCCAGATCAGCATCCCTTTTGGAGCCCAGCTGTGTCTGCCTCCAGCTCTGCCTCGGCCAGCTTTGGGGGGCTGCATGGATCTGTGCACCCCAGCACCTCCCAGAGGAAGGCTGCTTTGATGAACAAACTGCCAGTTTGTTAATTGGGAGACACGGGCCAGCTCTTACAGCAATAATTAGGAAGGTGCACTCAGGTATCCTGGCATGGAGAGATCACATTTTAACACTTGGCTTCATTTCATGCTGAAACAAATCCATTGTAACCTTTGGCATTTTACTTATTACTACCTCATTAACCTGCTAATGGACACATTGCAGGGCTCATGTCTGTAATTATACAAAAATTGAGTGTAGAGGTACAGCTCTGTAGGCTTCTGAAATCCATTCCAGAAAGCAGGAGCTCTTTTAGGGAACAAAATTTGGAGACAAGCTAAATGCTGCTGCTTTTTCTCATACAGACAAGGATGTGTCTGCCTGCCCTCTACATCTAAACCTTGGAGTGATCAGGGGTTTGGGGTACCTGAGCAGTGTGGGCAAGGGCAGTGGAGGACCCCCAGCAGAATACAGGAGGTAAATACGGTGCTGTTTGAGATGTCCATGGGCAGGAAAGCTATGATGTCTCCTGCTGAATTAGAAGCTTACGTTCCTTAAAAATAAATACATGATGTGCAGAATAAAAGTAGGGGACTGGGGTCATTAATAGGCCAGATGGGCCACTATAAATGTGTCTGAGGCTCCCCACATACATCAGTCGTGGAACACGCTTTCCATAAAGAGCCCAGTAAAATAACTGCGCTCCAAACAAATCCTCCTAAAGCAAATGCTTAGGTTAAAGTCCAAAAATCCCCTCATTACCTTATCTTTTTACTTCACATATATATTTTATGATCTTTCAAATGCTCTTTGTGTTTTTTTCCCACTTAACAAGGTCTCTCACAACACCTTCTGTCTTCATTCCCAGTAATCATAGAATCATGGAATGATTTGGGTTGGAAAGGACCTCAAAGCCCATCCAGTCCTAGCCCCTGTCATGGGCAGGGACACCTCCCACTGGATCAGGGGGCTCCAAGCCCCATCCAACCTGGCCTTGAACACCTCCAGGGATGGGGCAGCCACAGCTTCTCTGGCCAACCTGGGCCAGGGCCTCTCCACCCTCACAGCAAAACATTTCTTCCTCAGATCTCATCTCAGTCTCCCCTCTTTCACCTGAAAACCATTCCCCTCATCCTGTCCCTGCACTCCCTGATCCAGAGCCCCTCCCCAGCTTTCCTGAAGCCCCTTTCAGTACTCGGAGGCTGCTCTAAGGTCTCCTTGGAGCCTTCTCTTCTCCAGGCTGAACAGCCCCAACTCTCTCAGCTTGTCCTTGTACAGGAGGTGCTCCAGCCCTTGGATCATCTCTGGGGCCTCCTCTGGACTTGCTCCATCTGTTCCATGTTCTTCCTGTGCTGAGGACTCCAGAACTGAACTCAGGACTGTGTCAGTGCCTGGGCAGACCAGCTGCCTCTTTGCATGTTTGGTATCTCCCCTCTAGATCCAAGCTACAGCGATGAGTGAAGAGCAATGCCAGCGTGATCCAGCTCGGCCGATGCTGGGGCTTCATCTCCACTCTCCTGACCCTCTCCTGTCCTGAGCGGGCACTCAGCACCCTCCCCAGCCCAGGGGTCCTATCCTGTGCCCCGCCGAGGAGCCCCGCTGCTATTTGGGAGCCCACCACTAGATGTCCCATGGACTAAACCACAGGGAAGGATCACATCATTCCCATTAACAGCCTAACGAAGAGGATTTGCAAGTTTAATAATGCTGAGTTTATGAACGTGTGGTTCCAGCAGCCACCCCCTCGGTGTTTCCAGGTTACCTGCACGGCTGCGGCACCGTTATCACACACTGTGTGCACACCCTGCCATCGGTTTGCAAAGAAACAATTACAAAGATCCTGCCGAAACTAATTTGAAACTCAAATTTTAAGGGATGCTTTGATTAAGGTTTTCTCCACCTCTTGAGCCTTAAGGAGCTGCCCACTCCAGGACCAAGCTTTCCCTTTTCTTCGCTTTTTAAGGACATCTGTATTTAATAGAAGCAGGTGTCACATTTTTCTGTTATGAGAGGAACACAGAGCCCTCTGTATTTAATTTCTAGGATACTGATGACAAATTTGAGCCAGTTTTTATTTTCTGCCATACTTTGCAGGTGTTCTGGGTTATAAACCAGGGCAACCCAAGAGTTCGGAAACATGAAGTTGGCAGTGGCTTCTCCAGATCTCCAGCAGGACTTGAGGGGTCCAGAAGCCCTTTTTCATAATGATGACCTTCAAGATCAACAAACACATGAGGAATCAGAGACAGCATTTATAAATATTTTTAAATCCATTTAAAATATGGAAATAAAGGCTAAAATGCACTTCCCAGTGACTCTGAAGGAGAGTCAGGCATAGCCATCCTAAAGATTCCTTCCCAGAAAGACAGGACTGGAAATAGGGAGACAAGCACGTTTATATTGCACAAACACACAAATGCTGTGGGAAAAAAAAAAAATATGGCAACCTGGAGCCAATTGCCATGGACTTGTTTTATGTGTTGGAAAAACCTCTGACAATAAAAAGCTGGCTGAAAAAAAAAAAAACAGTAGTAAAAAATATGCGGCTGGTATTTATGCCTTGCCCTTTAAGCAAAAAGAAAGAAGTGTGAGTTATTGTTTAAGCATTTATATATTACAGGGAATATGAGACTCACTTGATTAAAAATGAGCTGAAAGAATAAACCTGTTTCACCCCCCCAGCAGATTAGTTTATATAAGGCCAGGGATTAAGGGTATCTCCAATGTCTTTTGCCTTTTTTTCTGCTGCGCTGTGTTAGGGCACCCTTGAGTATTTCCACACTCACCATAAGCAGTGACATCCAGCAGACAGGGCATAAACGAACAACAAACTTCCCTTCCAACTCCTGAGTGTGCCTGGTAAGTAGCTCAGAACCTGGTTCAGCCCCATGACAGCCCTTGGGCTGCGGAGTGCTTGCGGGCAAGTGCCACCCAGCCCTTCGCGCGGCGCAGCAGGGAAAAGAGCCACGGTGGCTGGAGAATTAGAGATTTGTTTATTGGGTTGGGTTTGGGTTTTTTTTTAATAGGAACTTCCTGGGTTTATTGCAATTCATTTGATTGATTGACAAATATCCCAAAGGAGATAAAAATGCAGTTTTAAACGATAGAGTTTCAATGCAGCAGATCCAAATTTTCTACAAAAGGACCCAAAACAAGAATGGGAAGACAAGAAAGGTTGAGTCATTTACTGCAGGAGGGGGCTGGCAACAGCACTTCCTGTTGTGCTTAACCGTATGGTGTGAAAACCTTCTATATTTGACAAATTAATGTTCCAGTCATTGCCAAACAGACATGCAAAGCGAGTGTCTCAGGGCTGGGTAGCCGCCATGGTCAGGGCCAATGGGGGGTGTTTCATGGTGGTACCTGCGATGTCCGCGCGTGTGACATTGGAACAGACCAGGACAAGCACTCACAGAATCATAAAATCATAGAAACTCCTGGATTGGAAGGGACCCACAAGGATCATCGAATCCAGCTCCTGTCCCTGCACAGGACACCCCCAACATTCACGCTGTGTGGCTGAAGGCCTTGGCCAAACACTTCTGGGATCTTGTCAGGTTTGATGCTGTGACTGCTCCCCTGGGGAGCTGTTTTACCCACTGGGGAAAGAACCTTCTCCTAATGTCCAACCTAACGCTCCCCTGGCATCTTCCTACCATTCCCTTGGGCCCCAGAAAGCAGGCCACAAGGTAGACTTGGAGAGGAATGCTGGTTTCTTCTTTTCCAGGAGAAAGAAAAGGTTGGATTTGAAAATGTCTCTGAGGAAAAGGAACCAGGAGGAGGAGCCTGAGGAGCAACCTGAGAGACAGCTGCTCATGTGGCATAACAGCGCCAACAAAGTCCACGGTAAACCGCAGGGTGAATTAGCGTGTCGGTATGGATCTATTGATGGCCAACATCCTTTGAGTTAAACAACACCATAAACATGGATTTGTAATCCTACCCCCCCCTCCTGCCGTGTTTAATGAATTTTTAGATCTGGATGTACATAAATAATCAGGCAAGTCAAACAGCAGGAGTTACATTTTACAATGAGAAATAATTAAACTTAAAATATAGATTAAGTCTCTGTTACTCAATGAAATGTAAACAACCTCTGCCACAAAGTGAACTTGCTCAGCTTTAAAAGTCACACGCTCGCTCCGACAGACGGGAGGCTTACACAAATACTGTATTTTGTTCTAGTGTAGGAAACATAAAGCTGCACCACGAGTAATAATAATTTCTGAGAGCTGCTGGCAAAGAAGATAAATCTGAGCTTTGCATTCAGGAATTAATTTTTAACGTAACTAATAACTCTGGTTAGATTCATTAGATAAAATCAAAAGTTCTTTATTAGGAAAACATTATTTAAACAAGCAAGGCAGAGTGGAATTTTCTTCTGGGGGGGACATTCAGCAACAGTGCAATAACACTGAGTCACGTTTGATGTTGGTCTTACGGAAACTCAATAGGGAACAATTTCTGTGGCTGAGACCCAATATTCTGTAATGCTGGCTTGGGTTTTTCTTAGGGTCAGATGGTGGGTTTTTTGCAAGCATGTTATTATTTCATAGAATGGACACGACAAGGACAACTCCCACTGGATCCGGAGGCTCAAATCCAACCTGGCCTTGAACACCTCCAGGGATGGGGCAGCCACCACTTCCCTGGGCCAGGGCCTCCCCACCCTCTTCATTTCATATTATATCCCCCTCGTTTCATATTATTTTCTTCATTCCTTTCGATAGAAAAGTAAACGAGCGAAGCCCAACCTTTGGTACGCTGATCAGCAACACCCCTGAGTCTTGTGATACTGCCTTGATTTCTAATTGTGTTTTCCCCATTTTTAGCAAAAGAAATACAAAAAAAAAAATCAGAAACGTAACCTATATTATTATACTTTAATGTGATGTTCTACTTTTCTGTTTGTAGTTCTTGAAGTTTTTGTCTTACTTCATTAAACATTTAATAAATCACTGCCAGTTTTGTGACAGATTTTAACCATAACACAAACAGCAGGAGGTGTAAACTCAGTTCAGTTCGTATAGGCATATAATATCCGTGTCGACATCATCATCCCCTCCAGGCATATTGGCAGAACGGCCAATGGAAGCTAAGCTTTTTCCGACAAAGCTTCGAAAATAAAGTTTTCTTCTTTTATCTTACTACAAATCAATGGGAGCCCTTACAGCAAAATCCTATAAAATAACTTCAAACACTGCTTCTTAGTCTAAAAATTTGTATTATGGCTAAACCACTTTGAAGTTTTATGACTGAAGTTTGGAGAAAAATGATTTAAGTGCTATCTGCTAGACATCAGAGTGTCAAAATTTCGCTCAGTTTTCTTGACACATAAACTGCTACCTACTGTATGTTTTTTTTAGGGTTTTTTTCTTTCTTTTAACCACCTAACCTGGCTTGCTTGATAAAAGTTTCTTAACTGCAGTTTATCCCATTGAATTAATATCCTTTCAAGCTTTGGCTTAAAATAACTGATTATTTTTTGATTTTTAGCTCCTCTGCCAATGCAGGTGAAAAGCGTGGGTGGGGAAGAGAGCTGCTTTGCAAGTGTTGTATTGATTTTTGAGCAGAAAAGAAAGCAGAAAAAGTGCCCAAAACAACACATTTGCGGAACATACAGCCGAGTCCTCGGTTTGGGGCAAACACTGGGGGGAGGTTTGCTGTGGTGAGCTGCTTCACAAAAGGCAGAATAACATCTCCTGCAGGGCAGGCCACTCATTGGACACCCAGAAATGTTGGCAGTAATTCAGGTTTTACGCTGCTCCTTTTGAAATGCATCAGTTTAAGAGACTTCATCCACGTCCCCTTGGTGCCACAGGTGAGCAGGTGTTGGTTCAAAACTTTGTGTTGATATTGAGGGACCTGGAGAACCATCAGCCTTTTCCAAGAGGTGGAGGTTGGTCCTTTTCAACCTCCTGTGCTGGGCACACTGGTCTGTGTACAAACACCCCATGAAATGCTAGTCGGAACCACTTTCTTTGGTTAAAATGTCCATGGAGTACAAAAATCTTTGAAACTGGGGACACACAAGGAAAAGCTTGATCTAAGCCAGACTTTTTCTGTATACTTTTTTTTTAAATTTAATAAATAATCAGAAAGGAATGTCAAAAGTCTTTGCTGTAGAAGAAAAATGGTGTTGTATTGTCAGAGTTGCAACAAAGTGACAGATGTCAGAAATCAGGAGGGTGGTTTGTGTACAGAAATTAAGCAAGGAGCACGAAATCTGCAGAGAGCGATGGCAAAAAGGTAAAAAAATCCAACCCAACTGTGTCATCCTGCACAGTGCAGCCTTGCAAAATTTTATTCACCCAAGATGAGTGATTTGTTTTGATGGGCGAGCAAAATACGATCATTTGAGGGAAGGATGGGAAAGGGAGGGGGTCCATTACCATCATCTCAGAAAAGGGTGGGTGAATAGATTCTGTGCCTGAGCTGGTAAATTTGTAGCACAGCTTTGCATGGCTGGAATAATATAATAAACTGACTTAAATATAAATGCCATTTAGGAACTATTCCATAGTGAACAGTTAAAATGATGGCATTCAACAGAACTGCCACAACAGAGCCTGCTGTTGCTGCTAATTTGCTGAAGTCGATCTGCTGTCTGTACGTCCTCTGCTGCTCCTGCTGCACCTCAAGGCATGCTGAGGGCTCATCCATCATGTGCTGCCTCCTAACAAGGCAAGAAGAGGGAGCTGGATTGCAGCGTACAAGAAACTGAAGTGCAGGTCCAAAAGGTCACAGGAACCCATCAGCTGTTTAGAATGGGCGAGCTGGAAAAAAGATCTTGCTGAGGAAAACATTGCACGAAGGCGGTTGGCGCGTTCCTTCCAAGCAGTTGTGGAGGAAGCAGAGGTGCGTGTGGGCACGGCGATCCGGAGCGTGCCAAGGACGGAGTCCCAGAGGCCACGTCGTGCTTGATAAGCTCTTAATGCAGAACAATTGCAAATTGCCATCAGCGCTCCGATGGAGAACGGAGATAGGCAATGTTTTTCGCTTGTCACGTGGCATTAGGTCAAAGGAGTGGATAATAACAGCGATACGTTGGTCCCAGCAGAGAGCTGCGCTGGCACACGCAATGTGGGCATGTTTTTGGCACCCATGCCCCACCACCGTGGCCTGACTTCCAAACACTTGCTCTCCCATCACACAACACATGGCATCGAACAGTCCCTGGGCTCTAGCACAGGCACGTGCCTTGCCTTTTCACAGTCTTTTCACCTGGCCTTTTCTGAGGTTGTAGGTAAAGGAAGTCAGGCCGCCCCGTGCTACAGGACAGTGGCTGGGCGCGTGTTAAACCTCCTGGCACACAATTTAACACACTCTTCCTAAAGCAACGCTCCGTGATAAACCACCAGGCTGCGATGCAGGTGATAAAGCTCCATCTGACAACACCATCCAGACTTCACTACCAGTCACGTCGATCAACATCTGAACCAACGTCAGAGCCTTCTCCTACTAATGAGCCGCCGCACTGAGCCACAGCCTTGCTATCAGTCAGGTACCTGTAATGAGGTAGAAGGAATGGCAAGACCCTCTCTTCAGTCTCTTCCTCTCCTGTAGCCACACAGAGGGGCTTCAGCGTTCGCTTATTTCAGTACAGACCAAGAGTTTCCCCCTGGAGGTCTCTAGCAGCATCCCACACAGTTACTCCAACACCTCATTTTCATGGTAACTGGAGCTGGTTAGAGAATTTCTATCAGAAAGGAGTGTTTTCCATTTGTAACCCCAGTGCTTGCACATATGGGCTGAGGTCCCAGGGCTTGCAAATACAGACATCTTAGTGCACACATCAAATTAAAATCAAGTACCTTGCTGTGTCCTCAAGTTGGACATTGCCACATCGCACTCTTCTCTCCTTAAATTATCTGTTTGTCCAGCTGCTCATGCTTTGATTTTAAGCAGCAGCTACCACACAGTGGTGTATCCTATGTACACATCCCTTAATATCACTGGAGGAACCAGAGGGATATGTTCCAAATCCATAGCTTTTCATCAATGTAACAAAGCCACAGTAATGATTTCTTTATTTTCCTTTGCCTGTCGTACTCCTGCGGAATGGCCTGAGCTGAACAGTTACTGCCAGGCCCAGAGGTTCTGCCCAAACCAGACTGAGGGCGGTTTGCTAAAAAGGTAATTTATAGCTGCAGTGATTGAAGAAGCGCCCATAAACTGCAGGAGAGGAGCAGTTGATGGGCAATAAGGAAAGCTTCAGCATTTGATACAATCTCCCACTCAACCTCTCCACGGTATTGTTTTTTAGCTCCTAAATGAAGAGCAGGATGGCTTTGTTTCTGTACTGGGGTTAAACCTCAGTGCAGACAAGTTGGCTATTATTTGTTACTCCCATCACAAAAGTCATTACAGAAAAGCTGGACTTGAGTTTGTATTGCAAACCACGGTTGTGACTTGTATCTTTCTCATCTTCCCAGAGATTTCAGTCAGGCTTTGTTTTTCTTTATCTTAAAGCAACATCTCCCATCTCTCAGTGGCAGGTCTCAGCATGCAATTATTTATTCACTTCTCATTCCATGCCACACAAAAAGGGTTATCAAATTTGTATCTTTGAGACTAATGAGCTGTTGGTTAACACTTTGGAGGCAATTAACCAGCAGTATCACTTCTTATCAACTGACAGAGACATTGTTGCTTTCAAATCTCTCCATGGGGCAACTCGTGGGTGTAGCGGGAGCCCCTGCTTGTTCACTCCGACAGACCAGGCTGTGAGTGATGAGCAATGGGAAGCCACAGCCAGTCTGTTCCCTGGAGCCCTGATACGGTGGTTCACGTGGTCTCTGACGTCGGTTGATGGTGGATTGGGGCCGGTAGGGTTTGCCTTTGCTCCTCTGTACCTGCACCTCCTCTCAGGCTGGTTATCAGAGCACAGCAGCTCTTCGCAGCGCTCCTGCTGCCAGTGGAAGGGCCTGGCCAGGACTCCTCGGTGCCCTGGCAGTGCCTGGGTGCTGCAACTGTCCCTCAGGGCCAGCAGCACCAGGCGCAGGGCAAAGGTGCCCTTTGGCTTCCCCTGGGTGCTGCCAAGGGACCAATAAAGCAGACTCAGGTCCAGGGCAGAGCAAATCATTGTCAGTGATGGCTGTGCCGTTATCCTCGACCAAGACACACAGAGGAAAAGCTGGTGAGGGTGTGATTAAATTTCCCTGAGTGTGTCCCCTGTGAGGACTCAAAGTCTTTCATTTTCATGCTCCAGCACCTACAGAGAAGTAACCTGGAAGGTACAGATTCTTCTTGTGCCTTTAAAACAAATACTTTTATCTCCTGGACAGATGAGATTTTTTTGCTGTGGAATTTTTTTTGTGGAAACACTCATCCTCTACACACATGGAATCATAGAGGTTGGAAAAGACCTCTAAGATTATCCAGTCCAACCACCAGCCCAACCCCACCACACCTACTCAACCATGTCCCTAAGTGCCACGTCTACACACTCTTTGAACCCCTCCAGGGATGGAGACCCCACCACTGCCCTGGGCAGTCTCTGCCAGTGCTTCACCACTCTATCAGTAAAGACATTTTTCCTAATATCCAGTCTCAACCTCCCCTGGTGTAACTTGAAGCCATTTCCTCTCTTCCTATCTCATGAAAAATGTTTTTCTTGAAGCCTACTTATATTAATAAAAAAGGAGGGTCTCATTTTCTTCTCAAGTTTGTCCTTGTCAACAGGCTATTTTTTGTCACAGTGCACCTTGCTGGCCCATTTGGCTGTGGGAGGAGAGAGCTCTGGCTCCCAGGAGCAGCAGTCCCACACTTGCCCATCCAGTGACTCTCAAGGCCCTGCGCTGGGCCCCCACCACCAGCTCCTGCTGGAGAGTGATGCTGGGGGCACCACACGAGGTACTGGGGCAGGTAGTGCATAGGGGGATGCTTACACCCCTTCCCTGCTCATGCACCTCCTCACCTCAAGGAGAAGCTGAAGGAACCTGTTGTGCAGCCTGGACCGTGCATCCCAGCATCACTCGTGGCATGGCAGCCCCTCAGGACACAGGGAGCCAAAGGCACAGCTTCTCCTCCTTGAGGTACATCGTGCTCCCAGGGCTCTGTCCCCAGGTTTTTGCCAGCAGAAGTTGGTGTAACCCTGGGCTGCACCGGAGAGGAGGATGCTGCTACCTGCGCCGCGGCTGCCGCTCGCTGACGGGGCAGGAAAGCACTACTGGGAAAGCACAGCCACTCTAAAGGTATTGTAAATAAAACAAATCCATGAGGCTACAGGGAAGTAATGTTCCACCTGAGATTTGTATGCAAACTCTGAAATATTAAAAGTACCCTAATGAAGGCATTGCTAATTAAAAGGATAAAACGTTCATGTGCAGAGAACAGATTATTTAAGACATAAATTATTTCTTATTAGGATAATAGCATCTAATTAAATGTTGAAAGAGCTGGATAGCAGTTTACACTGTAAAATGATCTGTTAAACATGTTCCCGTTAACATCAATACAGCTATTGACAAGCAGATCCAATTTTGTTTTACTTTCAGAGAGCAGACAATAGCAAGTTTTACCACTGCTACCTTATTTTACAAGCATTAATGAACAATTAACCAACACTAGCACTCTTTCCTTCTGTAATCCTGTAGTAGGATCACTAATCTCCACCACTAGCAGCTAATGATGAAGGTCTCTTAAGCTTCACTTCTTATCTCAGCCAGTTCTTAATACTCGCATAAGTATGCTCTCTGAGCAGGGCGGCCCCCCATTGCTCTGCGACTCGAACACAAAAGGCTGGTGAAATTTTTGAAGGGTTTTCTGTTCAATAACACTTCTATACTTATGTTTGCCTTCCTGCAACAACAAACACAAGTGATCAGCAGAGGACTGGCAAGGTCACTAAGGGCTCTGTGTTTCCATACTTGTTCTAATACTTATAAGAATGTATTCATGCCCTATTATATATATTCCCTGGCTGCTCAGGCAGAAGCTCTAAACTAAACTAAACTGAAATGAAATAAAGGGGATAAAAAAAACAGAAGACTAAAACAGTGTTTACTTCAAGAACAAGTTTGCTGTTGGTATCGAACAAAAGAAAGTAGGAAAGTGGCTGCCATTAAAAATACATGTGAGATAAACTGAAATTTTTATGGTACACAATACCCAGGATGTTTTCTAACTTCTCTTTCAGAGTGATCCTGTGTGTGCCACACACACAAGATCTGTGCACTGGGATGGCACAGAAGTTGCCAGCCTGTTGAACTTTTCTGGCATAGCTAAGCCAAGCCAAGGCAGGAACCTCTTCCCAGCTGGCAAGCTGAAAGCGTGGTGGGTTTTGTACCAGCTCCCACCAGGAGAAGGTCCTTCATAGTCAGGGAAGTCACTCCATCACCAAAGTGGGGTGAAATTAAAATAGACCCATAGGGGCCTTCAAGGGTATGTTTTGCTTTAAAGAGAAGTGGATGTACCTAAGCAAGACACATCTTTCCTTGAAAACAACACCCCCAACCCAACAGAACCCAGAACAGCTCAGGGATCATTTGGTGGCCTAAATGAAACCTTGGTACAATGTCTCTGAGCTGGGTCCAACCACTCACTGCAGCTGCTGGTGTTGCTGGAGCTGGTGAACAGCAGGCAAGGAGCAGAAGGTGAGTTCCAGCCAGGGAGAAGATACAGGCCCATCAAAAGCCCACCCTGACCCTGCTTACATTGAGCTGTGTGGCTGATGAATGAGCAGCAAGTTGCCCCATCATACATGGGAGGAGGAGGTATTTTCATCTTGCAACAGGTTTCCAGGAGCTGATAACAAATGCATCTACAAGCTGCATGCTCAGAGACTTTTCAGCAATAACTCGCATCGCTAGGAAAAGTGCTGTATAGGCAAACAGAAATTGAGAATTAATGTTTCTAGCGCAATCAACAGCCACCTCCTCATATGCTGTGTTCCAAGACACCTTCTAGTTC
This sequence comes from Tapera naevia, assembly GCA_033556795.1. NCBI lineage: Eukaryota > Metazoa > Chordata > Aves > Cuculiformes > Neomorphidae > Tapera > Tapera naevia. The sequence continues at coordinate 4,345,041 of JAUMJJ010000072.1, forward strand.
AAGGCACACAAGAAGCTTAATTCACCAGGCACCCATGGCTGAGAGATGTCTTGCAAAAAGCTCCTGCTGAGCATCGCAGACACTAATTGGCCCCTACAAGGATGCCGGCTGGTTTTTGTTGTGTTTGTACAATGCATATCACAATGCTGACCTTTTCCTTCACCTGAGCTCCTCAGCACAGACAATAAATAGAACTAATTAGAGAAAAAAACCCCACTTGTTCTGTACTTCTGCAGGAATCATGACTAAGCCTCACTCTCACCTCGTCACCTCCTCTCCCCGAGGCTGCGACTGTCCCGCATGGCCTGGGTGGCTGCAGCACTTGGTGGGGGTGTGGAAGGAGAGGAGCACTGGATCAGACAAGCTGCTCTGCGTGGATGCTTGGCCCCTCTGGGCAGCCCTCTGGCTGGGACACGGGGCCAGGCTGGCCACAGCCTTACCTCGAGAGTACCAGTGAGATCCTGGAGTGGTGGAAGGAGCAAGGAGAAAGGAAAGAGAGATTCTGGGACTATCTGGAGGTTTTATTCATTTAAGTAGAACTTCTTGGACTCGATAATACTTTTGGGTCCCTTCCAACTCAGGTAATTCTATGATTCTTTTGAACTCAAGAGGAATTTTTCTGGAAGAAGTGAAGCTAACCAAGATGTCAAAAGCAGGCCTGATCAAATCTCAAGTGCAATGACTGCTTATGGACAAATCACCAGAACTGGTGAGAAAAGAAGGAAGACTTTGTTTTGTTTCACCCAGCTTTTCCATTTTTGAGCTTTTGCTGTTTGGCTTCATATCTGGTGTATGGAGAGCTCCTTGATGTGACAGTCACCCAGTGTGGGTGCACAGCTCATTCCCACTCCCCTCTGCAGGCTGCAAACATCAGCAGTGAATTCAGGTGATGATGGCAGGATCAGAGGATGGGAAAGAGGAGATGGATGGGCTCATTTCAGCTTGACACATCATAGGGACTCACATCAGGGAGGTGGTTTACTGGTGAACTTGGCAGTGTGAGGTTTACAGCTGGACTCAATGATCTTAAAGGACTTTTCCAGCCTAAATGATTCTGTAATTGCATAGGATGCACTTTGGAGGTTTTATTCAGGTTGCCTGTATATTTAACCACGAGACTCATCTGTCACCCTGGCTGCACAGAAATATTTGAGCCATCTTCAACCAGACTCAGTGGTACCACCATCAGGGAGAAGAAATTGAATTGTATTGACAGAGTTTATCTATGCTACACTTCTATATGAACAGGGAAAAACTATCCAGGGCAGGGATCTGCAGCAACACAGCTGAACCCATCCTGGTACCTGACACAGCACTGAGGCCCACATTTTCCTGCACTGCACCACTTGCCATCAGTGAAGGTGTTTGGAGGGGAGCAAGCATTTCAGTTCTGGAACATCTCTCTCTCACTAATTCTCTCTCAGTGGACAGAGGGCAGTCTTTTTGTCATTATACTGCACCTCCTGCTCATTTGCACAGCTCTCAATGCCAGGGCTGTTAGGAGAAGCAAGAATAGCAACATAGTGATGGGCTGCTGTAAGAACAGCCTGGTCAAATGGTTCCTTGGATCAAGCATAGAAACTAGCAACTATTTTTCTCCAACTGCTCTCAAAATACTCTTTTACTTTCATTTAATTTTTGTGTTTTCCCAAAGTGATGGCATTTTTACCCCTACCTGCTCTACAAAGAAAATGTCAGTGTTTAGTGCACTGCTTCCGTTTTCATGATAACAGAGAAGAGAGAAGGTAATTAACAATATTGTTTCCAAGATAGCAAAAGAGCTTGTCTGGGATGATAGTGCTTTGTATGAACCAGGATGAAGCCAAAACCTTGGTTCAACATTTCTTCTTTGTAGATATTGGATATATTCCTCCACCCCCACCCATTGCACATATTCATTACCCAAATTGCCTGTCCTCGAAGTGATAATATAGTGTGGTGCAACATGCCCCGACAGGACACAAATTGACTCTGTGCCTAGATACTACACAGACAGTGTAAAGCAAATATCTCACTCTATTATCTGTTGTCTCTATGAATCAACAGATTACATGGTTCACCGGGTGGCTGAATAACTTTTACACAGTTTGCTCATATCTATTTACACATATCCCACAAAAAATACATTAACACCAAAGAACAAATGCAAAAAATAAAAAAGTGTAGCTGCACAATCAAGACAAATTACACATGTGAAAAAAACAGAATAAACAGTTGTGCTTAAATTTCATATGCAATGATAAAAAAAAGGAGTCTTCTCTGGAAACTTGAGACAATAGCCCTGTGGAAGGCACTAAAAACCTTAAAAGAAACCTTATAATTTCTGATAAGTTCTGTTTTTAACTGAGATTTTGAATCACATTTATAAAGACCTGAATGTTCCGCAGAGCTACAGCCACAAAGGGGGCTTCACTGGTGATCTCCATGCAGATGCACCTCCACCATCTCCAAGCCATGACCATTCAGCACACCACATCTCCTGTATTCAGTCATCTCTGACTGTCTTTTTGTACAATCTCCTGGTTTTTTTGGAAGAGGAAGCAGCAGGCTGTGCTCTCCCTTTTCATACCTCATGTGACAACACAGTGAGCAGGACAGCTCGGCCCACGTCACCCTGCAAGGCAGCAGAGCTGCAGCCAGGATTGCACACAGCTCCCAGACTGCACCTGGATCCCCTGCTGCCTGGATCTCTTCTCCTGGTTTATCAGCTCCTTCCAGTGCCACGCAAGAAGGAAAAGTGAAGACTGTGCGAGAGAATGTCAGAAGATGCCAATGCAGCACTGCACCTTGTGAAGTCCACAGTGTTCAAACACACAAGTTTATACAAGCTTTTCACACACACAGGGCCTCCCAGGGCAAGCTTCCCTACCCAGCATCCTCAGCAATTCTCTCCATCGTTCTCCACTCACTTCCGTAAAGCTCCGATGCAAGTGTTCGCACGGGTGCATTACAAGCTTTCCCCTCTATTTACCTTCTTTGCTGCCCACAGCCAACATTTTTTACTTCCAGATCCCACTTAAACCTATTTCTTGATTAGCACAGTCCCCACCTTTACCCTAACTCACTCTGCAGACTTTTGAGGCCGTCGCTTGTCCTCAAACAATGACATCAGAAGCTGTTACATCCAGCTCTCTCCCTGTTGCCTGTCTCCTGGGCCCTGATACACCTTCTTCCAGCAGTGAAAGCAGCTCCCTTCAACAGAGACACAAGCAGGGAGAACTTTGCTCCACTTAATCATCAAGTCCTTCTTTCCTGTTTTTAAAAGGTAAGCTCGTCTTGAATTTCTGGGCCAGTTATTTCAAACCTAATGCTATCATGAAGTAAAGTAGTTAAAAAATTTAGTGTCCCACAAAAACAGAAATTAAATGGTTGTATGACAGAACCCTTCAGCTATTAATCTAATTCTATTAAACAGAATGGCAAGTCATTTATTTTAAGTTTAAAATTAAACAGAGGGATGAATTTAATTAACTTTAGCAGCGAGCAGTACCTGTTTGCAGGTGTGAAATAAGTAGTTGTGAAAGAGGCTTTTCAGTCTTAATTAAGTGGCAGACAAACAGTCATAAAAACCACTGAATACTGGGTTTTTAAATGAGGGTGGGATGAGGGGGATTTCTGGTACTCTGAGTTGGTTGATAATATTTAATTTAAAAGGGAAGCTTTGTTAAAACTGGTAGATTTTCTTCTTCAAAGTATGCCTACGACACTGGGCAACAAATCCTACATGTTTTGGGTAATGGAAGATGCCGTTGTAACAGGCTTTTGTGCATCCTGATTGAAAATTCAGCTACATAACCCTCACTGAACTGTTTATCTTATGTACTTATTTAACTAACATTCAAACTGACAAGTCTCCTATTTCTGGGCTTTCTTTTTATACTTTAATGTATGCCTTATCAGATGAAGCTCAGATACTACCAAACTTTGCATGTTTTTGATTTTGCACATAAACTGAAGGGCAGAATTCCAGTCTATGTCCTCAGTCATTCAATTTTTCAAGATCTTTGAACAAGACTTCAAACCCTGCAAAAATACAACCCAAATACAGGCTTGCTTCTCTGTCTGTACAAATATGTGAAAGAAACTGGTATGTCAAGTTTCAGTGTAGGCAAGCCTAATTGAAGCTTTAACTACATTCGAAACAAGAGGCAGGCAGCACCACCAAACTGATTTATTCAAGGGCAGAAAGACATTCAGGAATAGAGCTGCTCGAATTATTCATTACAAATAAATTATCCAATTAATTTAGGCAATTTTTCTGATCATTAATAATTTACAAGCTGCTCCTGACAGTGGTGGATGTGTGCATCAGCCCGGATCCTGACAACACTTAGACATGTGTTTAGCTCTTCGTATTCCCCATAATCCCATTGAACTCCATCAATTTTCTCTGTGTGCTGCAGGTGAGCCTACAGAGAGCTTGTGAACAGCCTGTTTCCCTGCACGGTTTTTTGAGGAGTAATCATTTGCCTGAGTCATGCAATATTGTGTCTGTGCCTAATTGGATGAATGACAGTTCTCCAAGAGGGCAAGTCTTTATTTTCACACAAAGAGATTTGATTTGAATAAAGCAGCAGCTTCACAGACATCATGGAACTGTTGGAATGGGTCCAGAGGAAGGCCACGAATATGATCCAAGGGCTGGAACACCTCTGCTATGAGGACAGGCTGGGAGAGTTGGGGTTGTTCAGCCTGGAGAAGAGAAGGCTCCAGGGAGACCTTAGAGCAGCCTCCCAGTACTGAAAGGTGCTCCAGGAAAGCTGGGGAGGGGCTCTTGGTGTGCAGGGATAGGACAAAGGGAATGGTTTTGAGCTGAAAGAGGGGAGATTGAGATGAGATCTTAGGAAGAAATGTTTCCCTGTGACGGTGGGGAGGCCTTGGCCCAGGTTGCCCGGAGAAGCTGTGGCTGCCCCATCCCTGGAGGTGTTCAAGGCCAGGTTGGATGGGGCTTTGAGCCCCCTGATCCAGTGGGAGATGTCTCTACCTGTGGCACAGGAGTCAGAACTGGATGGGCTTTGAGGTCATTTCCAACCCACAGCACTCTATGATCCTATGATAACCAAATATTGGTTATCATAGGATCATAGAGATACCCTACACAAACACAGACCACAGGAATGCAGGGTTCTGAATGCTGCTTGGCCATAGACACCTTACGAAGAATAACGCTGCCAGGAGAAGGTAGAAGAGCAATTGCCATGTGTTGGAAAGCATTTTTAAAAAGGGAAAGGCATCACAAGGAGCCTATTGTGTAATTTGGCTTCCTGGCCTATTTGTATATTTTAAATTTTGCCATCCCAAATGATAAACAGGTTCTTGTGCCACCTCTGCTAAAACCTCATCCAGCTCATCCTGTAGTAATAAGGAGGCTGCGGGCTGTCTTTGACCTGCCACACCTCTGTTCACTCCTGTTCAATGCACTTGTGGGTGGTTTGAATGGTTATTATTCATAGTGCTTTAAGGATATCTTATTATGGAGTACTTCTGAAAGAAGAAAATAATTATTAGTTAGCCAATTTATAATGAGCTTTCTCATGTGCTGGTTCCTGTTTCTCCACAGGTCCAGGTGTTTTGTTCCTCAGTTAACACTCTCTCAGATAAAATCAAATATTGTAGTGAGTCCCCTGTAAATAAGATGTAATTAAACGTAACTATTATTATTAATGGTTTAAACAATTAAGCAAATGCAAAGCTATGCTGACAGCTAAGTGCAATGCCATGCAAACTTTCAATTACCTGCTGTCCACCAACTGCTGCCTCCCTCAAATCAGCATAAATTGCAGATCACTTGGGTTCTTTCCAGAGAGACCCAGTCAAACGCAGTATGGTCTCAGAGACTGACATAACCAAACATGATAGCTAAAACACAAAGGCAAGCAGGCTTATTTTTGTATCTGATATCTGACAACAACTTGGATATAGTGAGTATGTGATTCAATTTTGTGTGTCAGATGGCAGTGGAGCAGACAATAAGGTGTCCACAGTATTTATGAACAGGCAAACACCACAGTTCACTGACGAGGCAAAATAATTTTAGGTAGCACTGAACCTGTCTGCTTGCATTAGGTTGGGGCAGATTTCTGGGTTGGGTAGCAAAGCTGTGACTTATTTTTTTCCCTTTAAGAAAAGGCTGATAACAGCTCTCCCTGCCAGCACAGAACAGAGGGCAGCTCTGACCGCTAAGCCTTTTTCTCACCCTCTTGTCTAACTCTTAACAGAGCCACTTTCATTTGTGCTCAGCACAACACAGGCGTCTGCTGGGCTGGATTTCAGTCATATTGGTGCAATGTCCATGTAAGATAGGAAAAGAAATGTTGCCCCTGTGGTCCCAAGGAGGAATAAGCCTCAAATCAAGTGGCTCTGGTCTGTGCCAGGAGGTTCAGTCCTGTGTTCCATGGTGAGTTTACTCAGATACCACCATGTCCAGTCTTTCTCTCAAACCAAGCTGGGGCGGGAGGGAGGTGGTTCTGTTATTGCTCTGCTGGCCATCAGTTAGGAAGAATATTAACACAATTTCTACAGTATTATTAGGAAAAGCTTTTCCACTAGAATATCCTTCAGCCTGCCAGAGGAACTACCACAGCCTGTGCTGTAACTGCCATGATACCAGTACTCCGCTCTTTCAGAACATACATTTGTGGACAGACATGGGTGAAGAGATGTTTCCAGGAGGTCCAAAGGCAGCAGAGGTTTATACATCAAGACTTGTGGTAACACAGCACTCTAACCAACTCAGTGCTCTTACACAGGTGCAAAATCCAAACAATACTACCCCAACAGATGCTCTCCTTGACTGAGAGCAGTAGGTCTAGAGCTAGATGGAAATTACCGATTGAGACGTGTCTCGTCTTCCACTGTAAAAATCTCTACACTCACATTATTCTGGGGAATAATTAATTCTGGAAAACAAATGTCAGTGTTGACCATGCAGCCACAAATCTGGTGACATAGGAATGTGCCAGCCAAAGCCTTTGGATTTGTGGGCACAACCTGGGCTGCCTCCCTTGCCACAGAAGGATCTGCACTGGTCAATGATTTGCAAAGATGAGTTATGAGGCTCTCCTTGACCACCAAGGAAATTTTGGCCCCAGGGAGGTCCTCCATCATCCCACATTGCCAGGGCAAATGGGGCAAGGGAAAGCCACTGTTCCTCTCTTAAAGAGGAGGAGCTGTGGTGAGTCCCTGGAACTGGGCCTGGCTGTGGCTCCTCCCAGCAGGGCGAAGAGGCCCATCATCACCCCAAAACTTGCTCCTGCCCTCTCTGCAGTCAGCGCCTGCTGCCCAACTGTGCCTTTGCTGGGGGACACTTTGATAGGTACCCTGCCTCCAGCTAGAGTGGTGTTTCAATCAGACAGAGGCTTTACTCAGGGGATGAGGGAGGTTAGGGAAGAAAGAGAAAAAAATCAACTATTCCCTCTCAGAAAGTTTCACACTGATCCTGTGAATTATTCTTTGAATCTGACCATATTCAGAAACATATTTTCCCTTAGAATTGCCAACTGGCCCCAAATTCTCTGCCCTGACTGCACTCAGAAGTCTTCGTCCTAATCCCAAACTATTCATCCCAACACTTCTGCTGCCATCAATAGATTTAAGATGTTTTTAATGCCTTCCTTGAACTTGCCTTGTCTCCTGTCAGCCAGCCAGAAGTGGTTTTTATCAGGAATAAGATTCAAAGAGCCTGCCCTGCAGCAATCCCATCGTGCACTTCTTTGTCAGAATCCTAATGACGATTTATATATACTTAAGAGACTATCTCCAGCTGTAAAACTGAAAAGCTTCTGGGGGTCTGTACAGTTCCCTGACCTCAGACCTATTTTTATATTTTGATCTTGGGGATAGTGCCTCCCAACTCTCCGAATCCTCGAGTTATCCCTGCGGTAACAAAGCGCTGGCTTAACCAGTAGTAGCAAGACTTAAAACAGGGCACTCAGGATCAAAGTGGCTAACAAACTTGAGCATTAGCCACTGCGCCAGCCCTGGGGATCGGCGCGTTAAACCGCGGCACGAAGGTGGCTGAGCCTCCGTGCTAAAACTAAACACTGCTAAAACTAAACATTGCATTAGGACCTGCACCTAACGGGCCATTTTGGCTGAGGTTTGTGTGAAAGCATGCTCAATTTACCACGCAAAGCAGGCACCCACCACACGCTCTCCTCCCGAGCAGAGAGGAATTACACAATTATGTTGCTTTTAGGCTCCATGGAGCTATTTTTAGGATTTTTCCCCGTGTTGTTTTCTTTCACTTTCATCTCAAACCATCACAGAAGAGATTTTGCCTGATTGATTCAGAAGGAATGAGGAAATACAGAGAGTTGCGAGAGCACCGATGAGTCTGGATTAAGAAAAAACATAGCCAGGATAAGGTTCTGTCAATGAACTGACACTTCATTTTCTCCCCATTGTGTGCTTACCAGAAGAGCAGTACACTGGCAACAAGGATGATCACATGAAGGCGGGAAAACACAACTGTCAGGCTTCAAGGACAAAGCCTATTCTTACATTGCCATTCCTTAAATCCAGACATTAGAGCAAAAGGAATGAGAAAAAAGCGGCTCACTCATGGATAGCTTACTGAGGATACGGCAAAAGATTATGCTAATCTTCTCTTCATTGTCCTCTGCAAAATGTTTTCATACCATGCCTTTTATCTGTGGAAGGGATGCACAACCTCTCAACTCTGTGACAGCGAGCACTTTCTGTGTGGTTTCTGCGTAATTAACACCAGCACTAGACCTTTTCATTTTTGCTACTCAAGCTTATGGCCTTTTAAGGGTACCCACAGGGGAGCATCCCTCACCCCTTTGCTTCTGGCCTAAGTGATAGTCCCAGCTTATCCTTAGCTACGTATACCATCTGTTAATAGCAGAAGGATCAAAAACTTTTGGCTAGCCTGCGTTTTCCAAAGAATAGGGGCAGGCAGCCTAAACAACACATTAGACAAGATTTCTGAGAGTTTTAATTCTTAGTTGGGGCCTAAAAATACTTTGGGTTTTATTTAAACTGCTATTGCATTTTTGTCTAGATTACGTTCACATGCACAGTCATCTTAGGAGGTGGCTTGAATGAGATAAAAGTCAGCATTTAAGATGAAATCCATTCTAACCCAGTCCAGTTTTGTCAAGGAAGTGTGATATGTTGGATATCTGTATTTTTTGGCAATCTGCACACAATAGAGATTAAAGCTGCAATTTTGCCCTAAAGTGGTCACCTCTCTTTTTCAGAGTAAAATCAGACACTTGAGAGTGTATTTGATACCAATGCACCCCAAAGGTGACACAGGAATCGCCTCTGAGCACCACAGACCCCACCTGACACCCACAATCAGACTTGTCTCATTTATCTCCATAAACTGTGGAACACTTAAAAAAGTGAAAATAATATTATTGAAATCTCTCTTTTGACAAATTATTGGGGTGCTTCAGCATTAATAACTATTTTCACCAGCTTTCCTACACACAGATTTTATCTAATTGAAAGTGGAGTCTTTTTAGTCCTTTCCCATCCAGGTACATTATTTCCCCAGTCCATTTTCTCACCAGGTCTTGCCATGCTGGTGCCATGGCTCCTGGGTACATACACACCACGTTTGTTTTGAAGGTAGAAAACACAAAGCATGTTTCACAAGAGTGTTTCAGAGGCTCCCTACCTGGCTGCCCCATGCCCAGGAGCAGGGTCCAGCACAGGAGACTTTGGCCTGTCCATGCAGTTCTCCGCGGGTCCATCTTTGTCTCCTGCCACTTTAGAGTTTGTGGAAACACGACTAGAGGCCAAATAAATTAAGAACAAGTGATATTTTGGTGGTGTTTATGAGACTGGGGGAGATCAAAATGAGATCTTAAGAAGAAATGTTTTCCTTTGAGGGTGGGGAGGCCCTGGCCCAGGTTGGCCAGAGAAGTGGTGGCTGCCTCATCCCTGGAGGTGTTCAAGAACAGGTTTGATGGGGCTTTGAGCCCCCTGATCCAGTGGGAGGTGTCCCTGTCCATGGCAGGGGTTGGAACTGGATGGGCTTTGAGGTCCCTTCCAACCCAAACGATTCTGTGATTCTATAATGACATCTGAATCTGCCTTGGGTGTGGATGATGCTGTAGAGAGTGACCAGATATCTGCACTGCCTTTCTGGGCATGATACTGGATAGAGGGAGCTAAACTCCTTTGCGGTCTGTCCAGAAGCACCTGATGTGATTATGTAGTAGTGATGGGCTAAAAGCACAGCTTTTCTTTCCATTTCCATGTGCACTGAATACTCTCCCCTCCCCGAGAAAGACAAATGTGCCTAGAGATGGTTTGGCAACATGACAGATGGTAACTACCACTGTGGCTTATTATAGTGCTGCCAATGTCTCAGATGTGCATTAAACTCATACACTGACAGGAATTCTCAAGAAAATGTTGTTCTACATTTTCCTGCACAGGCATAATCCTTTTTCAAACAACAACAACAAAAAAAAAAAACAACAGAGACAAGAAGATTTAAACCCCTATTTGTCAGGATGTCCTGCACCAAAGGGTGAATACTATACAGAAACTCTGTTCCTGATCAGAACTAACACCATGTTCTTAAATCGGAAACCAGCCTGTTCATCATTGCACATAAAGAACCTGGAAGCCTCACGACTTCCATCAGTTCTCCTCCCAACAACATAAAGTTGCTGTCTGCCCCACAGAGAAACAAGCTGCAAAATAAGGGCTTGAAAGAGAGAGCTTTTAAAAACTTAAGATGGGAGTAAACAATTAATTAAATTCATATCACTTAAGTGTTCTGAATGAATGAATACAGCCTATTTCTTTTTAAAAATACCATCCTTTGAACTGCTGAAAACATAGATGTCCTCAATTTCCTTCAAAGCCAATGCAAATTCTGGATCTATAGAGAGAAAAAGCAGGTCATAGGACATTTATGCTCACCTTTCCTCTCTGGGAACCTGAGCTCAAATCCTGCATTAGAAGGCAAAAGAACACGACAGTGCTGATTGTTGGCGATCCCTGTCCACACCTAAAAAATCAAGCCATAATTTGCCATTATACCTTCGTTTGCTTAGAGAGGCTGCCAAGATCTTTAGGAAGCTGAGCTTAGGCTGCTGCCAGGACAAAACAAAGTGAAGAAGTTTCTCAGCATCCAGCTGTCAGGCTCAGACTTAGTCCTGTATGAGCCTTCATTTTCATAGGCACTGCCAATCAATAACATCTCATTTCACAAAGAAATATAGGAGAAGGAATTGCACTGGGAACCACTACCACAGACTCTGCTGCTGTGAAGCTGTCAAGGAGAAAAGTGGGAAAACAAACACTTTTTTACATTTTGAAACTGCTGTACAAGAAACAAGTCATGAGCTGGAAAATAGACTTGGAAGCTGTTTTTTTGTTCTATGCGAACACAAATCACTCAGGTTGCTTTTATTATAAAAATAGTCACAATGTCCTAAAGGCACAATTCCAGCAATAGTTTTGTTTGGTGAATTCAAGTAGAATTCACATAATTTGTGATGAAAATTGAAAACTGACTGTACAGCGTCCAAACTTCCAAATACATTGGAAAAACCATAAAAGGGGTGGGAAAGTCACATGGCAAATTTTCACTCTTTCTTCTAGAAGGGAAATATCTCAGTACCTGCAGAGAAAAAAAGCCCACCCAGCAGAGAGGATGTTTTTGTCTGGCTCCCATCCAGCCCCACAGACATATATGGAGTTCCTTCTTGTCTGCACCAGAGAAGAACACACGTGTTCCTGTCTGTGCTCTGTAGGCCAGATTTTCAGTCTGTGTCACCAGGAACTATTTAAAATTGCCCTGTGCCGTGTGAATAATTTTAAGTCATCTTAACAGGATGCATTTTACATGCAAATATAAAAATATAACCTAAACACAACATATCCTTGTTGCTAACATTCACAGCAGGCTCGCAGTGTCCAGAGGATAATAATTCTTGTAAACCCTCTGAAACCTCGAAAGAGGCAATTTCCTTCCCTACCTTCGGCCAGGATCCTGGTGCAGCCACACTCCAAACAAAACTGTGTTTGTAGGAGGAAAGCCTTCATTAGACTCAAACCAATAAGGTCAAAACCTTTGGCTCGCTGCCCGTAACTCTATTGTCTTTCGGAAGTTTCCAAAATTTTCCCATGATGGGGGAAAAAAAACGGAGGTAGATTTGCAAGTGTCTCTTTAAGAGTGCTTTCACAAAGTTACGCTTAACAAAACGTTGCTCTCAGTAGCAGGTCTGTAAAATCTCCTATTAACTAGAGACAAACCCCTCACCAGCAGCTTGGGTTTTCTGAAATAAATGCACAAATAACCTGGTTTGAGTCCCACAGAACTGGCTGCCCACCGTCCCCACGAGCGCTAAGAGTCAGTGCTTTCTGTCCTCAGCAATGCGGTTTTGTGGAATTATATTACGCCAGATCTCCTACCCCTCTGCAGAGCAGCATTGCTGTGAGAACACCAGTTACTGGCTGCCCAGAGTTTTACTCGCTATAAGCTGTTTAGGCCACATGAAACCTGCAATACACTGTTAGATCTTTACAAATTTCATGAAATCTTTTTCGGATATCCAAAAAATCCTGAACCGCTTGAATCTTTTGTCTCCCAGCACTGGGGACTGACCCCTAATCTCTTTCCCAGCCAGTATTCCAAATCTGCAGCCAACCTTGTCACTGACTCCAACAGCTGCTTAAATTCACCAGAGGGGATAGCAGCAATCCTACTTCTAAAAGAACACCACAAGGCTTACGTTCATGATGCCTTGAGGAGACACTGAAAGGAAGGTCAAAGGTGAAGAAAAGATAAAGTGCGGTACAAGAAGATCAGTAAAGTTGAATCTTCTTGATGAAAAACTCATGTCTGTTTTTCAGGATGCAAACAACATAACTTCATTTCAAAAAGCCTCTGGTTTTTGTTGATTTTTTTTCTCCTCTTTAGGTTTGGAGTATTTTGAAGTTTATTGAAGGATTTTTTCCTTTTTTTTAGGTCAGAGCTCTGTGCATCTAAAAGCCTTATTCAGTTGTTCTTGTCACGAGTACTTTGTCTTACACAGGCTGCATTACTCTTGTAAACAGAGGCAGCATCAAAGTGAAAGCAGATAGAGTCACATCAGTGGATTAAGGCCTTCTGCATGATAAAGTAGCTACCTAGGGTGGGATAAACTTAATATGTGAAAGAATGTTATTGAGGAGGAATAAAGTGCCAAAACTCTGTCATTCTCTTCGTAATGTCCTAATCTAATGCCTGACACCAAGGCCTTAGGCCAGTGTTAGTGTTAATCAATGAAATACCCATCTGTGTTCCCTGTCCTTATCGCTATTTAGAACTAGCCTAAACTCAATTATTTTCCCTTAGAGACCAAGATGGGATTTTAAGTTGAGTGAAAGGGATTGTGTCCCACAAAGAAATCCCAGTGTTAAAATGCAGAGGTGTCAACATTACTAACTAAATTTCAGTTAAACAGAGATTAAATGCTACTTCTTTGGACATGAAACACTGCATAGATTAAACCTGGTTAAAAATCCTTATTTAGAAAGTGGCTAAAAACTGTTAAGCAGTTTAATCAACTTATAATGTAAATTTTGTTCCCTTGTATGCATTATTTATCCCCTGCAATAAGCATTATACAATAAATGTTTGAAAAGCACACTCGGCTAAAGCAATAGGAAAGCACAGCCTCTTGCTGTTACCCAAAGCTGCAGCAATGCAGACAGTGCCAGATACATAATGGTTATCTGAGGAGTGCGTAATTTATCCCACGAGTGAGCTGCAAATCTCATAATTCAAGGCTGCCGTAGCCACCAATGAGTTATGGAGGTGTTTTTCACAAGTGGGATTAATCTCACATCCCAGCGATGCTCGCTATTGTATTTTCAGTTTATATCACCAAGATACAGAATATTGCCTTTTTGATTGTATTAAATTTCCCAACTTCTTTGGCTTCTCTTCTGTGCCCTTTTTTATTAATTAGAACTTTGTGAAGACAGGAGGACTCTGCAGAAACACACAGACATTAAGGACATTTCCAAGTGGGTCAGTAGAAGAGAGATAAATAAAAATCTGAATTAAAAAGGAATAAATACTTCCAGCTGCTTCACAATGAGCACTTTCTGGGGTTAATTTCTGCAAAGATTCTGTGCTGAACTCACTATGTGCATTTCTTCCTGATTTTTTTTTTCCTTGTTTAATGGTAAATGCACTACCACAAGCATATTTTTTGGCAATTTTTTTAAGGCTGGCATGAGAAATGTTACATAAATGAACAGCAAAAGCATTTTTTTTCTAAAATAAATGTGCATTTTGTTAGTTACATGTGAATAAAAATGATACTGAATTGACCAAAATCAGATAAACATTTCTAATATGATCATCATGGAGGTACCAGAATAAAAACAGAGAAGACATCTCTGTGGTTCACTTTCTCTGCCAATAACTCTCCAAGTGCAACCACCCTCGTGGTCGTGGTCTCACTCTTAGACACCCTACTCACCTCCTTTTGGTTCAGTGCTAATATAATTTTCTTGATTGCCACTTTGCATCTTTGTTTGGCACCTCAAGCAATTTGGCTGCAGAGAGGGTGACAACTTTTTCTAACCACTGGTTGAAAAACCACAGGATGCTGAAAGTGGTTTTGGTGCAGTGAGGGGCCTTTTTTAGCCAGAACTATGGGCATAAATGAAGTGGAGCTTTCTGATCAGGAGGGTCCCTGCTCTTTCTCCCCCCTCTCCAGCAGAAGATACACTTTCTTATTGGCAAGCAAGACAACTGCTTTCTCATTTGAAGAGTAACCTCTACATTTTTAGACTACAAGCCTTTTTAATTTAAAAAATAACAGATTTCTGACCTGGCTAATTGGGACCTCAGACATGGGAGCTGGTTTTATGCGTTATACAGTCAAGAGGAAAAAACAAACATTATTATGTGAGGGTTTGGGGTTGGGTTTGGTTTTTTTTTTCCTTCAAGAGGGAGGGATAGACTATTTCAAATTATAGGCAGTTGTGAAATTTTGGTTTACACACTGTGGAAAATGTAAGTAGTTCTTGGGTCATTTAGATATTTCTCAAGGTGACAGTTGGAAAAGTTCATAAAAAAGCGTTGTTTGAAGCCTGAAAAAGTAATTTTGTCAAGATTTATGGGCAGTATTAAAGACTTGAGGAACTAAGGGATTCAAAAAATCTTCTAACACAGCTGAGTGAGCTTTGGCTTGTACTTCAGACAGCACTGTATCTTCTTGGGTTAGCTGAAATTGTTAATGATAATATAGAACAGAAGGTTGGTGCGAGGGTTTCTCTTAAAAAAAATTACGCTTTTTAGCTCCATTCTCCTCTCCAAGGTCTCAGTATTACTTTGACTGCATAAAATTGTTCCTAGAGGGTTGCATTACAAAGGCTGAGTCTACCCGATTTTGATGGTTCCCAAACTTAAAGAGAGGCACACACCACAATAAATAAAAAGGTGCTGCTAGTATCAGGCATTTAGATGTCCCATACTGGCAAAAATCTGAAGCCAGCTGTACACTGTCCTCATTACAGATCGACCTTTCGTGCTCACAGTGACAAATGCTAAAAGAATGTGCTGGCTCGAAGTTCTTAGTAGTTCTTTACTTGGGGTTTTCTTGAAAATGTAGGGGTGCTTGAGTGGCTTTAGGTGGGTTTTGATAACAGAGAGGGGTGACTGAGGAGGTCACCCCTTACACTTATGAACCAGGGCAAAGCTTTGCTACTTGCCTCACTCTCCAGCCTGGCATTAGAGGGCATCATGTTATTGCAGCTCCCACCTCACGAGACAGACATAAAAACAGATTCATCCGCATGGATGCAAATAAAAGTCCAGACTTCCTGTCACGAGTTGTATCAGTTATAGTACACGGCAGCTCTGATTCATTCTTCCAACCTGAATCCCCCGGTGGTTGTTACAAGCAGTTTACTTTCTGCCTGTAATTGCTGGGTGTGATTTCTGTGCATGATAAGTACGCGCCACGCTGCAGAAGAGGCTGCATTTCAACAGTTAAATGCCTCCCTGCTTAAGCAACGTGCAAAAAGTACGGCCAAACACTTGAAATCCTTGTAGAAAACACGGCGAGCTTTGAGATTTTGGTGGTGGGAGGGCCTCAGGTTCTCACTAAATGCTCACAAAAAGCACTTGATAGAGCACAGTGTTTTCTCTCTTTTAAATTCTTAGAGGTAAGGAGTCCCAGGAAAAGTGAGGCCACGGCACAGACTGCCTTGAAGCACAACATGCGCAAGAATAGGAATCCAAACCAACAGTACACCTGCAGGAAACGAGCTTCTCTTTTCCCGATGGACAACTGAGCAGGGCACATTCCCCAGGAAAAGGCAGAGCCAAGGAAAGGGTCCCCATGCCCTGTGCACCCCTGCACCGTTTCAGCCATGGGCCCCTCTCCTGAAGGCAAGCTGGTGCAGAGTAACTCTGCCCCACCTCCTTCACAGGGCTGGAGCTACGAGCCACAAGACAACCAACCTCACGCAAAGGACGCAACCTAATGCAATTCCAGTATAAATTATGTATGAACGTTGAACAAGACAGTCAGAAGGCACATTGTGTAATTCAGCAATTCAATCACGTTTGTTGTTAACGTACAGTACCGCACGCTGTAGCTGGAGAGGAGAACTGTCTCAGAGTCAAGTGGATCAAAACCAGTCTATGAGAGCCAACTAAAAAAGGCCATTGTACTTAGTTGAGTGAAGTGGAGAATGAAGTGCTCTCCCTCAATTAAGGAAAGTGTGGTGGAGCTGATTAACCTGCTTGTTACCTTGGTAACCTGAGACTTAGATTGTGAATGAATGCATAAGGCTGTGGACACCTTTTATCAGATGAGTGATGAACAGTTTGAGAGAGAGAATGACAGGGCTGAGGGCTGCTGGCACTTAATCTCTTCATGACACGACAGTCTTAATTGATAAGCGGTCATCAGGGCTACTCTATATATAAGTCCCCAATAAACGGCACGGCAGGCGCATGCTACGCTGCAGGTTGTGTTCACAGACCTAAACACTCAAACCCCTCCATCAGTGCAACTCCCCTGAGCTGCCACAAAACCGCCTGGCTTTGGGATGGGCTGAGGTCTCACAGCATCCCCCGAAACCACCAGATGTCCTGTACACAAAGTGCTTGTTCTGCACCTTGTGCACCTCCTCTCTCCGCTCACTTCACTCCTTGTCCTTTGTGCATCTCAAGGCTAATGGATAAGACTTCATATTTATTAACATTAAGCATCTTTCAGCAGCTCGCTGCCCCTCTCCAGAAAGGGCCTGAGGCTACATTCTCCCCTCAGTTACCCCTGTCCAATCCCATTGGCTTCAGTGAGCCTGAACAGGTGTAAGCAAGGAGAAAATTTGGCCCCCTGATGTCTAGGAATTGCATTATCTGTGTTCACCACTGCCTTGGCTTTGTGTTACTGGCAAGTATAATTAATTTATAGTTTGTCTTACCCTCTTAGTTGTTTAATAAATAGATGAAAACAGAAGACTCCTGAGGGACTTACTCCAGTTACCTGTAATAGAAACTCCCCTACTGATACAGCTTTTTCAGGAATAGCCTTACTCTTCTTTTTATCAATTCTTTATGAATTTTCATTATCTTCTCTGGATTTTGCAGTTCTGCAAAATCACATTTCTTGTTTGTCATGATATGATCCATTAAGAAAAAAATGGCGATGCCCCAGCTGCTGAAAATAGAGCTGATCTTAAACTGAAAATATTTCCCGTTTGACTTTTGCCACGACCAAAGTCTGGGTTTAGCGTGAGGAATACGATCAACTAGCAATAAGTCACAACAAATCACGTTGCCATAAAGGCTGTTGCCTGAATTAAATCAAAGAAAAAAGGAAGGAGTCCGCTGGGAAGAAAAAATGACTCCTTAGGAGGTTTAACTAGTTTTGCAGGCCTGGATTTAAGTTTTCTGAATAGCAGTTACTGTTCTATATGCTTGGCTGTCTTAGAAATCTGGAGCTATGTGACTACCTTCCAACACTAAATCTGTTCTTTATTAAACTAAGAACATATAACACTGAGACCAGCAAAACCAGCCAAGCGCAGATAAATGGTCATCTAATGCAGAAGAGAGAAACCTTCACCCAACGAGAAGGAAATCCCTCCAATGAGAGCATCATGGCTATTTCTGCTAAAACCAGTAAACTCATGATTAACATGGGGCAATCTTTAGCTTTCTGAGCACTTTACAAAAGGCACAGTCATCATCCCTATCTTGTAGGTGTGTTATGAAGAGCCGCACCCGAGCCAAAGATCATCTCTGGGCCACCTGTTCCAGTAAAGTCGGGGATGCCCTATCCCTGGAGGTGTTCAAGGCCAGGCTGGATGGGGCTTTGAGCCCCCTGATCCAGTGGGAGGTGTCTTCTCTTAACCAAACCTGTTGTACCCCAAGCAAGCCAGTTCAGTTGAATCCCATTCCAACATGCTTGCTTCACAGCCACTGAAAATTGCACATTCCTGACTTGCTTTGTACAGTAGTGTTGCTTTTCACATTTTTTAAATCTTGTCCCTGATTTCCTCTGAACTTCCAGTCAAATCTAAGCAGCATTAAGTTTACAAATACAGGACATTGAATGACTTGCAGAGCCTTTAGCTGCATTAACGATGCATGTAGAGCACTTATTGAATGGCCATTAGGTCCAGAGCAAGCCACCCACTCCAGACGTGGCACCCTTCTCACCTTCTTCTAAATTAACACCTCTCCTCCTACAAGTATGGATTTCTTGTCACAGAAACAGTTGTCTTCCAGTAGAGATACAACAGATGGTTTTTCCAGCATTGTGCAACTTTCAGTTGATAACTAGAGATCAATGTATTATGCATGTTCTACTGCTCTAATAAATACAGGATTGACTTGTTTACTGCACTGGTGTTGCCTCGATTAGCACTGTGTTTCTCTAGGCCATTATTCATTGGTGAGAGGAAGTTAAGACCCACTTGGTTCTCCATTAATCTAACTGTGTGAAACAAACTGGTTCATTTTTCAGCTTGTGTTGTTTGTTACTTAATGAGGAGAAATCGATTATTACATTGCTGTCATTAACACCCTATTTATGAAGTGCAACATTGTTTATTTTTCAACTTCGAGCAACAAATTAGTGCCTCTTGATTCTCTGTGGAATTTCTGTCTTGAAAGTTCCCCCATCAGGCCAAAATGTACACCCAGAGTCCACAGCACAGCACCCTGGAATAGATTTCAGGACAAGTCTTTCGGTTGTAATCAGTCAGGAGTGATTTTCCCTTCTCATTGCCATCACTTGGGGTTGGTACATGCCTGGCATCTAGGACCTAGGCCCAGTCCCTCCAGTTGATTGTGTATCTCTAAAGACTGCAAACAGGCAAGGAACCCTGAATCTATCCAAACTTTGAAATTCCACCCATATTTCTACATCTTTATATAGCACCTAGCAAGGATTGTCCTTGTGGGACTAGAAGGACTCTTCAGACTACAAATGAAGACACAATGAACTCTTGGATTTTGTTTGGTGCAGGCAACAGACAGTTTGCTAACCAAGGGCACTTGCCCTGCCTAGCAATGAGGTTGCCAACGTGAGTACATGACGCACAAAGGCCAATCAAACTCTCCGCTGTTGTCAGGGTAAGGTGGGAAGGGATAATTACCATGCGTTAAATAAAATCCCATGCCCCTTTATAGGGGTAAACCAACTTTTCCTCTAGATAACTGAAAGAAAGGCACAGTTCCTGCTTGAAATATTATTTGAATGCTTTAGCTTGTTACTGTAGGTCACACTATGTGACAGGTTAGCCAGAGTTTCACCTAGGCACTTGTTATCACTTAAAATAATTCATATATAGCAAAATCCTGCTTCAGACATCAAGACAGACAGATGCATCTAGTGTTCTACACTGAACTGAGGTACTATGGTAGAACATAATCACATCCTGAACAAATAAAAATACCTGTAAAACTTATTATAAGTTATTTTCTTCTAATTACTACATATTTGTGTTGAATCTCAAATAATTTTGGTTTTCTCCATTCCTCCTCTTCTGCTTGAATCAACCACATAAACTGCAATGAAAGCATGTCAATTTCCCAGAAATATATCACTATTGTTACTGTGGAACTGCAGCAACTGGCTGGACAGGGATGGCCTTCTGGACCCTTAGATATTATGCTCATCCTGCCCAATATTATAGTGGAAGTCAGATCCTCACCTAACCCAAGGGGGACGAGGGGACCATTGGCTTTATTCATTTCACCACTAAAGAGCAAACATCCCAATAAAACATCTGACTAAAAGAAAGGTTCCTGTAGCTGTATTTTGGGTTTGTGTGTGCTGCTGGAAGAGGTCAACTCTGTTAATGGCTCGTGAGAAGCGTGTGTATAAATGTGCTCACTGCTGGGCAATCACTCGCCTTTAACGTGCAGAGAAATCAGCAGAGACTCATATGGATGTTTTATTAATTCTTCCTCTGTCTCAGTCTGTGCAGACCTGGTGTGTGCAGTTATTTAGGAATGTTTATGTTTGAGACCAGATAAGAAAGTTGATTGACTACCACGCTTCATTTGCCCCAGGAATGTTAAAGAGGAGGAAAAGGTTCAACATTTCCAGGAACAGTGTGTAAAGACACGTACGAAATTCAAATTGCCTTACAAAGAGACCCCCTTTCCAGCTGCCTGACAAAAACCCTGCAGCTTTTCCTATGTTGGTTGGTAAAAGTAGAACATATTGTTCTACGGTGGGGAGAGCTCTTTCATCACAGAATGGTTTGGGTTGGAAGGGACCTCAAAGCCCATCCAGTTCCAACCTCCCTGCCATGGGCAGGAACACCTCCCACTGGATGAGGGGACTCAAAGCCCCATCCAACCTGGTCTTGAACACCTCCAGGGATGGGGCAGCCACAACCTCCCTGGGCAGCCTGGGCCAGGGCCTCCCCACCCTCACAGCAAAACATTTCTCCCTAAGATCTCACAGTATCACAGTATCACAGGTTGGCAAGGACCTCCAAGATCATTGAGTCCAACCTATAACCTACAACCCAACACTAACACCAACACTAACACCATCATTCTAACACCATCTCATCTCAATCTCCCCTCTTTCAGCTGAAAACCATTCCCCCTTGTCCTGTCCCTGCACTCCCTGATCAAGAGCCCCTCCCCAGCTTTCCTGGAGCCCCTTTCAGCACTGAGAGGCTGCTCTAAGGTTTCCCTGGAGCCTTCTCTTTTCCAGGCTGAACAACCCCAACTCTCTCAGCCTGTCCTTGTACAGGAGGTGCTCCAGCCCTTGGATCATCTCTGGGGCCTCCTCTGGACTTGCTCCAACAGATCCATGTCCCTCCTGTGATGAGGGCTCCAGAACTGAATGCAGGACTCCAGGTGGGGTTTCACAAGAGTGGAGTAGAGGGGGAGAATCCCCTCCCTTGACCAGCCAGTTTTCTGAGTTACCTTCTTAGGCTCAGAAGCCTAAAATAGGGAACAAGGGCAAGTTCTCCAGATTTTCTAAGGAAAGTTGGAAGAGGGTGTTTGCTGCAACAAATGTACCAAAGGAGATCTCAGAATGCAAGACAGGTGACCAAAACATAGACTACAATAACAAGCAGCACAGAAAAAACCAGAGAACTCGGCAATTGCTTCTGAAGGAATAACTGCAGTGTCTGTAGAGCAATATTCATATTTCAGCTGTTAGAGTGATCACCGGCTGCTCTGTGAGGTTCATATAACTGAGAGGTGTTTGAATTGGATATATGGGACTGTCCTTCACAGCCCAAGTTACATTATGCTCGGGTTAGTTTCCCCAGTTCCACGCAGCAGCTCACAGGCAGAGTGCTAGATGTGGTTTTACCCTTTACATATTAAACAGACCCACTGTACAGGCAACAACAGCTGCTCCTGAGCCTCATTCTAGGGCATGGAAGATCTCAGGAGTTTTCTCCCTCATTCACAGAGACAGTAAGTTATATGAACATCTGTGGATAGCCCATACCATCAGGAGAGTCATTGTCAAGGATAAACTAAATAAAACCTCCATAAAGTATGAAAGACCAGTCTGATTTCTTATTCTGACAGAATCCCTAATAGTGCTTAAATTTAGAAACACAGCTTTAATTCTACTCCAAGAAAGCTTTCCAAACCAAAGATGACTTCTTGGTCAAGCAGATATGACAATTGCATAGAAGCAAAGAAGGTTTTGCAAATATCTAGTCTCACAAAAATGTAAAGAACTGTGTTTGGTTGCACAGATACATCATCTATGGCACAGATACGTGAGGGTGAGACTTGAGGGTAAGAGAGATTTCTTCCACATATCTGGCTCTGGAATGTTCCAAGAGCAAATCCATATCCAATGGGAAGTTGGAATGGGAATGAACATAAAGGTAAGCTGCTTCCCCATGAGCACCTCTCTTTTAGCCATGTCCTGTGAAGCTGGAATTGACTTGGCAAGCTTGCAAAGAATGCTGAGCATCCGTTCCTCTGTCCCTACAGTGATGTTCTCAGGGCAATGAGATGGTCTTCAGTATGTCCTGGCCAGAGGAGGCCCACAGTAACCTGTGAAAATTTACCTCCAGAGCAGAGAGACCACTAGGAAACGGCATAAAAAGAAACTTTGATTTGTGTGGGTATTAAAAAGGCACAGGTCTCTCTATTTGCTGCAGAAATGACCAAATTTCTCCACAGAGGAGTCATTCTCATTCATTATCTCTAAGGAATCTGATTCCGCTGCATGAGGGAAAATTTGAAAAGGTTTTTCTATCACTTAGCCCTCCCCTGTTACATCTCACAGATCTGTCTGGGACCGAGGGCACAAAATGATAGCTTCACTGCCCTCTGGTTAATCCACATTTGTGGCAACAGAGACCAGCATCTGATAAAGCCACACCAGTCCACACCATGACTAAATAGGTGTCTCTAGAAGGATTTAAAACCTTGGTGCAGCAAGGTATGTCTTAAGTGAGACAAATTCTACCATCAGGTGGAAGGAAATAGACTCAGAGTGATTACATGGGGATTCTCATCAACACCAGTTCCTGACAGCAGAATCTGACTGAGCTTTCTGCCCTGGCTGATTTCACTAATGGCTGATTTTACCAGCACGTGCCACATCCAAACCTCCCATCAGTACAGAAAGAACTCTGCATAAGCTGGCATGAAACAGGAGCCTTTCTGCTCAGGTTAGCAACGTTCCAGCTGGACAGGGCTGAGCTGAAGCTCACAGGAATCCGAGGCGCAGGCAAGCATCGCTATGGACTCTGAGACCCAAGAAATTCAAAGCTGATTAAACCACTTACCTTTGAGAAGGTAGAGCCAGTGGTGCTTAAAGTGGGGTGAGGCTCAATGTTTTGCTGACTGCTGTTGAAATTGGTAACAGACTTTGCATATTATATCACCAGGTTTTTTTGGTTTTATTTCACATGCAGTGTTTTTCTGCTTTTGACTTTGAGGTGTGAGGGGGAAGGCTCTAATCATATGGCCTTGTGCAGATGCTCCATTTGCATTTCTATTAATCCAGGCCCTCCTGGAGACGTTTGAGCATAGGCACAGCATGCTCTGCGTTTGAACTTGTGAGAACCCATACCACTGCTTAATAACTTAATACATATGTATAGCCTCCTTCAGACAGCCCACTAGGAGGCAGGAGCAGGGGGAGGCGCTACCAGTGCAGGGGCTGCAGGGCTCTATGGAAATGCATTTTGACAAGGAGGATACCTTGCTGAATAAAGGACCCAGGTCCTTAGTGCTGGACTGGTGTTGATTTAGGTCAGAAAACTTGTTTTACCCACAATTTGTACAAATGAGAGCTCACATGGTTCTGCTGGAGAATGTTTAAGGTGCCTGACAGATTTGCTTGCACCACTTGAACGTGCTAATGATACCTTCCACACAAAAGGTCTTACAGGAACCAAAACCAAGGCTGGGTCTTTGTCCCTCTCTACTTTTACCATACCCAAACACTTCCTCAGCAGGATACTCAACTCTGTCTCAGCAAATTGTGACAATCACCGCAAGAAATGTCAGTTTCCCTATGTTTGTAGTGCTTTATAGCTAATGACTTAGAGCACCAACCTCTGAATGGAACTAGGCTGAGACCTCTTATGAAAGAATACCTTTCATTGGAAAATAAAGTCAAAGGGAAAGGGTTTTTTTTATAGAAAACATCTCCTGTAGCCTTTTTCTGCGGAACACCTGCAAGAGGTGAAACAAAAGGGCCCGCGGATGTCAGCACAGACAGGGTACTAGGGCTGCTACGTTTGCATACTTGTGTGGTCTGTGACTGCATTGCATCCTGCTGGAGCAGAGAGGGGAAAACCCCCTCCAGCTCCAACACACCGTTGTCCTTGCAGAGCCACCACCGAAAAGCTGCTGCTGCTCCTCCCTGAGATGCCCTGGCACAAGCCTCACTCTGAAAGAGGCCAGGAAGGGATTGGAACAGGGCTTGGGGACGTCCAGAGTGAGTACCAACAGCAATGGGAGGGAGAAAGAACAGAGGAGGGACTGGTTCTGGATGCCTCTTTTTTCCCCGCTCAAAAAACTGTTCATTTTGACACAAAGCAACTTCCCAAATACCCTCTCTCCCACCCCCACCATAATATCTGCTTTCCAGCCAGCTCCAGCAGATGTTGTAAGAGGTTAATGAGAAACACTCTGCAAGGGTAACACCATTTTATAATTTTCTGACACTTAAAGAAAGTGTCCATTACTTTCTCCACCCCCTCCACCCCTCTGAAGCCCCTACTGAATTCTTCCATATACAGGCTGAACTTCCTGTGAAATTTGTTTACACCAAATTCCAGGAAAAGGCTCTTTGCTCTCCCGCAATAAACCAAACAGGGGGTGCAGGGAATGCTGTTCTCCAAGATTGACACTTGGCTGCAGACAAAATAGCCACACAGGCAGCAAGTGATCCGTGCCGTAGCCTTTAAAGTGGCAGCTGCAGACAAATGGAAAAATGACATGCTGGAAGCCACGCTGAGAGAGGAGGAAGAGAGCCCAGGTCTGAGAGTCAATCTTAGTCCATCAGATAAAGAGAAGAGATACACACAGGGATAATTGGTGATGAGACACTTGAAATTAGGTGCATGATAGGTCCTCCACTGCCCGGCCACATTCATTTTTGTTACAGTCAATGAGCGCTGACGGGCAGGGGGGAGCTAAGAACATTTCTTAAACCTTTGCATCCTCCTATCACATGTCCATGACTCTCTGTCTCCCTCATAGACATGCAGACAATTGTCCTGATCAGGCTGCCACCCACGTGGCTGCAGGCAGAGCTCTCCAAATGGGTCCTTTTCCTCGTTACCACAGATTCTGGAAGAAGGCAACAAATCTCAGCCTGCCCATGGCCCTGTCCTCACCCCTCAGCACCACAGGCTGCTTGCAGCAGCCCCCTCCTCAGAAAGTGGGGTGGGGAACCAAGCCAGGGCAGGGTGGTGCCACCATTGGGGAGTCTCCACATTATTTGGGGGTGGTGGGGATGTCCGGGGGCAGAGGAGGACATTGGTGCATTCAATCCCAGCCCGGTGAGAAGTGGGAGAGGGCTGCTCCCCTGCACTGCCACTCTGTTCAAGATGACACGTTCTGACTTGTCTCAAATGAGGTTCTTTTCACCCTCAAAGCCCACAGATGCAGCAGGAGCACGTGGGGCGGGAGATTGGGAGCCCTTGGGATGCCCTGGAGCCACGGAGCCAACACGGACATGACTCCCCTAGGCCTGGCCTCCCGGGGCAGTGATCCAGTCCCCACGCACTGCAGGGTCCCACAGGGGTGTCACAGCAAGCATTAGGGCTCTTCTTCCCACTCCCAGGCAGCAATGAGTTGTACAAAGTCATCCCACAAAACAGCAGAGTTGTAGTTGAAAAAGGCAACGTCCACCCTCCGAGGGACCAGTCTTGCCATCCCACACGAGGAGCTGCCACTCCCTCCGAGAGCCACAGGCAGTGGTGCTCCTTGTTAAGGCCACCAACACCCAGTGTTTCCCCTTCTCCTTATGGGCTTCTTCCAAACAAAACAAACCCACACATATTAATTTACATTACATTCATTTAACACCAATGAAAGAGACCATAAGTGTCTAACGAGCAAAACATAACAAGCTACCAGCTAGTGCTAATCATGTTCAGTTTACGTATTCTTTCTTATAGAGTAATCGTTCCTATAGAGTATTATTGTAGAATAAATGCTTTCTAAGTTCTCTAGGTATTGCACCAGTGAATAACAAAGGCATGAGCAAGTTTAATAATCTCCAATCTGGTTTTCCACCGCACATAATGATAGAGATGCTGTGAATTCTGTGGACAAAGTACATGAAGAAGCACCCACAAGTACTGAAAATTTAATTAAAAGTCAGAAAGCCATTGCAATGAAGACTCAGCAGAAAGCCATTTATTTTTAAAATCTAATATATTCTTCATGACTAAAGGCTAAAGCACACGCTGACTTACACATTTAGCTGTAACTGATTTAAGATACTTGATGATTTTTTTGCGCACAGGGTGGCGCTCAATTTGCAATGGAGTAAATTGGCAGAATTTAATTTGGTGGATTTTTTTTAACTCTGCAAAAAGAATCCTCATTAAAACCTCACGATAGGCTGTATACTTTTTTCATCATTAACTAGCCTAACTGCAGGTAAAAGAGATACAATTACGGATTTATATAAATCCTATTGTCAATTTACAGCTCAAAGACTGGCGAGTTACCTCATTTTAAATAGGTTATTTTTTCCTCTTAACCTTTCTTTGTTTTAATGAGGATTTGGTTTGTCATTGTCGGGGTGCCTATTTGCAGGAAAGTTTCTCATCATATGAAAGAGGTGTAAGGAATAAGGATAGAAGAGCTGCTGAATTTCAAACTCCACCACAAACTGCGGCCGGTACCTTCAGCCTTTAAATATTCACTCTTCCAAGAGGACAGACAGACCTCAGCTGCTGCTTCCCAACTCTCTCAGCCCCATAACTGCTCTATTTGTCATGCTTTGGGGCTTTCCACATCACTCATGCTAAGTTTTTCCTTTCTTGCTGTGCCTTATCTAATTTTTTTATGATCTTATCTAATTTTCTTCATCCAGAGGGCGATGGAGCACTGGAACAGCTCCTCAGGGAAGCAGTGACAGCACCAAGCCTTACAATATTCAAGAAGCTTCTGGACAGTGCTCTCAGCCACATGGTGTGAATGTTTGGGTTGTCCTGTGCATGGACAGGAGATGGACTCAATGATCCTTGTGGGTCCCTTCCAACCAGAACATTCTGTGATTCTAATCCCACCTCCCACTGAAGCACCATCAAATCCTTTGTTCTGCCCCACTCAGCACCACAGGCAGCTCTGAATTCAGCCAAATGGACAGGATGATGCAAGTCAAACCCAAAAGAAGAGAACAGCCAGTGCTGTCACTGAGAGACCTTTTACTTGGTAGGAGCCCAATACCCCAAAGAAGGTTCCACTGTGGCCAATGAGGCAGATTCTCAGGTAGTACAAGAA
Organism: Tapera naevia; assembly: GCA_033556795.1. Classification (NCBI taxonomy): domain Eukaryota; kingdom Metazoa; phylum Chordata; class Aves; order Cuculiformes; family Neomorphidae; genus Tapera; species Tapera naevia. The sequence continues at coordinate 4,372,468 of JAUMJJ010000072.1, forward strand.
ATTGTACAAGATACAGCAGCTGAGTGCCTGCCCCACTAAATATTTTTCCATCAACTTCAAAGATTGACTAAATTTCCAGATTTAATTCTTAGTCTCCAGGTAGGCTGACACATTGTCCAAGGGAAGACTGCCATAGAGCATATTACTACATAACAGCAACGAGGAATGCGACTGCTTCTCTTTTATGACTGAAACACTGCCTCCCCTTGCCTCTACCAAGCTCCTACAGCAGCTACAGAATGACCCGGGGGACGGAAGGTGTGACGCAGGGAGGGAGCAGTGGGTGGTGTCATCTTCCACCAGACTCTACCCTCCCCCTTGGTTTGAATGCTTTCAGAAATTTGCTTACACATTCACTCATCTTCATTTTAAATACTACTCCGCAAGACAAGAGAGTGTATACAGCAAGCCAAGGGTGAAGGAATTGTTCCCACAAGCAGGCTGAAGAAAGAAATGAGAAACACAAAGAAAAGGGATTTGTAAGAGGGCCTGGATTTTAAACTTCCTTGGGGTGAGGGAATAAGCACGGCTACTACTCTGAGCACTTAGATGCTGAAAGCTGTTGTTTTTCCTCTTTGAACTTTTTACCAGATGTAGCAATTAAATGATAAAGTTGTCTTTGGCTCATTAGCTGATGAGTTAATTATATGCCAAAATTAACCTTTGTTAAGCTCTTAATAGAACCTCTTTTATCTGAGTAGCCACAGCCTGTGTTAAAATTCTTAATGATCTGAGCTAAAAATCAATAATTTGTATGACTTCCATGTATGAACTGGGAATTAAATGTATCTTTAAAATGTTCTATAATGATAACCCCAAGCTGAAATTGAAATTAAGATATTCCTTGGTGATTTCAAGGACAACACTTTCACCAGTGCAGAGGCTGTGTAAGCCACTAAAGAACATCGCCACTGGGGACAGCTCTCCTGCCTGCAGCACAAAGATAAATCAAGCTGAGACTAAGACCAAGATTCTGGGTTTTCAAATATTTTTGTGCTGCAACCCTGTATTTCACAATTATGGTCTTCCTATACATACCAATGTTCAGTCAGGAGTGACTGTTCTGTTCTTTAAAAGCTGCAGGAGCGGATTCACTTTGAGACCTAAACTACCCCATCAATGATCAAAAGCATCTAATCATTCCCCCACGCAGAGAGCTGATAGATGATGTGTCTTGATTTCCCCCACATAATCAATTGCTAGCAGATTTGACAAGAACTCAGCAACCATGCTGTAGTTCAGTTTGCATTGAGGGTTTTACATTTAAAGGAGCAAAAGTCCTATTTTTTTACTTAAATTGCATGTTTTCAGCAGAAGACAATCAAATATCTCTTACTGAATTTTACTTTATGTCTGCCAGGTGTAACTTGGGATGATTCATCATTAAATTTAGGAAATCCTCCACCTGAAGTGTCAATGATCAATAGTTTGATGCTGTTTCTCTTCTTGAGGTTCCCATTTCAGTCTCCCCCAGAAGCCAAACTTCATCTATCTTCAGGTACTAGCTCTGAGATCCTTAAAAGTGAAAACTAACTTTACCAATGAGGCCTAACTAAAGACCCTTGAGTTCCTTGTGATTTCAGCAAGAGCTGGGTAGCACATCAAGAATTATTCTTCATAACCTTGACTTATTCTGTGAGCAGCCGGATTGCTCTCATCAGGTTCATTTTCTTCCCCTAAAGCTGAAGAATGCCTCCTCCCTGAGAGGAGGGCAAGCACAGCTCCCTGATAAGGTTAAGGTGTGCCTTGCAGCCTGCACCACAACTCAGCCTGTGTGGAAGCCCAGACAGTTAAGCTGATTTGCAAGCCTTATGATTCATGTGTTAATTGTTACTAATTGAGGGGAAGAAAAAAAAAAAAAACAAAACAACAAAAATAATGGCAATTCATAGCTAATTTTTGGTCTTCTAACAATTTTAAATATTTGTGAGGGGATGAAATAAGAAGAAAATAATGATAAGGTTTCATTTTCACAGATAGGAATAAAACCATTATCACAAAATATTTCAAGCATCCCCCGGCTAAAGGAGTTCTCTGCATATGTTTAACAGCATGGCTCTCTGACACTTACATTGCAACAATTTGGTCTAGAGTCCATAAATCTAAGGCCTCCCAGACATGCCAGGATGCTGGAGAACAGCCTAAACGGGCTGACCTCTGACAAGTGGACCTCGCAGTAGGAGGTGCTTCCTTGGGTGCTGTAGCTGAGTAAGTCAGTTTGAACAGATTGGGTAAGGCAGGCTGGAAGATGGGAATTATCAGTCAAGATTGCTCTGCCAACAGGCACAGTTCATTGTACGATAGCAGGCTGAAGGTTGTACCATTCCCTGGAGCTAGTTTGATAAATAAGAAGGTTATGGGTATGTGACTGTTCAAGCGTGAAGAAATTTTTGTTGATATATTCTCAGAAACTAATTTTTTTTTCTTTAATAACCTGCAGGGCTACTCTTCAGCAAGATTACCAGTCAACTCTGATAGCCTAGGCTACAATAAGATAAATCACACTCCAGTTCTTTAAAAAACTGGTTTTGCTACTGGCTTGCCTCGTCTGTGCATAGGAAAGCACATTACGGGCAAAGTAAAACTGAGTCTTTTTAGCTAGCTAAAAGAGAGCAAAAGTTATCAGAGAGTGGTTACACCTCTTTAAAGATGCAAATTGATAATGGAGCTGTATATCAAAACAACAAGAGTACTGTTCATTTTTGAAAAGGTGCAAATTGCTATCTTAATAAGGCATTAAAAAAAAAAGCCTGAAGTAAGAGTTTCTATCAGTGAAATTTTACACATTAAACACTTCAAAAATACAAAATATGGTGCACTGAAGATGCATGGCATTCTTTGGTCTCACTTCTGAAAGGCAGAAATCTCAGCTACCAACTCCTGTCACCTTCACTGAACACTGCAGAAGAGTCAAAATAAAGAGTTACCTGTCTATTCCTACAGAATAAAGGATTGCCTTTTGCTTCTCAACTCACACGAACAGGGAATGTAACAGCACAAAGGGACTTACAGAACAAGAGCTGCCCATGCTGACTGTTGGGCCAGGAAGCCCACCCTGGGCAGGTTCACCCTCAGAGAGAGGCAGGACACTGCGCCAGAGCATTGGTGTGTGCTTCAATGCAAAGTCTCGTTTGCTTTTAAAGCATTTAGAAGTCTAGTTAGGATACCAGAACCCAGGAGAGCCTTTGAGTTGGCCCAGAAAATTAAAGCCCTCAATGACAGCCCAGTTTCCAATATACCTCTCACCTTGGTCAAGTTAACTTGCTTTAATTTGACAAGTACTAATTAGAAATTACTTGTCTGCTTGCTGGCGATCAGCTGAAAAAGAAGGCTCCACAGACTTCTCTTCCTTGTGTCTCACTGCGAGACATCAGCCCAGGCACCAGCTTTCCTGCCGTGCTGATCAGCCTGCCTCCTTCCTCCTCTCTAAACAATCAGGCCCTCCAATTTGCCATTGAAATGATGTGCTGCCTTAGGACATTCCAGCTCCCCAAAACTCCATCACACCCAGAGCTCGAATCTGTCACTCTCTCTTTTTTATTTTTTTTTAACTACCAGCTCTCCACCCTCTTGTGCAGCTCCTTTTGATTTCGTTTCTCACCTGCCTGACACGAGGCAGAAGTAGGAATTAGCATTGCTTTCACATCCTCCCCCCCATCTCCTCACATCTCATGGCAGGGATGTTTCTCTCTTCATCAGACAACCCAGAACATGACCTGGTGCTGGCTGGACAAGGCCACAGTTCTGCTCTCCAAGGGCTTGATAGCTCATCCCAAAGCATCCTGAAACCATCCACAGAGTTCAAAGGCCTTTAATCAACCTTGTGGCCTCAGCGTGAGGGATAAGCAGTCAGAATGACTGTGACAATGCGCCAAGACCCTCCTCTAGGCAACAGGCACTCAAAAAGTTTGTTGGCTGCTTAATCTGACCTAGATCCCCCAAACCATCATACTTTTGTAAAACTGGTGCTGGAAACATTTGTTTTGGTCTGTGCACCAGGCAGTACAAGGCAGGATGGAACACTGAATCGAGCCAGAAAATGTTGGTCACCTCCACAATGAGTCATTTGAAGGACATCAGTTTCTTGATGACATTCTTTGGGCAGATGGTGGATCTTGGACGCCTGTGGGAGAAAGGCAGCCCTCATGTCTGCTCTGTATGGTCTCAGAAACACAGTGCTGAAGTCTCTAAGCACACGTCAGGGTACAAGACCAGAAGGGTGGCTTAGACAGTGGTCTGACTGGGCCTCTTTCAGGGGCCCTAAAACCGTCTTCCCTGTCCTGCACTGTAGAAGACACATGACAAAACAAAGACCCAATCCAGTTCTACACTGAGGCTGCAGGAAGAGGCACCTGAACCTCAAAGGAGTGACACGCAGGCAGGAGTCTGTCCACTCACTCCTCCACCCTGAACCACAGCTTTTCTTCATCCCACTTAGCTGGACTTCAGAACTAGTGCCTGTCTCTCCTGCTGCCCCATCTCCTTGCTGGGCTGGGTAATACTCTTCTGCAAATTAACTTCAGAACAGGAGGAGTCAGAGAATAATCTAAGTTTAACCTCTGACTCCATGCAATTGCCTCCACAGGGGTACGGGTGGCTCGTGGTTTTATGAAGAAAAACTCAGCTTGCATGGGCAAAAATACTTTCTTTCATGACAGAAATTTGCAATGTTACACTGACAAAATAAAAAGAAAAAAGAGAGGAATTGTTTTCACTGGGTTGTAAAACTGGTGGAAATGCAAAATTTCCTGGCTTTGTGTATAGATGAGATGTCAAGATGATTTGAAATACTTCTTAGAGGTAAGAGCAAAAAAGGATTAATAAATAACAGAGAGCATATGTGGAATGTAAAGAAACACTGTAATTTGCCTCACTATTTCACAGAATAGAGGAACATAAACATGAAGATGCCAGGGATAAGACACGATGCTAAGCTACTGTGGTGATGTGTGCTTTAGGTATGTGGGAAGGTGGAATGGATGGATCCAGAATAAATGCATTGCACCTTATTTATTACTTGTCTTGATCCATACATTTTTCCCCCATCCTTAGCAGATTCTTTTGTATGCACAGAGTTCAAGCAAAATTATGAACATTACCAATGCACAAGCCAGAGTCAGATTCATCTCATGGAAAAGACCATGCTACCACCCCAAAGTCGCCTCACTCCTCCTCCTCAAAAACACAAGCTGCTTTTTGCTTTAGCAGACAAGGAAACCACATCACCTCATCACTCCTTACTCGGTTTTCAGGTCTTTTCAGTCTGGGTTTCTAGGGGCCAAAAGGACAAGAGTAGGACTGTCATTGTCCTGCTTGCTCTTGCTTGTAGGGAATTCTGCATATGGGTTTGTTTGTTTGTGCGTGCTTGTACCTGTGGCTTGGCCTGACTTCTTATTGTGTCAATTTTAGAATCATAGAATCATCTGTTTGGAAAAGACCTCTGAGATCATCGATTCCAACCATACCTGTCCCCTTACTAAACCATGTCCCTAAGAAACTCATCTACCCACCTTTTAAACACCTCCAGGGATGGGGACTCCACCCCCTCCCTGAGCAACCTCTGCCAGTGCTTAAGAACCCTTTCAGTGAAGATATTTTTCCTGATGTCCAATCTGAACCTGCCCTGGTGCAACTTGAGGCCGTTTCCTCTCAGCCCATCACCTGTCACTTGAGAGAAGAGATCAAAACCCACCTCACCACAGCCTCCTTTCAAGCAATTGTAGACAGTGATGAGGTCTCCCATCAGCCTCCTCTTCTCCAGGCTAAATATCCCCAGGTCCCTCAGCCTCTCCTCACAGGACTTGTTCTCCAGCCCCTTCACCAGCTCGTTCCCTTCTCTGGATACACTCCAGCCCCTCAATGTCCTTCCTGCAGTGAGGGGCCCAAAACTGATCACAATTTTTAAATATGTTTATTAGACACTATGTGTATAAGCACATGCTCTGCCTCCTTGCTCCTATAAACTGATCACCATGGAGGGAGCACGACAGCTATGAGAACAACAGACCTGTCTCTATCAAACAATAGCCAGCACACACCTGTACAGAAAAGTGAGCATTGCCAGCCACTGAAACCATCACCAGCCACCACTGCAGCCCGTCCTAGCTGCACGTCAGACCTGATGGAGACAATTGCACTGCACCAAGCAGATAAACCTCACACACCGGTTTGTGTGGCAGTTGTGCTGCAGTGCCAGCCTGCAGGCTGTCTCCCTGAGACACCTCCTGTCCAGTGACCCGTGCTCAGCAAGCCATGACCACGTAAGCCTCTATTATAGAGCAAATATCAAGCCTTGAGTGTCTCATGGCAACCTCTTCACAGATGAAAACCAGTCCAGGCACATCTACACATGTGGCAATTGCATCTCACCTGTGCAGTGCAGATAAGGACTTAAATCCAACTTATTCGACATTTCTGAGTCACGGGTGCTGTGTCTGCACAGTCATGTGACAATCCAACCTTTGCCTTCTTATAAATAACAGCCCAGCCTTTGGCTGTTGTGAACTAACACATTGTGCTGATCCTTGTGACTTGCCTTGGGTCCAGTCTGCCTATAACTCAGTATCCTCGACCGTGCCAGTTGGTCCACCAGGAACGTGGACAGCTGAAGGTGTGTGAAAACTCGTCTTTCTGGAAAGAGTGCAAGTGCTTTTAGAGTATTCATGAATGTGCAGTTCAAGAGACAGCTCACCACCTGAAGGTAATTTGGTTGAATAAACAGCAAATGGAGCTTTAGTTACATTTTTACAGTCTTTACCTTTATGGAGGCCCTGTCACCATTCTCGTATGGGATGTGATTCAAATTAACGAGTGTGATCAAATTAACCTGGCTGTCAGGCAAAATGGTCACCTGCAGAAGAAATCTTTTTAAATTGCTGTAATCAGTCTTGGCTAAAATAACTGCAACTAGGTAGAGTAATATCTTTACATTAGCCCAGTTGGAGTAGGTCCAGGAAAATGATCAGAGGGATGGGACACCTCTCCTATGAAGAAAGGCTGAGAGAATTGAGGTTGTTCAGCCTGGAGAAGAGGAGGCTCAAGGGAGACCTTATTGTGGCCTTTCAATACTTGAAGGGGACTGATAAGAAAGGTGAGGACAGACTTTTTAGCAGGGCCTGTAGTGATAGGATAAGGGGTAATTGTTTTAAGATAAAAAAGGGTAGATTTAGACTGGATATAAGAAAGAAATCTTTCACAATGAGGATGGTGAAACGCTGGCACAGGTTGCCCAGAGAGCTGGTAGATGCCTCATCCCTGGAAACATTCAAGATTATGTTGAATGGGACTCTGAGCAACCTGGTCTGATTGAAGATGTCCCTACTCACTGCAGTGGGGTTGGACTGGATGGCCTTGAAAGGTCCCTTCCAACCCAAACCTTTCTATGAAATCCAATAGCAGATTGAAAATTTTGTTCTTTTTATGCAATTGTCAGATTTTTAATAATTACATGCCAGATTAAAGTAGCTGATTCTTCTTTTCTGTCCAGGGTTCAGAAAAGGCTTTTGACTATGTCTTACCAGATTTTCTTCATGAGGGGAAGAAGGATTCAGATAAAAGAATACTGAGACCCAGGTCCTTTAAGGGTAACTAAGGCCCAGCAGAAGCTTCTGCCGCTGGATCACTGTGTCTGTGCTTCACCATTTTGTGTTGCACGTCCAGCCTGGGCCAAAGGAAGCCTTTGCTCTGTCTGTCAAGAGCAATCCCACTATCAAGGGACTCCAAGAAAAGGCTCAAACGTGGCCTGGAACTCCCTGTGGTTGTTTGACGCCGATTTCACAGCCATTGAGTGAGCCCTTAACCTCGCCACCCTCAGCTCCTTTTTGGCAGAATGTCAGGCAACAAAACTGGCCTTGAGAAACGCCAGACTGTGCCAGTTCCTTCTGACAGAAATTGCAGTTGTGTTGTCAGCAGTTATTCAAGCCCTGGATATTCCCAGGCCGTTTGCGCTGAGCTTGGAGCAGAATTGGGGATCCCTGTCCCACACTGCTAAACCACGCTCAGAATATCTGCAGCAAGAGCCTCCCTTACTTGCAGAGTTTTAAATATAATCCCACTGATTCTCAAAGTGTGTCTTTTGCACCATAGAGGAATCAACATAAATAAAGAAACACCTTACTAGCTTGGGCCACGGTAATACCAATCAGTGGAATAGGTTGCAGTCAGGTGAGGAGTAAAACAGAGAGTTGTTCTAACCCATAATACTCAGGAATAAGAGAGGTCTTTCCAGGTAGATCCACGATGGAAAGAATAATTATGAATTTTGTTACTTGGAAAGAACTTACACATTTTTTGTATTAATGCCATCTTTTTTATCAGTAATCCAATTAGTTTATACACCTATTAACTGGCTGACGTGATGCCTAAGACCTTAATATTACTCAGTAGCTTTCTGCCACAGGTCAGCATTTCTCTAGCAGGCTCCAAGGTAGTTTCTAACTTTTAACCCTCAGTTACTTGCAGTAAGTAATCATGGATTTTTTTTTTCTCCTTGCTGTTTAGTTTCTGGGAGAAAGCAACATGTTTGAAGTACCTGCTGATGAGCTGGTACTGCAGAGCTAATGCCATCAGTATGGATTCTCTCTCACAGCTCGTGTGTTTGTTCAATGTAATCTCCATTTCTTTCCCATTTAGTTTAGTACACCTGTCTATATATGTATAGAGATACATATTTCTTATCTGGGGGAGGGAGAGGTAACTAAGCTTCCTTCATGTATATGTTATGCTGACAATCCATCTTCATATTGACAGTTATCCTAAGACCAACAAATCCATGTGCAGCAGCCTTCGGAGCATTTGCTGTGTTATTCAGTAACATATAACAAAAACAGCATGTGAAAGTCACCATCATGCCATGATGGTCTCTCACACGTGGCTCCTCCATTCCTTCAGCATCCACAAGGGTGATGCTTTCATTCATGGACAGGTACAGCTCAAGATCAAGGTTTCTCCATTGCCAATGATGTCCTCCTTGCAATGTTTGGATACAACAGCACTGGAGGATGCACAGACAGAAGGAAGGATGAAATAACCCAAAAACAGACACCAGTGTGCATGTGCTGAACAAAACCAGCACGCTTCCAGCATCTGTTTGTGCCTCCTGGTAGGGTTGCGCAGCTGCACCCTGCTCACATGCAGCCCAAGGAAGCTCTGCCTGCAGTACTGAGCCTTCACACAATGCAAATGGTAGAAGCTTGATGAACATTTATATATCCGAGACCTCCCCTCCAAACTACCAATGCACATGGCCTCAAGTTGCACCAGGGGAGTTTGAGATTGGATATTAGGAAAAATATCTTTGCTGAAAGAGTAGTGAAACATTGGAACCAGCTGCCTGGGGAGGTGGAGGAGTCTCCATCCCTGGAGATGTTCAAAAAACACGTAGGTCATAGAATCACAGAATGACCCAAGTTGGAAGGGATCCAAAGGTATCATCGAGTCCAACTCCTGTCCCTACACAGGACACTCCCAACATTCATACCGTGTGACTGAGAGCATTGTCCAAATGCTTCTGGCAGAGTGGCTGCTGTGACTGCTTCCCTGGGGAGCTGTTCCACTACCCACTGGGGGAAGAACCTCTTCCTAATATCCAATCTAACCCTCCCCTGGCACATCTTCCTGCCATTCCCTTGGGTCCTGTTATAGGTCACAAGAGGGAAGAATTCAGCACCTGTTTCCCCTCCCTCCCTTGTGAGAAGGCAGTGAACAGCTCTGAGATCCCTTCAGAGGTCTCTTCTCTGGGCTGAACAGACCAAGACATAGCACTTCAGGACATGGTTTAGTGGGCTTGTTGGTATTATGTTGATGGTTGGACCTGAGGATCTTAGAGGTCTTTTCCAGCCTTAACAATTCTATGAGTAAACATGCAGAGGTTTAAAATGTGCAGTTGTTGATTCACAAGCTCGATGTGGGGTCAGGGCTACGGGGACACAGTGGGGCTACTGCAATTTGGCATAGCGTACAGCAGCACAAAGGTCACTGTCATTCTATAAGGAAATCAATACACTCCTTCAAAAACCTATTAAGCAAAAGATAGACTATGACAGGAAGTTTAGAGGACTGCAATAGAGCACCCACTGCTGTGCCTCAGACCTGAAACACAGCAATGCAAGTGGGAGAGCACTTTGCAGAGCGTAATTGGTATTTACACCACAAGCACAATTTCTCTCTCACCAACTGGAAGCTCAAGAATTAGCTAGAGCATCTCCACAGCACTTCTGAATGATCCTGAAATCAAAAGAGGGAATAAAACTAGGTGACTCAAAGGAAAAATACAGGAGGCAAAAGGACACAGAAAGCTTCCCGAGTCAGCTCAGGCAGCTGAAGCCGCGTTACCGCTTGCCAAAGCGATGCATCTTCCAAGTACATTCACATGTGCAAGGTTCTTCTCATTTATGTTACTTTGTCACAATGGCTTTGGCTGAGGAGTCCTTTTCAGCCCTGCAGCCCCTTCAGACGTATTTGCCAAAGACAATAAAATCGCAAAATGTGAGTGAGTTAGCCCTGTAGCTGCACATCATTACACAGATGTGAAGAACAGACAAGTACAAGATGGTTTTAGAAGAAAACTGAAGTGAAAAAGGTAAATGTGTTGTGACCTCACATCATATGCCACTACTTTCTGAAGTAATCCTTCCTGAATTCTTCTTGACTCTTGTTTTGTTAAAAGTTGTACGTGGCTCACCAATCCTTCCCTCCTGAGCAGGCCGGGGGATGCAGCCCTTCCTCCCCAGCCTCACACGCTCCCATCACCGCGGCGCGCGTGCACCCCTGCGGGTGCAGCCTTGTCGGTAAGCGTCACCGCGAAATGGGCTGAACAGCAGCAACGTGAATTTCCTCCTGACAGTAGAAGGCTTTTTTCCCTATTGAACTCACAGCAATAAGCTGCTTGCTGGAATTTCAGAATTAAAGCCATTATGACAAATCATCAAATGCCTTTGTGTTAGTAGAACAATGATCTCTTGTCCGTGTACAGGAGGAAGAGCAGTACCAAAAAAAAAAAATAAATCTGTTGATCTTTGTGGTCCCCTCTTGCCTTCTTTTTTTCTGGGAAGCTGAGACATCACAAAGGAAATTCCCTACCTCCGGAGCTGCTTTTGATAGCGCACTGCACCTTAAAAGGTGGCTCTATCAGAAAACTCCTCTGACTTTTGCTGGCACTGAGTATCATAATTATTTAGTGACTGTAAAATAACAGTCTGTTATGGACATGCTTAAGCACTGCAAAACATCAGGGAAGGCTGGAATTTCATCAATACATTGGACAAGGGTGTTTATTCCACAGACAGGCTGAAAGCCAAGGAAAGATAGAAAGAGCATCTCCTTCCATAACACAGTTTAGGTGTGGTCTGCAAAGGGTCTGTGTGTTTCAGTTCTAGCTGAGATTTGAGTTAAAATGGCCCCCCAAGGGTATTACTCTTTGGTTCTGCCTTCTTTGGCTTTTGTAGTAAATCAAATTCTTCTTCACTGCTCAGAAGGAAAAAGAAGGCATCAAACTTCCCTCCAGGTGAGGACACCTCACTACGTTAATGATCAGGTTAACCCTGCTGTACTTTCTCCAGCCTCAGATGGGGAGAGAAGCAATCTTTTTGGAGATAACACCAGCTTTGATACAGCTGTGATATTTCTACAGAGAGTACTATTCCTGCCTTGGTCACACAGACACTCCAAGGACTTCAGATTTGTAGGTATCTTTGTTAGGGGATGTGCCCTGGGAGGCACTGTTGGGCAGAGCAGCCTGCAGGCTTGGCGCAGGCACCCCAGCGCCGCCTCAGCCCTGCATGGCACCAGACTGCAGCAGCAGAGACATTGGGGTCTGGGGTTTTAAAGCAGCAATTTCCTGTCGTGTTAAAACATGAACTGGAGATTGCAGATAGCATTCTGCTTAAATTGCGAATCAGCTCTAAAAAGTGGCAGCGCAATCCAGTGTCATGTTTATTGTGTCTCAGTGTTTTACAAATAAAATAAAATCTGTTTATAAGCTTTTAAAAAATATCCTCTTGTAGCCACTGCAACCTCAGCTTCGAATCTGCGAGTCGGGCTGAGTTCCTTCTGCCTTGTGCTTCGGCACCTGCCATAAAAGTTAACAGTCCAGTTGTGGGCTTCCCCTCTGCCAGCCTCAGAAATCCAGGACATGCAGCCAAGGACCGTCACTAGATTTGCAATTGAAACTTATTTCCTATTCCTACTAACGATACCCTGGTCAGAATAAACCCCTGATTGCTCTCATATAGTTGTATTCATTCTGTAGCAGGAATAAATAATATTAAAACCTTAACTCTGCCACTAAAGTAAGCAAACAGGACTGGAATATGGGAAAGAGGTCTGCAGAGTAAATAAGTGCTGCTTTGATCTATTGCTTTTAGGAATACAACACACGTTAAATTCAGCTCCTGAGTGGAAGAGGGTCAGCAAGCAGAATTTCCACAATAAAAGCTCTGTGGTTGCAGGTGTTCAGGCATATATATCATCTCCTCCCCTGAAGATGAATACCAGGATTTGCGATCAACTTGACACAAAGGATTGTACTGCTCACA
>JAUMJJ010000072.1:4390000-4427500 GCA_033556795.1 Tapera naevia
TGTTGTAAAGCCTGTCAAAACTCTGGCACCTGCAGTATCTCAAATCTTTTCATCTAGATTTAAATAAGTTATTTTTTTAATTTTTAATTCCACTGGAGTTTCACCCATGCCTTCATGAGTGAAGCAGAACCCACCAACACAACAGACGTGCTGCTCTCATGGCCAGTCAGGGCCACAAGGTATTTTTATGAAGTACTTTCATTTTCTTTGCCCAGGCCTGCTGGTGACCTACAGCTCCAGTCTGCTTGGGGCAGGAGGAAAGAGCTGACAAGGTGTTGGAGCAGTTGCCCTTTCTTTATTAACATCTCTTCTGACACACCTGCAGATATTCCTTTCATTACTGATCTGCTGATCTCTATTAAATATTCAGGTACTTTTAAGAGTAGCCTTTTTGCCAGCCATAACACTTGACAAGTTCAAACACCAGTGGCCTGTTAACTAAAGAGAAGATGATTTGTTGGGTGCCTGAACACTAATGACTTTAAAACCAATATTTTTGTTATGACAAATATGTATCATTTTTTTCTGTAAGGAAAAAGGTATTTGGCTAAAGACTAACAGACTGAATTTGCAGCTGATGCCTGTTTCCGAGATTACCTGGACAGTAAAACAGAGGAGGTGAAATGCTGAACATCCCTTACCAAGACTATTCCGTAGGGCAGCCAACACGAAGTGCATAGGAACAAAAACCTTTCTCAAACTCTGAAGAGAAGCTTGTAACAAAATCCCTGCTTCTGCCCCTGCTGGCGATGGGAGCACCAGGTACAAACACGTACTGCTTTGCACGGTAGATCAAGCATAAAAACCAGTTCAGTGCCACACAAACTCCTCCCCAAAGAAGCTGGGCTCCTCCACTCTACACGGTGGTGAAAGGAGACAGCTGTGGGTTCAGAGTCATTCCCTACCGGTGAGGATGCACCTGTCACCCACCTCTGGGCAGGGTCTCTGGGCAGGGTCATCAGCCTGATGCCTGTTGTGTGTTCCTGTTCGGGTTTCACCACCTGATTTCCCCTCTTACAAAAGAGGATCAGTTTCTATTTACAGGTGAAGAAGTTGGTTCATGTCTCGTGCAACACATGGATGCATTGCTAATATTGTGTTAACTGTGTAAAATGAAGTCACTGGTGATCACATTGTCAACTGCAATGATTTCTGTTTTGATTAAGATCCCATTTGAGTGAATATAGAGTTAACATTATTTCTTAAGGACAATATTTACTGGGGAAAGGCAGATACTGCATATACATTTTATTTAATATTATTAGTTCCAGATGGCAGTCTACTTATAATCTAAACCTTACTTTTTTTGCTAGAGAAACTATAGAGAGTGTAAAACAAGGCATAATAATCTAATCCTCTAAATTGATGTTTCTTTTCTTTTTGCTTACAATAGCATGGATCATCTAAAACATTGCCTGCATAAATGTATCATTTGTCACAGGCTAAAAACTGTCATCATTAAGTTGATTAATCAAATGCTATTCTAAAAGATGGATTGAAACACAAAATACTCAGCCTAGTGCCATTTAATGAAGAGATTAATTTGAGGCACAAGACAACCAATTTAGTATAACTCTGTGCTCATGCTTTATTTAGAAAGCCATCAATTAGTATATTTTTCCTTGATGTAGTATTTTGTCTTTCTGAACAACAAGAGGGTGATTTGCTCCAAAGTCAATTTGCTTTCTGTAAACAGCAAGGGTTAGTGAAGCATCTTCTTGCTCTGCAATTCTACAAACCATGACCTTGACTCAGAACGCAAAAAGGAAATTAATGATGAAGTAGAATTTACAGTGGAACTGCTCCTCTTAGGTTAGCACTAATTTCCTTTCTATAATGTAATTATAACTCCGGTAGCAAGAGTGACAGCAAGGGAAGTCTCAAAAGTGTTTCATTCCTTCATTATCTTGGATTTCTCTCTCTCCAGGATTAATATGGTCCATATGCAGACACAAGCCTCCACTGCAAACATAGTTGCAATGACACTTAATCAGCTTTTATTGTTCAAGAAAGTAAAAAAGAAATAATTAAATGTTTTGTCAAGGTATCCCTTCCTGGCCGTGAGCGAAAGGCACGGGGCCGAGATGGATTGAAAGGACATACAGCACCACTGCTTTCCCTTCGTGAGCACTTGGTATCTCAAGTGCTATTAAAAGTCAGGAAGTCCAGAAAAACAGAAACATTTCACCCATCAAATAATTCAGCAGTGCTGGGATAGAGCAATGGGTTGATCAGTCATGCCGGACACCGTGTCTATTGCATGGACATACCTGGAGGCCACCAAGCCATGGCCACGCTCCGTCAGCTGCCCACCGAGCCCTGCTTTCTGCTGGACAACACACAATAAACCAGGAGCCACAACACAGCCTGGGAAACCACCACTAGAAGGTGAAAACCCACAGGCTATAAGGCAGTCTCCAGCCCCAAATCCAGACAATCAAAGTGGCTAAGCAGCAGCATTCCATCTTGGGAATGGGTTATGGATTCTCATCGCCCAGCTCTGGCAGCTCCCTCCGGGACAGATCATGGGCGGGATGTGGTGCCATTCCCCTGTCCAGGAGGATTCTCACACACACAAGTCTGTGCATCCTCCTGGTTGAGCTAAGTAGGAATTCTTAGAATGTTAACTTATCAAAAATACACTAGAGGAAAAAGCAACAGCATGGATGTTACCCCCTACTAATGAGGCACTAATGCATAATTATTATAATACACACGCTTCTCTCCACAGAGGAATATTTATAAACACTGAAACAGTCGAGTTTGTGCTGGAGTCATACATACAAATTGTTTTGCTCCTGCAGTTTGTTTTGAGTTCAGAGTTTTTTCTTACTGCAGTAATATTTATTACATTTCATAAGGCTATGCGAAGTCATTTAAAATCCTGGAGAAACCTGGGCCTTTACTGTTTGCTGCCTTAAATGAGAATACAAAGAGAAACACTAACTACAACTGAAGGCACAGCTGTTATTAAAGTATCCAGTTACCCCAGATTTGGTTTCCAAGAGCACATACTCCGAGAGGAAACAGCAATGGAGATTGCAGAGCAAGGCCAAACACAATCTGTGACTGTAAGGCAGAAAGGAGTCCAAAAACAACATCGATGTCTCCCACCCCCTGTTCCCTCTCTCCCCTGTCCAGAAGTTGCTCCTGGCAAACACAAGCAAGACCCTCGTGCATTGTGCCCCACCAGAGACACCTCCTGGTGGCTCAAGCCCACTCCCTGGGAGAAGAATGCTCTGCTCCATGGGGCAGGGGAAGTGTTGGCATCCAAATGCCTCTCCTTGCAACACAGCCTCGCTGCCCCATTCTCTCCAGTTATGTTGGAAGGACTGGAAACCCCTGCGGGTGATCGGTGTCCTTGCTGCAGGTGGAGGTGTCTTCCCCCCAGGTCAGGCAGTGCATGACAAGAGTTACTCAGGACCGTGCCCCATGGTTCTCCAGCTCTGCTGGGCAGCCTCCCTGCCTCTAGGGGGAATCTGAGACCACCTGCAGGGCTAATTAAAAATAAATTGCCACGAATATAAAACTGTTACTGGAAAATCCCAGTAGAGCACCCAAGTCCTTCCCTGAGCTGGAATAACCAGGCTAACTTGACAGAGAAAGCAGTGCTGAAGGCCAACGAAACCTGCTTATCAACCAAGAACAGGGTATGAGAACCATAGAACGTCCTGAGTTGGAAGGGACTCACAAGGACCATCGAGTCCAACTCCTGTCTGGCACAGGACACCCCCAACATTCACACCGTGGAGCTGAAAGTGAAGATGAAGGGAGAGGCCCATCCCACTCGCAGAGTGCTCATCCTCCGTACAATAAATCCATTATGAAGCTCACAATGCTAAAAACCACACCTATTTAACTGAATCACGCTAAATAATATTACCTGGGGAAACAAAACAAGGGGAGGTTGTTTTGGGGACAGATCAGGGATCTAAAAAGCCCTTGTGGAAATGTAAAACATTAAACCCCCAGATATTTTCCTGCTGCCTGGCTGTGCTGTACTTCAGGAAACATTCTCCATCACCTTGACAGCGCACTTCCTCTCTGTATACTGGAGTTTATTTACCTGAATTATTAATGCTGCTTTTGTTTGTAGCTATATCTTAATTTTCTTCTTTTCATTCACCTGTCACGATTGTTTTGATTCACATCCCAGGATGATGCACAAAATATTTCCTTTGGAAACACCGTAGTGTCACCAATATTTTTGCTCTGTTAACAGATTATTCTGTCTTCACGGTGAATCGAGATCATTGCAGGGTTTTTTTTTCCATGAAGACTGTCAATCACCAAGGTTCTGTTTCACATGTGTGGAGCGGATAAAAGATAGAATTTAAACTACACATCATATGTCAGCAGAGAGCACCGAGCGCCCGGCGAACAGAGAAAGCAGGCAATTCTCCCCTCCTTCGAAAAGAAAAATACGCCCAGAGCAGAAAAACAGGTACCCTCAAACAATTAGTAACGCTCACGACAAAACCCTTCTGCATAGGATGTGGGGTAACGCGGCTGCACTCGTATATTTGTTATTTGAGGCAAGAAGCAGAAACAAACCTGTAGGTTTTTATCATGCATTCAATCCCATTTGTTGTTTCTCTTGCCTAGGCTAAGGCTCTGGAAAGCAGGAAGAGATACTTATGTGTAAATGGTGGTGTTTTATACAATGAGCTGATAAAAATGAAGGTAAAGGATAGCAGTCATTAGAGAATTGTTAAATGAATGTCCACAAATTTTATAGTTAAAAAAAAAAAGAGTGGAAAGTTTTAATTTTTTTTAATTTTAGAACATGTTGCAAAGTTTCTCTTTAGGAAGCAGAGCAGGAGAACTCTCTGCTTATCCAGAAGTTACCTGCAACTCTTTTTCCCCCTCCTTCTTTTCTTTTTTTAAGGCAAAAGAAAGAAAGCACAATGTCTACCCAAGTTGTACACAGGATTCAAAAAGCTTCTCCTGATCGCACAATACGGAGAGACCACATGTACAAACAGCACACGATTTCAAACAGCCCAGGCTCATTGCAAAAAAACATTTTTTTTTATTTGCCTTTGATTTCTTTCAGAAGGATAAAATGAAAGGGACAGTGATACATATTTTAAGCCCTGTGAATTCACAATGGGGCTTTAGAATAAAGAGGTAAAAACCTTTGAACTAAACAAAGGTCCATCACGGTGCACTTCTTTTTCACAAGCACCTTATAAAGGAAATTATGCCGGCGAGAGGGCCCAGCTGGCTTTTGCCACTACACCTCTCCACCCCAACACCCCAGCATCCTTCCCAGCCCCATCAATCCCTGCTCTACCATGTCATTGACTCCTCTTGGACCTGATCTCTTATCTCATAGAGCTGGTTTCGAGTCGAATGCCCTGTGAAAGTATCCACTCATGAGCTTACATCTGAGTGTCTCTTTGTACTAAGCAAAGCCTGCAGTCTCGCAGGCTGCATTATCTTGATTAAAGTGGGACCATAGACAGTTACTTAGGCTCTTACTTTGCTCTTAGATTAAAGACAAGAAAGCCTCCTTCTCTCAAGGTTTTTTTATGAAACTGCAACTTTCAAAAGGGTCAGCGAAAGACAAAGGCTCTTATAACAGAAGGGAAGAGGCTTTTATAACAAATGATTTCTAATTGCTCCTTTGTTCCAAAAAGACAGCAGTTAGACCAGCCGAAACATAACAAGCCATCAGCAGGTCTTGATGGAAAGCTTGCACTCAGGGCTGCAAAGGAAGAGCTTCCTCTAAGTTCCAATAATTTCAAAAACATTATTTCCTTGTAAATAACACCTTATTTAATCCACTTAAACCCAGAGGAGAAGTGGCACGTATGGCTGGCTGTGCATAATAGTCCATTTTCACCAGCGGGCTGTAGAGCTGCTCGTGAATTCCTCCCGTTTCATCTCCGTGAAGCAGGATGGGGAAAGCACTCGGCTGTGGGGTTTGCCCCCACGTATGGCATTTTATGTTCCATACCAAGTAAGTTCTAATGAAGGAATTGGGGGAGGGGGGGTAGATTCTGACTTAATGCTGTGGGTTGGATTGTTTCAATATTACAGTCATGCAAGGGATGTAAGAAATCACAACACCCAGGCTCAGACAACTGTTAAATACACTACCTGCTTTGAAAAAGCAACCACTTTTTGTGTTTAGCTGCTAACTCCAGCAATACTCCTGCAGAATGGAGTTAGGCACTTTTTGGACACAGCCTACTCATTAGCAAAGAGCAGTAACCCAAGGTTTTCTGCAAAGCCCAGCGTGCAACACGCACCCATGTCTGCACGCATGAACGCGCACGAATGAAGCTGCCTATTTCCAGGCGAGGCTCAAGGTTTATTCAGCCACCACTGCAGCTGCACTCAGCTCCTGCTCAGGCCTCAGAGCTCCCTGCATGGCTCTGGTTCCAGCTAGGCTGGGCAAGGGCTTGGCTCCAACTGTGGGTGTGAGCGGCAGGCGAGGGCCCAACTACGGCTGCAAAGCTAGGAAACCGTTTCAGGGCCCAGCCTGTGAGGTTAAGTTGTGTGAGGATAACACAGACAGGGAAGAAGGAAAGGTGTGTTGGTGGCACACAGCCTGGGGTCTGCAGAGAGGGAAAGCAAGGAACCATCACCACGCTCTCAGGAAGGGGCTGCATCTCACAAGGTTTAGTTGAGGCTCTTGGGAGACACAAGTCCAAGCCTCACACGGCTTTAACTGCACCTTCAGCAGGGAGATTTCAAAAGGCTGCGTGAGGACACAGAGACCCTGATGTGTTTTGAAGGCCCCTAATTCCAGGTGGTTAAACATATATTTTTCTAAAACCTAGATGGAGTTGTAGCCTGCGGAGTGGCTGCTGGATGAGGCCACTCTCACCTCCACATTAGAAAGCCACTTTCTTTCTCCCAAGCTTGGTCAGCTCTCTGCTTGGCAGATCCTTGAGGCAGACTGCCTCTGCCTGCAAGCGCCCAAAGGTGCTACCAGAATGCCAGATTCCCCCTCCTTTGTTAAGAGGAAGGAATAAACCTCACTGCAGTCCCTACTCCCCCCCTCACTCCACCTGGAAGAGCCCCTGACGTCCCTGCCCTCTGCCCAGCTAGCACAGCAGCCCCTCTCCCACTGGCGACATCCAAGGTGACTTTCTGGGGCAGGAGCTCAGTGGCTCCTCTGAAAAAGCACTGCAGATACTTTGTTAAAATAGGAATAATCATCACTGATAGAACAGAACATTAACCATAAAGTGATGGAAGAGCTAACGGCACTTCTTTAGAAAAATAAAATAAAATAAAAATCCAAACAGAAAGCTATTTTACCTTTGGAAAAAAAACAGAACATTGATTACTCTTAAAGGGACCCTCTCAACTTCCCTTTGAGGACTCCCATTGATCTCAGATCTGTTTTCCCTCGCAGGCAAAAAGATAAGTATTCTCTTGACATTCTCCTCTCTTCAGCTGACTGGGCTAACAGGGAGGTTTTTTTTCAAATATACACGTAGCTGTGATGTGCTCAGGACTCAGCTTATGACCCTCTGTATGGCTACAATGGCACTTTGAGCAACAGCCTTTCTTTCTACCCAGCTACGCAGAGAGAATGATGATGGCAGCGTTGCCTTCGCTGTGCACGGGGCTCCTGCGTGTGAGCCAGAGCCCACATATGATCAGAGAGCACCAAAGTGCAACTGATTTGGAGAAATCAGTTCAAATGACCTGGACTCTTTTGGGATCTCTAGGGCTGAGAGCAGCAAGGATGCAAGCTGAGGTCCTAATTGCCAGGTACACACACACACAGAGATTACAAAATCCTTAAATTCAGACTTATTGGACAGAAGAGAAAATATAGGGACAGGAATGTACAGACTTAGTTATTTTGGTACAGGGTTCTTCAAAAAAAGTTGGTAGTGAAACAAGATTTCTACCACAAATCAAGTGTCCTATCTTTAGTCAGAGTTTTGTTAACTTAGCAACTTCCAGTCTCAGCAGAGACTGCATCCCCAGGAGCTCCTCTGGCAGAGGGTCCCCACGTTCCCAGGATGATCATCCACCTACAACTCAAACAAACTCACAGCAGCAGCTGTAAAGAAAGACCAGAGATAAACAACTCTGAGAGCATCAGAAAAAGAGATGAGAGGACCTCAGAGTGAGGGATCTTCACTTTCTCATGTGACTACAGGAAGGACAGCCATACCTGGCAGTTTTGTGGTGAGCGGAGTCAAGGTCCCTGGTGTCAGCATTGAACCTGTTTAATTTCCCTCTTTTCCTCTTCCCTTCTACTCCTTCTATCTCTCTGCAGATCTCATAGTCATATAAAAGACCTACATTGATTCTCATTGAGTATTTTTAGATGTAGATAAGCCAACAACAAAAACCTCCGAACGCAGTACCAGCAGAAACTACGAGATGGTTGTGAATACCGAGCCAGGGCAGCAGCAGACCCTTCTCCCACAAACACAAGGCAAGTGCCAGAGAGCCATTGCCTTGAAAAGCCCACCCAGAGAAGGAACACAAGACCTACCATTTCTCAGCAGCTTTCTGGGGTTATCCTCAGAGGCAGACTGTATGATCACACATGGAAGGCAAATTGCCTGATGGAGCATCTCTGTCCTGTACCCATTCCAGGCATCAGGATGCCCAAGGCAGTGAAGGAAAGGGGCAGGCTGATTCAGGAGCATTTAAGATAGATTGCTGACCAAGCCCATTCCTCTTCTTTAATTGCTAACAGCTCCTACCTGGCTCACCCAAGGCACCTTGGAGAAACCTTACTGTTTAACCCTCGCAGCTCCACACTGGATATTCTGCACCAGCAGCATGGTCTGAGGGTTGCCTGGGTACAAGCAGGAAGCTCTGAATTGCACCCTTGCCATGATGAGAGCTGAAATCAGGATCCTCAGCCAGAGGCAGAGCATGGGTGGGAGCCCCAGGTGGGACGGTCAGGGACATTAAGGACTCTTGGTGCCCTTGGGCCCTGGGGTGAGCCTGTCTCGGTTTCAGGGTCCTAGGCTGACAGCACACCAGTCTTCCACGTGAAAGCTGTGCAGGTCCAGCTCTCCAAGTCTCTTTCCCAGTCTTCTCCAAACCTTCCAACTTAGCACCTGGGGCAAATCACATGTGTACATGGACACACACAAATGGACTGGTCAAAGTCTTTCAACGGACGCTTGAATTCCCTGGCCAAGAATGAGTTGGTAGTTGCAAGGATCTCCAGCTTTCCTCCTCCCAGACCTACCATCTCAGACCAGCTTATCCACCATGGCCAGGAGGTGCAGCCATCCCCCCGCAGGGTCACCCCACCGCATGCCTGGTAACAACCACCATTACCCAAGACCTCCAACAACACCCTGGAGCCAAGGAAGGGCTCCTTCAACCAAGGGCCTTATGGGGAGGCCACACACAGAGCTGGAGAATGACTTGGGCTGAAAAATGCTGCTGGAAACCATATAATCATGGAACAGTTTGGGTGAAAAGGGACCGCAAAGCCTATCCAGCTCCAACTCCCAACCCATGGACAGGGACACCTCCCACTGGATCAGGGGGCTCAAAGTCCCATCCAACCTGGTCTTGAACACCTCCAGGGATGGGGCAACCACCACTTATCTGGGAAACCTGGGCCAGTGCCTCCTCACTCTCACAGCAAAACATTTCTCCCCAAGGTCTCACCTCAATCTCCCCTCTTTCAGCTGAAAACCATTCCCCTCATCCTGTCCCTGCACTCCCTGACCAAGAGCCCCTCCCCAGCTTTCCTGGAGCCCCTTTCAGTACTGGGAGGCTGCTCTGAGGTCTCCCCAGACCCTTCTCTTCTCCCGGCTGAACAACTCCAAGTCTGTCCTCATATGTGAGGTTCTCCAGCCCTTGGATCATCCTCATGGCCTCTTCTGGACTCACTCCAACAGATCCATGTCCTTCCTGAGCTGAGAAGTCCAGCCCAGGTCCTGCTAAGAGTTCTCCTAGTCCTGATTCCACTGAAGCTCAGCCAGACACAGGCAATTCACAAGGGGAAAAAAAAACAAAACAAAACCAAGCTTTCCATAGCTGCATAACACATTTATTTTGGCTTTCACACCTTCCTGCCTAGATTTGCTGTGAAGGCGGCAGAGCTGGTACACAAGGTTTTAGTGAACCGGGTGCCCAGGTTTTGTTTTAGTCTGAGAGCGAAGCGATCATGCACACATCTGTGTAAGGCAGCACAAAGGCTTGTTTACTGAAGCGTGCCACCACAATGCTCCCGTTAGAGAAAATAATGAGCAACAAATCTGTTTCATCCCCAGCCATACATTAGCAACCATCTCTGGCTGCTGTTTAGATCATGACCAGAGCAGCACTTTTGGGTAAATACAGATTTGCATTGCAGTCCTCTGCTGTGTCTCCAGGGCAGCGGATGGTCAGGGGTTAAAAACTGTGTGTGTTTAGATGTGCATTTTGTGCGTGTGCATATGTGTGAGAGCGCGAGCATGCTCAGTGCAGGCTTTAAACTCTATTTTCCAACAGTGCTTCAGAGTTGATTTAATTTGCAGTCACTGCGAATGAGGTTTGGGAAGCGAGTGCTGGGAGGGAAGCTGTTCCTCAACAGACACTCGTGTAAATATGTTACTTTAAAAAGGAAAAAACCCAACCCTTTCCATCTCTACCAGTGAAACGGCTACAAATGGGCTGCCATTAACTTTTGTTACTTGAGTAGGTGCCTGCAAAGGGCCAGGTGGTGTTTATGCAGATGAATGAGCACGTTACAATGTGTTCTTCCTTTTGGATAAAACATTAGTGTATCAGATGTGACAAATCAGATGTTCATCTTCCGCACTCCTGCATTATTTTACATTGAGAATTAGATAATGTGCTGGCTTAGCTCTTTACTTTGGGGTTGTTTCCCCCCCTCCTCCCCGTTCTTGTTCTCAAGAATAATTTTATGTATAAAGTTCTCCCACCACTCCGCATAATCACAGCGGCGCCGTATGTCGAACCAGCGAGGTATTATGGTAATTGTGTATTTCCAGGTATCGGCTTTGCAGGAGATGGAAGTGTACATTGTTTAACACGCTGCATAATTATCGTGAGACAGAAATAATGGACCTACATGCTCAGGATTTTTACATTCCGTTTCCCTACCAGAGCAGCAGATGATTCTTGCGTCTCCGGCAGCAGTGGGAAGATAAATATTAGAGTGTCTTACAGCTGGTGGTATGCAAATAATTGAATCCACAGTTCACTGGCTGAACTGGGAAAGTCACCTTTCATTTTGAGCTGACAAGGAAGGAAGGTGTTTGGGTTTCATAACAAGAGGAAATAAATAATATTTTGTGCTTATGGCTGGTTCAGTTGTCTTTAACCGCACTTGATGTCAAACTATGACCCTTAGATTTAAAAAAATCAGAACTTTTAACTTTGAAAAAAATCCAAGAGCTGTTTTATCAACTCGTTCTGTCTGTTTTTGTCTATGTGAAACCATTTGAAGATTTCCATTTCAGCCATTGGAAAGGGGAATTTTTAATGAGCAGATTATGTGCCTGAGATATTCCACCCCACTCCAATTCAAATGTTCAGCATTAATTTTGAGTCTCTCTGACAACTGGACCACAACTGTCCTTCCATTTCTATGTTATTTCTTTACACTGTCAAACCAGGGCTGCTTTCCACTCCAAGGAGGCTGAATATATTCAGCAAACGACATAGTCACGGCCCATATGCCCAGTATATTTTGCCATTAATTATCGTCGAAGAATTAACCTCTGCATGATTACTTTGAAATGGTTTTAAGCCCTGTGTAGATCAAATTCCGTTCTTCATCAGGAAGAGAGGCCAGTCTAGAAGGAAGACTATGGATCGACATTTCCTTTTACTGGAGAAGGGCCACAGCAACTCCCAGCACAGGCTAAAGCCAGGTACATCCCAGGTGTGGGGCCAGATCAATCCCACTGGAATTACAGCTGTAGGAATAATATGAGTGTTATTTTAACAGAACCAACAAATTCATGGCTGACTATTAAAAGCCACAGGTTATGAGCACAAGACCAAGTGTCAAAGGTCTCGGCAGACCCCACATTTGCAGAAAGGCTTTGCTCCTGGTGGATTCCCCAAGCACTGCCTGCAGGAGATGAACAGCAATGGGACATCACAGGAAGGGCAGATCCAACCATGAGGGATTTGTTAGAGATAGCAGGCACTCCTTGAACTGCAGGACAGCTTCCCTGGGCAGAGCTGACTGATAATGCCTCAGATTGTGCAGAGTCTGGCTTAACCTTGGTGCAAGCAAATAATGGGACTGGGAAAACTCTATCAGGATGAAGAACTTCTTCCTCATTATTAAATAGATGCATTTATACCTCACCGAGCTTCACTTTACTTGAGTGACACCAACAGAATACACAACTGCTCCAGTTAAATGCACAGCTCATTTCTGTCTATGTCTTGTAGGCAACATGTTCAAATGTATTCAAAATCAAGGCTGCTAAAGAATTCCTCATCACCAAAGACAGCAGCTTTAGTTCCCGTAAGTGTGTTGTTTTGTCCAAGGCCAAAAGGAAACAGCGGTGCTGCTGGGGGACAGCAGACACAGTACCTGTGTGGTCCCGCTGTCATGTGTCACACAGTCATCTCAGTTCAAGCATGGCACAAGGCCCCATAAGAACAGCCTAAATTTACCTTCTGGTTGCAGAAGAGCAGCAACATGCCTGCGGGAGCACTCACTCCCGTCACCCTGAAGCCCACAAGCTTTTAGCTGGTCCCCAGTCCAGTCACCCCATCCTCAGGAGCTGGTATTGTCCAGTCTGTGTCTCTTACCGGCTCCACAGTGCCCCAGTAAGGGATTGCTTTTCTCTTTGGGGAAATGACAGGAAAAACCTCCATGCGAGCCGTTGCTGACATGGCAGCCTGAAAGAAAAGTATTTCCACATATTGAAGTTGAGGACCCCGATTCAGGGATGCTTTTCATTAGCAACTAGAAATTTTCAGCCAAGTGAGGATGCCACTCCAGATCTCTGAGTCTCTCCAATACATCAAGCACAGAAAGGTGCGCGTTGAGCTCTGAGGTGGGCACAAGACAAGGAGGTGTCTGCACAGCTGGAGGATGCGCTGGAAGTGCCCCCAGCTCGGTCTCCTCACATCAGTGGGACTCCACACACACCAGCACATGGAAAGAGGGCCAGCATTGTTCTTTCCAAA
This sequence comes from Tapera naevia, assembly GCA_033556795.1. Taxonomy (NCBI): domain Eukaryota; kingdom Metazoa; phylum Chordata; class Aves; order Cuculiformes; family Neomorphidae; genus Tapera; species Tapera naevia. Next base: position 4,403,111 of record JAUMJJ010000072.1, read on the forward strand.
GGGGACCTTCACATCCCAAGAACCCTCAAGAAGAAGTTAGCCTTGTTTGGCTTCCAAGCACATTGATGAGGCAAGGTCAGGAGAACCGCCCTTGGGTGGATGTTGCTTCCAAAGCCTCACTCTGTCTGGGCTGCACATTTACCTGCTCCTTACCTTAGTAAGGTCCTGTGCTTCCTGCTCCATACCTGACCCCCACAACCAGCTCCAATAAACACAAGAAGAAAAGATTTCTCAGTGTCTCTTGACCAGAGAAGACCCTCTGAGTGCCTCTGTGCTTCACAGCTAAGACTGGCCTTGCGGAAGTGACTTTGTTCTGAAAGAGCTTGGTAAATACCAGTGAACTCCTCATCCCTATGAGAATGTCCAGAGCACACGACAAGCGTGTACTCATTGCACACCCAAAAATTCCCTGTTTACAGAAAATACAGACTCACCGTCACAGATATTATCTGCTGCTTAGAGAATCTTATTGTGAAATACTAATTGTTGATTTCCTCTTCACACAGAACTGCCACGATGTGGGCAAGGAACTTTTTTCTTCCTATTCCTTGTGACCCCAACCGCGACACTTTGGTTTCAACTTACCTAAGAAAAAGTGTCACTGGGGAAAATAAAGCTAATAAAACAGCCATCAACTTATCTTCCTCTACCTCATCCTATTGGTTTTAAAGAAAGAAAGAAAAGAAATCAAATAATGAGTTATCAATTCCCATCCACGCCTCACTCAGATTTGGGTTAACGCTGCAGGTCTCAGCGTGTAGGACTGTGATTTCTGCTAACTGGTCTCAGCCTAGTATTTTCACACCTTTTTTGTACTAAATGTTTGCAACTGGTCACTCCGCTAGAAACTGTCACCGTGACACCTTTATTTAGAATCTTAACAACACAAAAATGTGCCAGAAATGAATCGCCAAATAATAATCTTTCGTTGTTTGCATTGCAATAAATTCCCGCAAATGCATCCCATTATCTTTTTATACAATTAAACACATAATGCCTGACTGTTAAGGCATCAGCCCAGCTGGGTACGGATTCAATCCACTGCCAGTCTGGACAGGGCTCGGCTGCCTTGTAATAATTACCTGGATAAAAGAAAAATAATGAAGTGCTGCAGATTGCTCATCCAAACTGGTAAAAAGCTGTTGCAAAGGATAACTACGAGGGGAGTGAGACACCGGGCTCTGCTAATAAATAATTCTCAGAAATATCAGCTCTCAATTTACTACTTGTACACAATGGGCCAGTCAAAACTTGCAGGATGAGCCAATTTGCCACAGCTCGTGTTTTGAGTCTGTGTGAAGCTGCTGCTTGAGCACAGTGGGGGCCGCTTGCATCTATCCCCAGAGTCAATCAGTCGGCCTTTGTTTCCTGCTGGTCAAAAATATCAGGTGGCTTTCAGAGTCTAATTATCAATGAAAAATTAAATTCAGTGCAGGAACATAGCCAGGAGTTGCCCCCTGCCTTCTGCCCTCATTCATGGGGTGTGAGCATCAGGGCAGTTGTCATAATTCAAAATGCGTTCAAGCCAAATTGGGAACTTCAGGGGTGGGAAAGGCGGAAGCTGAAACGTGAAAACGCGAATCGAGAGCCTCGCTGGCAAATCAGCAAATTTCTCCTTCCGCTCCCTTAGCAAATGAGGTTCCTCGGGAACGCCGACCGTCAGGAATTGCTCATTAGGAATTGTTAAAGCAAGTTTCTACCTTTGTGGCTCCATGGCTTCCAGGCCTTGGGGAAGTTTGTCAGTTGAATAAACTACCAGATCAGGGCCTAGACCTCCCAGAAATGGAATAGGGGGAAGCAGAGATATCTGTGAGGGCATGGAAACAAAAACCACCAGGAGAGGCACGATCTGAAGACAGGAGAGAGCACCCGCCAGCCACCAGCACCTCTTGCTTGGAGACACCCTGGTCACATCGCCGGTCACTGAAACCAGAAGAAGTCAACATGAAACAGTCTCTAGCTGAGACATTGAGACCAGAGCACAAGGCCACTAGAAACAGTGCACAATGGCCAGGTAGAGGTGCAATGCCCATCCACCCCCCATTCAACATGCAGAGACAAACCAGGCATCTCCAATGACTGCCTTGGAGCAGGTCTGGGCTCCTGCTTGCACCAGGATTTCAGCCCTGTAGGGTAAGTCAATCCAGAGAATACCGCCCTGGACCCTGTGAAAGGGTATTTCCTTACCTGTTGCTAATTTTCTGGCAACCAACACTCATAATTTCTCACAAGGGTGTGAATCTGCTTCCCAACAGAACAAAAAACACCGAAGCAAAGTGGGAGGAGCAACATCAACGTGTGGTAGGTAATGGAAGGCAGTGGCTCTTCTTCTTCACTTCCCCATCACTGTCTCTCCTTTTAAACACACGTATGAAATGCAACCACTCCCCACATCACAGGTGAGAAATCACCTGGGTGGTTATCCTGGCCCACAGACTTGAGAGCCAAGTGGAGGATCCCCCCAGGCCACTTCCACCAACACCAACTCCATGAATTTTTCCTCCTCCCTTCAAAGTCATTGTTGGCAAAGTTGTTGTACCCAAAAAAGTGAACACAGGCGATTCACAGGCAAGTAGATCTTCTATTTGTGTAGGTAGTGCATGACATACTTTTGATTACAAAATGTTTGGTTTTGCCTAAGAAAACTGATGTATCAGGAGAGAAGGATCCAGGAAAAGAAGGGCTTATAGAGACGAAACAGTAGAAGGAACAGGGACGTGCTGCTCATGAGCTGGTACAAGCACGGCTGCAGCAACCCCTTGTAACTCTTGAGGCTCTTAAGCTGTATTTGCAGCAGCACAGCAAGAAACCCTGCCAGGGACCTTCAGGCATCTAAAAACCTTCGCTGTTAGAGTGATTTCCCCCACACCAGAGTGCATGGTAAAAGGAATCATAACTGTTCCTCAGCCCAGGAGAAGCAGATGTGTGTGCACAACTCACTACATATACAAATATGCTAAATAAGTTCTGATGAGCTCTCCTCAGCATCTGGCCCATGGATGCCATTGCCCTCTCTCTGCTCAGGAAGACTTCCCTTTTCTGCAAGAAACTGTCTTAAGTGTTTAGTTAAACCACCTTCAATCTGCAAGTCTTCCCAGTTACCCACCTGGGAATCACTTCCCTCTCCTCCATCCCTGCCACACAAGATGAAAGGCCAGGTTGGATGGGGCTTTGAGCCCCCTGACCCAGGTGTCCCTGCCCATGGCAGTAGGGTTGAATTTGGTGGGCTTTGAGTTCCCTTCTAACCCAAAGCATTCCATGATGCTATGAACGGCTCAGAGCTGTCTGTCCCGAGAGCACTTCTAACAGGAACTAACAAAAAGGAGACCATTGGCCAAGCAGAGCAAGCATCTCCAGACCAAACTTTTGTCCAGCAGAATACTCTATATTTGCATTAGTTTTTGTTGGCCACATGGTTTGGAGTCTGCTTTTTGTTCTAGCATAAAGCCCTTGGAGACTGCACTGTAAACACTCAGCAGATCAGAGCAGTGGAAGGGTAGAAGTGAGCAATAGATGTTGCTTTGTCATTCCAGCTTTAATTACAGCTCCTGGTTGCTTCTCTTCTCACTGGGAGCTCAGTAGTGAACGTGAAAGGCCTTCTGCAACACAGGGAAACCCAGCTCTATAGACTGTACTCACACACTGCTGCCATGGGGGCTGTTCCACACAAGAAGGGGGTACAGAATATATACGGAAGCATTTGCAGCATTGGCTCCAAAGTTGGCTCCTGCCCCAGCAGGGTCTGCTGACAGCTTGTCCCTCTACATCTCCTCTCCACTCTGGCTCCTCTGGAATCACAGCCATGGACTTGGCCAACCAAACTTGGCCAGATAAATAACAGACAAAGTCATCCTTAGAGCAGGCAAAAAGCTATTAGAAAAATGTTTTAAACAAATGTGTTTTAAGATTTTTCATCCTCTCTGCCATAATGACTGGAACACCTCAGGATAGTTTTAAATGCTGTTTAAGGTTGCATCATGCATTTTATACCATAAATTATTAAAGGACTTAATGGACAATGCATTAGAAGGAAAACAGGCAAATTACAGAATAATTTAACTGTTGCAAAGAAACAGAGCAACTTGCAGGACGTAAAACACTCTATTTTGACACAGAATGCCTGAAGCTAAAGCAATTAAGGCTGCAAAATATTGCCGGCTGACATGATGTGTATGTAAATTTGTCATTCATTGGCAAGGGTTTGTAACAATCAGGAGCAATGTGCACGATAAAACCACCATGTGCTATGAAATGCTTTCTGCTAAGAGTCCTCGGAAAACGGTCATTACGTATCATTTAAGCATATCATTATTATACATATAGTAGCTGTTTATAAAAAAAGATACATCTCCAGTACCAGTAGCTCCAACAAAGATATCCCATAAAATATTATTTACCATTATTTGTGTGCAAGATCATGAAGGACATATTTTTTAAGTTACTTTTAGGAGCTACTGTGAGCTGTTCACCAGAGATTCAAATTGTAGTGAATCGGTCCCTCCAGGCTAGTTTAAAAAAGCTCACAAAGTCCCTGCTTTTTGCCAGGAGAGACAGCAAAGAAAGATGCCTGAGAGATGCCAATACTTATATGGCCAAGTCAGTTATTTTATGTAAAACTGAGAGCAATAAAAAAGGTGATGAGACCTTTGGAGCCCCCATCAAAAGGCAGAAGATTTAATTATTGATCTTTCTGATCTGTACCTCTGTGTAAGCTGCCCATCTCAAGAACAAAGGGAAAACCCACAGTGCTGAGGGCCAGCCTGACTTTTTGGGTGCCTGGGCTCTTCCCCGGAGTGGTGGGAAGCAGGAGATGCTCCCAGCCCTTTACTACATGAGGAATGTAAAAAAAAAACAACAGAGAGAAGGCGGTGGAGGAGGCTCAGATCCCCTCTGCCAGTCCTCCAAGTCCCAGAGGTGCTGTTGCACCTTTCCAGCTCTCCCCAGCAGTGGTCCCAGCCTCACCACCGGCCCCAGGGAGGGCACGAGCACCCAGGTTGCTTTGGACACGCTTGTACACTCCGTGGTGTTACAGATAGACTGGTTGGTACAGGCAACAAGTAGTCTAAAAACACAGGACACAGAGCTGGACAATACAAAACATGAGGCCCAGCATAAAGAACCCTGGCTTTCCCCACGGAGGTGATGGGTCCCTGGAGGTAGCAGGGTCTCCCGTTTCAGATCATTTGGCCCTGGCTCACAGCACAGCCTGATCTACGAGCCTGGCTTGATCTCCCAGCTAGACCAGGGCTCCTTGGTGACAGGAGGTTACCAAGAACAAACCATTCTCCAGCCAAGCCTCTCTACACATCTCACCTTGCCACAACTGCAAAGCTGCCCCAAATTACGTACTTCCTTCCAGGGCTTAGGTGCTCCATCCTGTTGTCTTATCTCCTTTTGCCTCAACAGCACCTCTTTACAATCAAGGACAAACAAAACTTATTTTCCTGCCAAGCTGATGGGTGAAATCTGTGACCAGCCATGGTTCTTGACATGGGAGAAACATGAGTGAGGTCCCAGCAACACTTTGGCCTCTACCAGCCTCCCCTAGCCCACACAAAGAGATTTCCCAAACAACCACACACCGCCTCTAGACCTTCAGCAGCTACACACCGCCTCTAGACCTTCAGCAGCTTTTGTTTTTCCTGGTGATTTTGCTACTGAGTGCATGAAGATGTCTCCACTCTTTAGATATTATGCAGGAGACACTTTTTCTTAGGAAGAGAACAAGTTCGTGTCTTAAATTTCTTGTTCTCTTCCTAATACAATAAACCTTCACCAGAGTGAAACATATGACCTCTTCTCTCAAGTGACAGGACAAGGGGAAAGGGCCATAAGTTGCACCAGGGGAGGTTCAGACTGCATATTAGGAATAATTTCTTTACCAACAGGGTGGTCAGGCACTGGCAGAGGCTGCCCAGGGAGGTGATTGGGTCACAGTCCCTGGAGGTGTTTAAAAAAAGGGTAGATGAGTTTTTTAAGGACATAGTTTAACAGAGAATGGGTGCAGTTGGACTCGATGATATCAAAGGTCTTTTCCAACCAGAACATTCTACGATTCTATGGGATTTCCCTGAAACAAGACTTAAACATCACACCTGTTGTCTTTAAACACCCCACTGGTGGGGTTAAGAAAAGGAGTAGATACCCCAAAGTGCGGTGTCTCATGGCAGGCAACAACAGGGCAAACACCCACCTGGGCTGTCCCTCTTTTCCTGCAACACATCCCAACAAACACATCTTGCTAAGGATGGTGGTGACACAGTGGCATCATGGAAAGAATTTGGGGCAACCGAATCCCACCACTGTGGCTGCAAGCAGAGACTGCAACCAGCATCTCCTGTGTTCCCACCAGAACACAAATTTCAGCCAATAAAAAGCACCCTACACCCGCTTACTCAGGACCAACCTCTTCCTTGGGGCTCCGGGCAGCCATCCTCAGAAAATCATCATTTCCAGTCACAGTGCCGGCACCGTAACAGCTCCTGGCAAAGAGCAGTGCTGAAGCAGTACCTCTACATCTTGTCTGGTTTTCACCTGATGTCCTCCCTCATCTTTTTCAAGCCCCTTTGTTGTAGGCTGATGCCAAAGGGTGGGAGAACAGGGTGCGGGAAGAAGGTGAATTTCAAACCATCTTTCCATATAAATAGCAGAGGTTACACATAGCGCTCTGAAGTACAGCATTAATCCCAATTGTGCCATAAAATATATATGACTCACTTGAGCCTTGTTCTCCGGTGAATTATGAACTATTATATCACTCATGGGATAAGCATTATGTCTCTTAAGAGACTATCACCTTTCCTCTATTTTATAATACGAAACTTCATTGAAACCTGTCATGCCTGATACAAGCAACTTCTCATGATGCACATTAAACCTTTCCCTTTTACAGCTTCCTTCGTTTAGCTGATCCTCACGTCAGGGTGAGTTCTTTCAGATGTAGCATAAGCATAAATTAGTATGGAAGAGAAGGAGTCGTTTAGCAGAATTTTTTCTTTAATAAATCGGGTGATATTTATATTTCATCACAGAGCTGAAAGATTTTTTTACACATTTAAAGATTTATTCCTGTAGTAAGTATCCAATTAATAGGGCTTTAGCATGCAGACGGGATTTGTATTTATGCTGAGGAAAATGTGTTCTCATTATACTTTTATTCTCATGTTAGATTTATTGTGGGTTCCATTATAATTTATTTTAGTAGCTCCGTTTTCTAATTCTTCGTATTTACATGTCTTTTCCAACAAAAATAATAATACATAAATAATACCTGACAACACTTTGCAGATTTTCTCTATTTGTATGCTTTAATTCTCCGAACATCTTGGAATGGAAATGCTGTGAACTACAAAGGAAAGCTCTATGTGATCTCTATTACATGAAAAATTATCATTTTTATATCCTTCTCACTCTGCCAAGCTCTTACCAAGTTCCAGTTTGCAATGTATGAAAGCAGGCAAGAAACAGTAGCAAAACCAAAGGCTATGGTGCTTTCTAAGCAGGGCTGCTCACTCCATGCACTCACGCTTCCGATGCGTGGCTGTAATTAGCAGTGTCAGAGGACACCCTGCTGCATTGCAGCACAGAGCACTTTCTTATTTACTGTCACACATATTTTTCCATAGGCTTTTTGGCTTGCTGCTGCGGGGGCTACGATACCGCAGTCCCACCACCGCTACTGTGCAAATCCCTGCTGAGAACGATGCTCGGTCAGTAATGTTTTGCCCAGTCCTTAACCAGCCTGCACAGCCTTCTGGCATGTAGTGGGATGGGGTTTTTAAGCTACGGTGAGGCTTGGCCTCACCAGCCAATATTCCAAACAGGAGATCTTACTCTGAGCAAGTACTCACACACACACTGCATCTCCTAACAGCGAGGTGCCTATGGAGTGCTCTACAGTAGCTTTCCTGGCTCTGTAGGACAGTTTCCTTGCCCAGAGCTGTAACCCCAGCACTGACCCCAGCCCAGCAGACTCTGCTGGCAGTCAGGAGGGCACAGCCAGCCAAGATACACCACCATCGCAACACTACACGCAAGAGCCAAATCTGGCCAAGTGCTCTTGCAGGAGATGCTGCTTTCATTTTGCAGTGTACTCTCTGCTGGGAAAAAAAAAAATGACTGTGTTAGATATCACATCTAATTATTCCTGTTGGGCTGGCCCAGAGAAATGTCAACAGTGCATTGTAAGTGCTAATTGGGGTGTCCATGCTCTGCAGTAGATTTGGGTTACAACACCCAAGACTGGAGAGGTTAAGCGTGTTTTAGAATACTGTACTGTAATGAGCTTAGTCTCCATGGAAGAGGCACAGCTTTACTGCACGCACTCCGTGCTGCAGCGCCCATGCCCCGCACCAGCGCCAGGGCTGGCCAAAGCAGGCTGCTCATGGCCACCACTGCCTACCAGGAAAGGGCAGCAGCCTTCCCAGGGCGTCCTGCCAAGTTCTCGGCAAAACAGCGAGGTGAGGAGGGAAGCAGGAGAGGGACGGAGAGGAAGAGTGAGAGGGACAGAGAGATTGAGAAAGAGAGGGGGAAAAAAGACTGCTATAGTGTGAAACAAATAAAGAGCTGCCAGCGTGCTTACCTTGCAACCCTCTGTTTCAGGCAAAAACCTTCAATGATCTATTAAGTTTATATGAAGTAATGCGGGTTGGAGCTGTCAGTGCCTGTACTGGGCCTCCGTTGCGCACACAGACTTTCCTGCTTTTTTCCAATATATCCCTCTACACTTATTGATGAAATATTAACCCAGTCTTATTTCCCAACTTCCAAATCAAAAAAATGCATTATTTTAACATAGAGACGGTGACAGTACTTGAACCCACAGAATTTGGCCAAATTCCTAGTGGCAAATCCCCAAAACAGGCTTTTTAATCAGCCTGCATTTTCCAGTTGCTCTGCCCTGCTTTAGAGCACCAGTCTGAGGGATGCTGTGTGCTTTCCATTTGCAGGGGAGCAGAGTGTCTGCCACGGCACCCACCATTCTGTGCTCACAAGCACCGAAAACCACTTTTGCAGGGCAGCCCTAAAAACTTTCAGAATTCTTTCTTGTTTCACCTTCACAGAATGAAATCAAAAGTCTTTAAAGCTGCAGCACGACTGCCAGTCAATCAGGCTATAAATCTATCCAGGAACTGCTCCGTGCCCTGTCGTCATACAGATCCCCTGTGCCTCCCAGTGCATTTTTGCCTCTCACACGGGCAACGCTGCATCACATCAGTGTTCTGCTTTCAACAAACCTGTGAGCACCACAGAGGTATTTTCCCTTTTCCATCTTCCAGAGCAGAGAGGGATCACCACAACAGGATGTTTTTCAATGGAAACACGGTTCCAGCCCAAAACACTGTCCTTGTTCAGGCTTGGAGGCAGAGATTTTAGAAGCAAACCTGAAAGACTACTGTAAGGACAAAGATGAAGCCTCAGATGTTCTCTCCATTTCACACAGTCCTGCCATCATTGTTACACCGTGTGCTAATGCAGAACAGGTAGGCAATTATACCCACACTTGCTTCACATCACTTGTTCTCCTGACCTTGGATTAAAATGTAACAGTGCCAGACTCCACAGAAAATATAGGCAAAACCTCACAGACGGGCTCTGCACAAAGGGTTGCGCTGGCTCTGGGGACAAAGTCTAGGGAGGACATTGCGGGAGAGATGCCATCTCAGAAAGCTCTCAGAGCCATGGGCTATATCCTTGTGGAGGGGAAGGTATACAAGAAGCTCCACTTCTGCTGTGTGTATTCAAACAGGGAGATGAAGCTGCTCACTGAGAGAGAGACTACTCACTATGTCCAGCGTTTGTCAAACTGTTCTCAGCAGTGGCATCCTGAGGTTGGTCATCTGGGGAATCCTCGTTTTCAGGGCAGCATCCTGAGGGAGCAGCTCCAGTTCCTTTTCCTCACTGCATATTCATAAAGACCAGTGCAACTGCACAATTGAATCATGAATTCTGGTAATAAATGCCTTATCCCGACCACATGTGGAACAAGTGATATGATGTCCACTAAATCTGCCCACCCACCCTAGATGCCCAGATGTACCCACGCTCTGCTTTGCAAAAGCTGGAGGCAGGTGTTTTCCTGCATATTTTTAGAGTGATACTGCCCACCCTTGTGCACACCTGTGTCCACAGAATGATCTGAGAGGTATTTTCACGTGCACACCAAGCTGGAGAAAAGGCCCCTTGAATTTACATGGTGTCATAACAGTGTACAAATCTCTGCATGTCTGCATTTTGGTTTCTAAGAGAGATACACGTTGAATGGCTAAAAACCTATCTAGAAACCATGCACATGATCTGGATCCAGATATCTGCCTAATATTTTACATAGAAAATATACGCACTGCACTACCACGCAGAAACACCCACTTATGCCTACTGCAGAAAGTGACAATGGCAAAGAAAACACTGCTCTCGTTTGATGCATCTTCTTCGCTGTCTAAATCCACTGATTGTGTTTCTGTTTGTATGCTGAAAATTTGGGGAGGGGATGTGGCACCAAAATATAAATAAATATTTAATGTATCAGCACCTGCCATACAGTTCCTGTGCACCACCACTACCGATTTCCTGGTAGTTCTGCTCCCCTAGCCAACTTCATTAAAGAATAAAAGTAAAGTAATAAGTCATTTCACACTCTGTCTGACCATTATACAATAATAGCAAGATTTCATGCAAGGGTACAACATTATGCCCATCTGCAATCACAGTCTCTTTGCAAAAATCTCAATTCACACTTCACATGCAGCTAACCTTGTTACCATTCCCTTCCTAAACCCATCAGTCTTGCAGCTGCACGTCTTCACAGCCCAACATCTTAAAATTCATCACTTTGACACCCTTGCATCCCTACAGGTCAAGCTAAAGGAGCCAACCAAGAATAATTAAGGGGTACCCCAGATGTTTAGTTTACTTCAAGCCAACCTTTCCTGCAACCGGGTACAGTTCCCTCTTCGTGCATTGAGGATTCACATAAGGTGCTTGTTTTAAGGGGATGAGACCTCCAAAAAAATTCAGAGCTCTGTCCCCTCCATCTTTTTTTTTTTTTCTTTACAAGTATAGCTCTTTGTAGTTGGAATTTGAACAAGACGCGTGATAATGAGTAGGTTGAGGGAAAGAAAGGTGTTATCTCATTAAGGTAATTACTAAGACATCCCCACCATTACCTCGGTTTGAAAATGTGGCAATTAAAGCGCCCTACATGGCTCCCAGAGACAAGGGAACACGACAGCAGCCTCAGACAACTTTTGCTCGCTCGGAACCGGGAGGGAGGGGAGCAGGGTTGCCGGTCCCGCGGGCGAGGGGACGGAGGAGACCCGCAGGTCCCGGCGAGCCCCGCATCCGTCGCTGGCAGCGCAAAGCATCTCGCTTGCCTTCCTTTGAAATCCGCTGATTTTTGAGGACCGGCACTTGTGTGCTTCCATGAATAGAAGCCGTTGGTGAAAAATAGGGCATATGAATATGGAAAGGGAGCTCTAACGCGACGGGCGCCGCGCTGGACCTGCTTTCCGGCTGGAAACACGCAGAGACAGGGCTTTCCCGCGGCCCCTTCCACGGCTGGAGTAGCTCGAGGGAGGAACAGGGTTCATGGGCTTTTTCGGGAAGTCATGGGCCCAGGGAGAGGGGCCTTCGGGGGTCCCGGGGGTTTCAGAATCTATCAGCCGCCTCCGGGGCTCATCTCGATGCGGTCTCTGAGGCAGCTCCCCCAGTGGGACGGGGACAGAAATTGGGTTTGCTGTGCCCCCCCTTTCCTCACAAACGGGGGCTCCACGTTCAAGCGGCCACGGTGGGGCGGGGAACAGTGGTGCCACCATGGGAGATAAAGGCTTAGCAGCAGGAGGGAATAAAAGAGGGGGGGAAAAGCCTTGTAATTCCAACGTGAAACGGTTATTCGGCGCCCATTCCCGCCACCCCGGGCTAGGGATATTCCTGACATTATGAAGGGGTTTACCCTTTCCACAGGTGAGTCCAGCCTGGCTGCGCCCACTCCACGCCCTGGGCTGGAGCCGAGTTATTCGAGTAAGCTGCGATAAGGATTTAGGGCGATTTGCAGCGCGCATTCGCCCAGGAGCGTTTTGTGAATTTGGAGGAAGATATAAGCTCTGGAAAAGGAGAAAATAACACAGATTAAATACCCACCCGGCACAAGAAAGGGTAAAAAAACTGCGGTAGGCAGCGCCGGAGCGCTAATACGGCGTTAAAGGCGGGCTGTGTTAGCCCGTGTAAATGCAATCAGGGTTACTGGGCAGCAGGGAACTCCGCTTACTGGTTCCCAGCAATAAACTGGCAGAGCGGATTCAGGTCCCGGAAAACACAGGTGCCACCCCGGCGCCAGGACAGGCACCTTCGGAGCAAGAACAGACACTGGTTATCCCTGTGTCCCAGCCCAGCGAAGTCCCCATTCTCACTTTCTTCTCTATAATGGCCAAGCTCCCCAGGAGAGGGGCGAGTCATTAAAACATGACCCTCCTGCTGCATCCCGCAAGAGCCAAGATCAGCGGAGTACCCGCGGCTCTACTTGCCGGGAGGGCTCAGTCAGGAGCCGGGTCTTCAAGGAGCCGCCAAACCCTGCCTGAGAGCAGGAGGAGCTCCCTGAAGGAGCCACCCGAGTCCTGCCCACCTGCAAAACACACAGCCAGAAGAAACAACCCAAAGCGGGACCAGGGTGTCCGAAGGAGCACCCTCCTCCCACTGCAGCCGGTGTAAATTCGGAGCGACACTAGCGGCAGTGGGAGCAACACCCACACAGCCAGGACAAAGCCCTGGGGATGCAACCCCGGCTCCATGCTCTCAGACCCAGTGATACCGAAAATGCCCGCGAATAAACTCTGTAAGACTCGTTGTCTCGTTACGTGTGATTGATGGAAATCATTCCCTCCTGCGTCTAACACTGAAACAGAGGATGCTTGTCTTCTAAAACTCCAAAGCAAGTCATAGAGAGTTTATTTGTCGGCATTTTCGATATCACCAGAACAGGGGCTTTCTCCGGGCGGTGGGTGGTGAGCCAGGCGATGCCTCGACAGCGGGAGCCTTCCTCGGCCTCCTTCATCTGCATCCCCGCCTGCTGGCGAGCTGGGCAAGGAGGCTGTGAGGTTGTCTTCCTCGCTGCCCCCGGGGCGCGGTGGCAGCCCCCGCCAGGAAGGGACGCGGGGTCCCGCTGCGGAGCGCCCGGAGCTGTCCGTGGTGCTGAGCGTGAGGCTGTCCGAGGTGCTCAGCACGGAACCCGAGGGGCGGGAGACGCTTGTGGGACATCACCTGGTATGAGATAGAGCAAACACCACCGGTATTCTGCATCCCCTCGCTTACAAACCACTCTCCTATAACATCCCGGTTTGCTTCCACATCGAGCAGATCAACAACCAGGTCTTTCCCGGCGGGTGCCGATATTTCCCGCGGTTTAAGGCTAGAAGGAGTCCATTTCATCGGGCAACGAATGGGTTTGTTTATTCGTTCACATCCACTTCCAGGACCGAGAGCAGGTCCTGACCCAGTCGAGGTGATACAAGAAGCATTTTCGGTGTCAGAGGGACTGCGGGAATTCAGCAGATCAACACCGAGCCTGGCGGCGGCTGTGTGATATGAAAAGCAGGACAAAACGCGAACGGCAGGATTGGGAAAGAAGAGCCGGCAACGGCGCCGAACGGCGAGAGGTGCCCGATCCCGCACTGAGAGAGGCGGCGGAGAGAGGTGATGCCGCGGAGCTCGGCCTTTCGCCCGGCGCTTTGTCCTGCCCTTGTTCCTTAACCGAACCACGGATCCCTTTCCTGCAAGGGCAATTGGAATGATCAAGCCCCAGGGGCAGCCGGTGCCCCGAGTGCAGAGAGGGAGCGGGACAAACGACGGAGAGTTTACATTTCCATCCCCATTTCCCACATGGGGAAAACGGGAGCAAAAGCGAACGATTCCTGCTCCAAGCCTCCTCCTGGCTCACACACACGCTTTCCAGTTAGGTCTGAAAATACATTTCAAGGGAAATCACGGTTGCTCTCCAGACCCTACTTTAGGCATCGTTAGATCTGGTCCCTCTCTCTCCACGCCCTGTTTTGGGCACAGTCTCACACAGCCACCCTCTCCTGTCCACCAGCCGCTGCTCACTGCGGTTCCCAAAACATCCCGGAGTCCCCCGCCCTGTTCAGACGGGCACCCCCCACCCCCGGGCCAGTCCTGCCCGGGAGGGGGGACCTGGAGGGCATGCATCTATTTTATATGAACTTTCCTTCCTTATTCTTACTACTTTTCAGGCAGTTTGTGCAGACGAAACCGAGCCCTGGTTTAGCCATCAGGAAAAACAACGAAGCTTGCACCAGCTGGATCGTCGCCTTTTACGAGAAAGCAGCGTTGTTTAGGTTCAGGAAATTGTCCACCCGAATTTCCCACCTCCTTTCCCAGCCCGAATAGGATGCGTTTCCCAGGCGCAGGGGAATAGTCCGCGGCCGCAGCGACACGGGCAGAAAACGAGGTGGGCGTTCCCGACCCGCTCCCCTTTTGTTAGATCAAGGCAGAGGTCAATATGGTTTTAACGCGAATTTATTAGCAGAGAAATCAGCAAGCCGCTCACTAATTAGCAAAGCCCAAATAAACATGCCCGGAGGCTTCTCTTTCTTTTTTTCGTTATTTTTCTCCCCCTCTCTTTCTCGAAATAAATGGAACCCACGAGCAAAAATTAAAAAAAAAAAAAAAAAAAAGGAGAATAAAACCCCAAACCCTCAAAGGAGAAGATAATATTGGGCTTTATGAATGTTTTATAGGTAATTGCTGTATAACTTTCTAATTTCGCAGGGGGGTGTTCACCTCCAAAGGCTGGGGCCAGGGTTGTCCCCGGAGCCCGGTGGAGGGTCACAGCTCCCACTCCGACCTGGCCCCCTTCTCTGGCCCCTTCTGTCCCTGTGGGACCCGGCATGGGGAAGAGAGGAGCTGGGGAGGGAAGCTGCCTGCCTGAGGAGAGAGGGAAGCAACGAGGATCAAAAACCGGCGCCTCCACGTCCCCTGCCCTCCCTGCCTCCTTTTCCCCGCTACCTACCCCGACGGCCCCGCTCGCTGTCCCCAAGCCCGGTCCCGCCGCGTCCATCCCTGGGACCAGAACCGATACCAGCGCCTCTGCCCGCTGCTACCTTCCCGGGAAACCCACCACTTCCCCTCCCAGGTGCTTAAAATAACGGCTTAAAATCCTCGGCACCTGCATGAGGATGTGTTTTTCCTTTACAACACAGCTGGAAAAAAAACAATGTCGAGTGTGAAACAATGAGCCTAAAAATAATAATAATTAAAAAAAAAAGAAAAATTAAAAAGTGGCATTTGTATTTTCTACTCCGAATTTCTTGCATACTCGTCACGGGCAAAATTAGCTACCTTGGATTTCCACGGTTTTTAAAAAAAGATAAAGTTTATTTCTTTTTTTTTTTCCTTTTTTTCCCTGTAATTTTTCCAGTCACAAAAAAAAAAAAATCTATATTTTGTCATCTAAGCATTTATTTTACTGAATCCAAAAAGACATGAAAAGGCATAGAGGGGATAACCACGTTTGTTCGTTTCAAACTAACGCATAAAAGTGAAATTTTTTCCTTTTTTTTTTTGGACGACATATAATAAATATGATATAGCACTCAGCACTCGGTCTGTACAATTCTGTCCGCATTAAGGGAGCATGCCACTTCTCAATAAGAAAGAAAAATAATAAGATCATGAGAGAAAAAATAATAATAAAAATAAAAATCAGTGCAAAGTTCTCCATTCCCCCGGTCTTCGCCGCCGGGCGAGGGTCGAGGCGTTTTCATTCCCTCCGTAGCCGATAGTCTCTCCGGGGGGCTGAGCTCCCTGTCCCTCTCCTCCTCCCCCTCTCTCTGTCCCTCCGGCTCCGAGCTCCGGGTCCAGGACTCTGCCCGCCTTCTCCCCCGCGTGTGGTCGTTTCACTTACGGGCTCGGATCTGGGTTCACGGTTCAAGAGTCCCTGCTCTGACTTGGTCGCCTCCCTCGGTGGCCGCTGGCTGCCTGCAGAAGCTCCTTGCCCCTCGGCTATTTTTTTCCCCTCGCTTCCTCCTCTGCGGTGCTGGGGGGGGTGGTGTGGGGGAGCTTGTTTTTTTCGGGGGACGGGGAGAGGGGGAAAAGGGCTCGTTGCAGGGACCGCGGTGCCGCTTCACCGGGGGTGCGGGGTGCCGGGCATGGGGTTGGCCAAGGGGTTGAGGGCCGACTGCCCACCGGGTCCCAGCCCGTGGATGAGCACCCGCGGCACCAGCGGCCGCTGGAGCTGGGGGTGTGGTGCGGGGGGAGTCCGGTACATGCTGCTGTACATCGCCGCGGCCGCCGCGGCCGCCGTCGTGCTGTCCATGCTACCCAGCAGGCTGGGGTGGTAGAAATAGGGCGAGGGGAACATTCTCTGCAGCGCCGAGTAGTTCCCGGCCTCGGCCAGCAGCTCCAAGCCCACAGCCGTCTGCCGCTTCCACTTCGTCCTGCGGGGGGGGGAGGACAAGAGGTGGAGGCGGGGTGGGCAACGCGATGGGGACCCCTGACCTCCCCGCACACGGCGAGACCCTCCAGCCCTGCCCTGCCGCCTCCACACATCCCCCCTGCAATCCCCAAACACACGCACAAGGCGAGACCCCTGCCCTCCCCGCACACGGTCCCGCACAGTGCGAGACTCCCCAGCCCTTCTCGACACTCTTCGCATCAGCCGCAAACCCGGACTCACGCACAAGGCGAGACTTCCCCCCAGCCTTGCCCGGCTGCCTCCGCACATCCCCCGCACCCCCTGACACACACACGGCGACTCCGGCCAAATTAATAACCACGGCACACGGCTACATCGCAGCTGACGCTAATGATTTGCGACAGAATTAGGGTGGCTGCAACCGTATGTAATGAGACAGAAAATTACGGCAGCGCGGACAGGGGCCGGACCCCCCAACCCGCCACCCGGGGGGACACGGAGCAGCGCCAGGCGGTCCCTGCATCACCCTGCACCGCTCCGTGCATTACCCCCGCATCACTCCCTGAATCATCCCACATCAGTCCGCATCGCTCCCGAATCACTCCCGCTTCAGCCTGCAACACTCCTGAATCAGTCCCTGCATCACCCCGCATCACCCCCTGGCCCACCACTTACCTGCGGTTCTGGTACCAGGTTTTCACCTGAGTGTCCGTGAGGTTTAGAGCGGCGGCCAGGTCCATGCGGTCCTGCACGCTCAGGTACTTCTGCCGCTCGAAGCTGCGCTCCAGCTGGTTGAGCTGGTGGTCGGAGAACGCCGTCCTCGCCTTCCGCGGCTTCTTGGCCCGCACCGGGGGGCTGTCCCGGCTGCTGCTGATCTCCCGGTCTCCCTCTTCTTTTGTCCCTGCGAGGGAGCGGAGGCGACGGTGAGGGACAGCGCGACGCTAAAGGACCCTGTGGTCCCCACTGCCCGCATCCCCAGGGCTCCTCCGGGGTTGGAGGAGAACGGCCAAACACGGCGGGGGACTGCAGGATTCCCACTCTTTTCTTCCTAACTACGCAGATTTCGTTGTTTTCTCGCCCCCCGCCCTCCACCCCCCCACCCCCCCCCCAAACGCCGGGGAATCGATAATGTCGATACGGCTCGGCTCGGGCCCCGGTTTGTGGCGCTCCTTGATCTTCCCCGCAGGAAGAACAATAATCTCCCTAATTGACCCACTGGGGAGGTTGGTGCACACAAAAATGGCCAGACCAGACTGTACATCTGGTTCGGGCACTCTTATGCTAATGCTACAAGAGCAAAACGAGCAGCACAACCGGGCGCCTCGCTGCTCTCCAAACCTGGCAAAAAAAAATGTCTCAGACGGGGCAATATTAGGGAAAAAAAAAAAAAAAAAGGATTCTGTCGCCTTGCGGCTGGAGCGGGAGGGAGGGCAGCTCTGCCAGCATCGCAGTCCCTCTCCTCTCCTTCCCTCACTCTTTTCCCCCTTTCCCCTCGCACATATCGCTATTTTCATCCCCGAATCCCGCGCGCCAGGGTTTCCCTACCAGTGTGAATTCAGTAATTAAAAACAGACTGAAAGACGGAGACATAAACCTCCCCATCCCTGCGCGGGGAAAATACGGGTGTTCTGCAAAACGCACAAAGCCCTCCAACCTTCCACTGCTTAGCGCGGGCCGGTTGGGTTTTTATTATTATTCTTTCTTTTATAATTAAAAGGTTTTTTTCCTTTATTCGGTATCGGCTATTGGGGCAGTAAGATTTTTTTACCCTTATTTTTATTTCGATCGAAGGAACAAAACCCAAAAGCCTCAAAGCGGCAAGAGCAGCTAAGTCGCCAGTTCTTAGAAAGCCAGAGAATCATTTATGCATTAAAAAAAATGCATAAACGCATTTGCATTAAAAATAAATACATTCTGGTTTCCAACGCGATCCCACTGCTCCGGCTATTTTTTTTTTTCCTTAAAAACAGGGAAGTTAAATTTAAAAAAAAAAGAGAGGAAGGAGGGCTGGCAGAGAAACCAACAGAAATAAAAACTATAAAATAAACAAAAAACCTCACAAACAAACAAACAAAAGCCATAATAAAACACAAACACCTAATTAAAAAATGAAAATCAAACAAACAAACAAACCAAACCACCCAAGGATGTCATTTCCTACTGCCCCTGAGCCCGTGGCAGCGAGGACTGAGCACCGAAGCCTCGCGGAGGGAAGGCTTCCCCCTCGCCATTTCGGGGATGCTGCCGAGCCCCCGTTTCTCGGCGGCCGAAGGGATGCGGGGCCGGGCCGGGCCGTACTCACCGTGGCATTTGATGTCGCCTTGCGTGTCGTCGCGCTTGTCGAGCTTGGCTTTGCTGTCCTCCTGCTCGAGCTTGGGCCTGAAGCTCTCGGGGGCCGCGTTGCCCTCCTGCTTTGGGGGGTGATGGGGAGAGGGGACGCTGGTGCTGTAAGGCGCGCACGCCGCCAGCGGTTTGCTGTCGCCCAAAATGTCCTTAATTAAAAAAGAGGAGGTGGAAGTCCTGGGGCCGGAGCTTGCCGAACCCAGCTGGGGCGGGGGCGGCGGCTGCTGCGGGGGGGACGGCTGCAGGCTCGGCGGGTGCGGGGCGAGGTGGAGGTGGTGCGGTGGGAGGTTCTCGGCCACCGCCAGGTGCGGCTCGGGGTGCTGCTCCATGCTCACCGAGATGGGCGACGAGGGCGCCGTGCCCACCGTGTCGATCTCGGAGCAGGGGGACGGCGTGGCTCGGCTCCTGAAATCCGCGGGGCGGGCAAAGTCTCCGTTCATGCCCCCGGGGCTGCCGGCGCTGCCCCCGGACAGGATCGTGTCTATCCCGAAGCTGGACCCACTCGGCGCTTCCATCGCGGAACCCTCAGCTCCGCATCCCGTGGGGGGAGCAGACGGGGATGGAGAGGATGGGAAAAGGGGAAGGAGTGGTGGGGGGGAAAGAAACAGGTTCCCCCCACAACACTTAACGCGGGGTCTCCTCCGAGCTTGGCATCGCCGCCGGGGCGTCCCCCCCAACTTTCTTGCGGGACGTTGCGGGCGCGGGGCGGACACCGGGCACTGCAGCGCGCCCGCCCGTGCCCACCGAGCTCCTCTCGGCGCCGGCGACTGCCCCCCCGTGACGTCACGCCCCCCCGCGCCCCCCGCCCCCCTTTCCCGCCCCCACCGACGTTTATTATAAAGCGGGGCTTTTGCCGCCGCCGCCGCGCGCCCTCATTGGCCAAGGGGCAGGTAGGTGGTGACGTCACGTAACCACCAGCCAATCAGAGGTTACGGGTGTGGAAGGGGACTTCTGCATCCCCCGCCTCCCATCCCCACCGCCCCGTCGGGCCCCGGTTTCCCAGCCCGTGAGAAGAGTGGAATCACAGACCCAGGGAGTGGGCTGGGTGGGAAGGGACCTTAAAGCCCATCCAGTTTCATCCCCTGCCCACGGAGGGGACATCTCCCACTGGAGCAGGGAGCTCAAAGCTCCAGGGATGAGGCAGCCACCACTTCCGTGGCCAGCCTGGGCCAGGGCCTCCCCACCCCCACAGCAAAATGTTTCTTCCTAAAATCTCATCTCAATCTCCCCTCTTTCAGCTGAAAACCATTCCCATCGTCCTGTCCCTGCAACTCCCTGATCAAGAGCCCCTCCCCAGCTTTCCTGGAGCCCCTTTCAACACTGGAAGTCTTCTCGAAGGTATCGCCAGAGCCTTCTCTTTTCCAGGCTGAGCAGCCCAAACTCTCTCAGCCTGCCCTCATACCAGAGGTGCACCAGCCTTTCGATCATCTCCGTGGCCTACTCTGGACTCGCTCCAACATCTCCAGGTCCTTTCTGTGCTGAGGACTCCAGAACTGGACAAAGGCCTCCAGGTGGGATCTCACCAGAGCGGAGCAGAGGAGCAGAATGACCCCTCTCGCTCTTCTGGTCCCACTGCTTTGGATGCAGCCCAGGACACGGTTGGTTTCTGAGCTGTGAGCGCACTTTAGCGGCTCTTGGTGAGCTCCTTACCCACCAGCATCCCAAACCCTTCTCCTTAAGGCTGCATCGTCTCGTGATCCCAGGACGTTTCCCTGGTTGAATGTCAGAGTAATGGGAAGCGCCAGTGACAAGCCGTCGTATTAATCTTGACGAAGTGGCATGTCAGCCCAATTAGCAGAGTAATTACAAAGGTGGTAATGAATGATTTAGAGTTCTCCGAGTTATATTTTAGTACCAATTACCATTTTCAGGCCCCTGTGAAGCCCATCCCTATATGATACCCGTCTCGGCTTCCAGCAGTCCAACCAGACTCAAAAACCGGCAACCGCAGCCCCAGACCTGGATGGAAGGTGGGCGAGCTGGGGGTGTGTGTATGAATGGGCAGGAGGATGTAGCAGGATTAGGGCAGGGGAGGAGTTTTTCGGGTGGCGATTTCGGTTGGTGACAGCAGTAACTGATGCCGTAGGTGTGGGGCCCTGGCACCCCCGCCCCACAGATAACACCCCCACCACCCCTCCCCCCGGTGACTGGAAACCGGAGAGGGTCCCTTTCTAACCCCCACTCTGTCCAGTCTGCCCCGTACAGGAATTTCCTCTCGCATCCCACACCCCGCGGCCCGGTCCTTGCACAGAGGCTGCGTGGGCTCGCTGGCTGCGTGGATGCGTTTCCTGGGGAACCAGTCCTGCTCAGAGATGTGGAAGGATCCTCGAAGGGCTCGGAATTATGGAATGGCATCGGGATAGCCGGGGGGTGACGGGGGCCGGTATCTCGTTGCGGGGAACTGAATCCGATGTGAGATGCCACGGCTGTGCAGGATGAAGACCCACCGGTGCGGAGGGTATGGGTCCAGCCTTCCCTCGTGTGCAGACGAGAAGATGCTGGGTCCTGGCTGCTAAAAAACAGATTCCCTTTCCTTAGGGTTCACCGATGGCACTCCTGAAGCAAAAGCTGGGGAGGGACTTTTACCAGTAGTGATAAGACGAGGGGGAATGGCTTTAAACTGGAAGCAGGGAGATTTAGATTAGACATTAAGAAGAAGTGTTTCACGATGAGAGTCGGGAGGCTCTGGCACAGGTTGTCCAGGGAAGCCGTGGCTGCCCCATACCTGGAGATGTTCAAGGCCAGATTGGATGGGGCTTTGAGGGGTGGAACTGAGGTGGCTTTGAAGTTCCTCCCAACCCAAACAGTTTTATGACGTTCCCTGGGACAGCTCGCGGCTCCACTTCCGAATTGCTGGACGGCGAAGAACCTTCCCGCTGCTGCTGAGCATCCCCTCTCCGCCCCGACGGCGCCAGCACCGGGAATCCCTCTGGCCCCGGGCTTCAAGGCGGGGCAGCGAGGGGACGGGGGGCTGCAGCGCTGCCCGTGCCCGCTGGGCGGCGATAGTAGCTCCCCCCGAGGGCGGGTGGAGGCCGGGGAGCACGGGGTTCGCGGCGGGTGCCTTCCTGCCAGCACGGCCCTGCTTTACTGATCGGGGTTGGGGGGAATAAGGACAGGAAAAGGGGACAGGAGAGGGACGGGAGAAATTGAGGAGCAAAATAAAACATTGGGAAAAACGGTTTTGGTATTTTTTTCTGGATTGTTTGTTTTGGGGTGTTTGTTTTTTTTTTCCCTTTTTTCTTTTAAAGTAATCTGCAAATACAGAATCATAGAATGTCCTGAGTGGGAAGGGACCCATAAGGATCATCGAGTCCAACGCCTGTCCCTGTACAGGACAACCCCAGCATTCACACAGTGTGTCTGAGGACGTTGGCCAAACGCTTCTGGAATATTGTCAGGCCTGGGGAGTTGTTCTAGTGCTCCACCATCCTCTGGGTGAAGAACCTTTTTCTAATGTCCAACCTAGCGCTCCCCTGGCATCTTCCTGCCAGTCCCTCGGGTCAGAGAGAACAGCTCATCACCTGCTCCTGCTCCTCCTCCTCCCCGTGTGAGGAAGCTGCAGACCAAAGAGGTCTCCCCTCTTTCCTGACTGAACAGGTCAAGTGACTTCAGCCACTCTCTCTAGACCCTTCATCAGCTCCGTGTCCTCCTCTGGACACTCTCCAGTAGCTTCAGATCTTTTTTATCCTGTGGCATCCAAAACTGCGCACAGTGCTCAGGTGTGGACAAAGCAGGACAAACTCCCCATCAGCTGGTGATGCGGTGCTGGAAACCCCGCAGATGCTGCACCAAGCCCCACACCTAGGCAGGTTCCTGCAGCATGGAAGCAGCAGCCACACTTACCCCGCTGCCTTGGTTCGCAATTTACCAAAAGTATGTCCTAATTATCCCGAGGGGAATGCGGGAGCCGGAGTAATATGTTACACTGACATAATCCTTTACCTCACAATACACTTCCCCGTTCCGGAATCGGGATTTAGGGCTTTAAAGTCGTGTTCCTGAAAAGCAAACACCTTTCATTTCCCTCCTCCTATTTTTTAATCCTCGGCTCCATTGTACAGAAATATTCCAGGGGAAGCGGTTTTCCACCTCGTGCTCGGACCCTTGCGCGGACGGGGAGGGCGGCGGATCTCCCCTTGCACTTGTTGAGGCGAGGGGAGCTACAGCCCCCGTATCCCCGCAGCCCTAGGCTGGGTGACCCCTCCTTTCCCGTCCCACCCTATCCCTCTGGCTTCGGGCAAAGCCAGAGAGCGCCCCTCTCCCCCCAGATAAATCAGCAATACCCGAGTCAAAGCGATGAGCGAAGGTGCCACTCAGAGGAGCCGAGCAGGACGCCGCTTGTTAATTAGCAGCTAATTAGAGCGGCACTTTGAGCGCTAATCAATGGAGGCTCTGGGGGGCAGGGACAGGGTATCATGTGCCGGACCAAGGGCTGCCGGTCCCTGCCAGCATCGGGCCCTGGGGAGGTGCTGGAACTGCCTTCTTTCCCTCCCGACTCCCCCCGCCGCCTCACTGGGGTTCGACCTCCCCAAAGCCCCTCTCGGGACTGATGGGCAGCAGCATCCCATGGGTTTCCCCCCCATTTTGTTTTTTTGGAACGGCATCGTATTGGCTCAGTGGCAGCCTCGGAAGGAGGGGGGGTCCGGGAGGGGCTGAGCCCGTTGCACCGTGGAATTTAACAGTCTGAACATCCCTTTATTAAAAGCTGCTGCTTGACATTTACACTGTGCCAACAGACTCGCCGTCTAATCCGGGCGAAAATATATATTGTACCTCGGAGTAATTTGAGGCCGTTGCGAGAGGCGCTACAGAACGTTTCCCAGCAGGAACAAAACGGCGGGGAGCAGCGCAGAGCAAGCGCGGCCGCGGTATGCTCATCCTCGGCCAGCCCCTCTCCCGCTTTGTTTTCCCTCCTTAGGGCGGAAAATAGTAACAAAAAAAAAAAAAAAAAAAAAAAAAAAAAGAGGGGGGGGGGAAGAAAGTTAACTTTTTGCTCAAAAAAAAAAAAAATAATCTCAACGTTTAGTGTTACTGTTTATTTCTTTTGTCAACTGTTTCCCCCGATGCAGGCTGAGGACATGATCAGAAATGCTCAGGGAGCAGAAAGCACATTGATTTCAGCTTGTTCTGTCCGCAGACAGGCCCTGACAAGGTTGTTAGAACAGTTGGGGAGGTCTCTACAATCACTTAATTACCAAAGCTGTCACTCAGGCGGGACGGGACTGGCCGCTCGTGTGGCTGCGAGGAGCATTCCACTACTGGGCTTCCTCCTTGATGGATCCGTGCTGATGGCATTGCAAAATAATTATAGTGAATTTTCTGATGTGTGATTTTATACCAAGTTCATGCTTCAGAAAGGTAATCGGAAGGATGAGAAGGGTCAGTGCCATTTCAGATTACCTGAAGTCCAAGCGAAAGGGTAAAAAAAAAAAATATATATATGTATATAGTAAAAGGCGAACCCAGGGAGCCGCGAGGGGCTGCGAGGAAGGGGCAGAGCGATGCGATGGAGAGAATAGCTGAAGGGTATTGCAAGCAATTCGTCAAACTGTGCAAGTGATTTCCTTCCGAGCCAACAAATGGCAGATTGATTTTGTCCAACGTAGGTTTGGCCACATTTAAAA
>JAUMJJ010000072.1:4432500-4472500 GCA_033556795.1 Tapera naevia
TGCGGCGAACCAGCTCATCTGCATCCCAAATGGACACACTCTCACTCCCTGGCTGCAGCAGCACTTGTGCTGATGACAAAATTTTTCTCCCCCTCTGCAGAGATGTGAAGGCAGGAGGATGTGGAGCCAAACATCTCAGCGTGGCTGTGGCCCTCATCGCTGGGGCTGCCTGGAGACGCCCCAGCAGCTTCAGCTCCTGCAGTCACACAGAGGAGATATGGAGGTGAACAACCCATGGTGTTTACCCGGCAAGCTCTGACCCTGTTCCAGCAGCCCAAGGTAGAAACACTGCACTGTGTTCCCCCATTTCAGAGAAATACCCTTCCCAGCACTAGTGCAGAAACAAGCCAGCCCAAGAGGCAACATAACACCTTCCTATGAGAAAATTAGTCATCTTCATGCTTCTATTTCATCCCGTGTTCAAATAGTGGTGCCCTTGCAGTACAGCCAGTTGTTTTCAGCTCAAACCAACACCTGGAAAGGGCACGGCAAAGTGTCTCTCCGTCACTCCACTCTTCTGGTTTTACTACCACCACAAGACACAATGCCATCTTTGCACTTAGAAAGATCCCTTGTGGCTGTGGTGAACTTCAGAGAGGTCCTGCATTTCCCCCTGGTCATACAACCAGAAGAGTGAGCTGGAGACAGGGGAATCAGGTTCTGTGGTTGGGTGGTGAGTGATGGTTCAAAACAAACAATACCTTTACTCAGCCACAACTCTCTGCCACCCCAAACCCCACAGAGCAATATGTGACAGCCCTGGAAAACAGAGCTTTCAGGTGCCCTGGCACTGTGAGGCTAGGTTTGTTGGGGAGAGATTTGGCATCACAGTCTCACGTGCTGCTCATTGTTGCTTCCCGGTTCCCCACTAGCATGATCTTTGTTTGCAGAGGCCTCATCTCTCCTTTCCACACTAAAAAGGCTGGGGGCTGTAGCCCAGCTTGCAGGGAGAGTGGAGGCAGCCAGTACAAATGCACATCAGGGTGGAGGGACACCCTCATCCTCCCGCCTCGGGAGGCTCCCTGCTGCTGGAGGGCTCCAACACTGCGCTTGAAGCCAGAGCTGAGGGCAGGGCTTGGGAAGAAGAGCAGATGGGCAAGGGAGAGAGCAGAAGCATAAAATTGACGGATGTCATTTTGTGTTCCCTTGAACATCGTAAACTAAAGCCTATCCCAACCTTTGCCCAGGGGACGATGGTGAGGAGCAGGGTGGCACACTCCTCACTGCCCTGAAATGGAAACAGGAACAGGGAAAACAAGGAGCAGGCTGGTTATGCCAGCCTTGAGCCTGCGTGAGAGAGCTGCATGGCCCTTTGCACTAACACATCAGGGCCAAAGCCTTCCTCCCTATTTTCCGACAGACCAACAAAATCTCTCTCCCTAGATTAGGTGGGTAAAACAGCGGGTTTCTAAGGCAAATAAGAGCTAATGAGACCTCAGATCTCACCACTCAACCCACAGCCCTCTGTGTGTGGCACAGATGTCCCAACAGCCTAGGCCACAGCAGAGCAACACATCCATTGTGTAAGCAGGAACCAAGGGCTGAACAGAGCTCCCACTGCTCTGTCAAAGGAGGCTCCCCGAAAGGCACCCTCTGATGTGGGACCGCAGGACTGTGATGGAGCTAAAAGACAGCTTCCAAGTACAGCGAGATGAATTAGCTTGACACCATCTGGTAGCACTTTTTCATTCCTGACAACATTTAAAACTTAATTTGAGCTCAGGCAGAGACAAATAGGTCTCAGATCTCACCTGGCTTTGGTCACCTCCTGACCTAAGCGTATCAAGTCATTTGTTTGAGGCTGTAGATCCCAATATTTCATTGCTCTGTCTAATCTAACCAGACTGCTGGACACTGCCCTCCTCACACCCTGACAATCCTGGATTGATCCTGCTGAAGCAAGGGGTAAGCAATGACATCTATGCCTGTCTTTCCACAAACACAGAGTGAAAGTTGATCATGTTTAAGCATGTTCTCCCAGCTGGAATCCCTAACAGGCGACAGCCATGAAGTGTTTGTGTGCCCAAACATCCAATGGCAGGGTAGCATTTATTAATACTATTCCAATTATTACTATTTATTTTAATATTCTCTCTCTAAATACTGTTCATGATTGCTCTAGTATGTCTGTATATACAT
The DNA here is from genome assembly GCA_033556795.1 of Tapera naevia. Lineage (NCBI taxonomy): Eukaryota > Metazoa > Chordata > Aves > Cuculiformes > Neomorphidae > Tapera > Tapera naevia. The sequence continues at coordinate 4,434,640 of JAUMJJ010000072.1, forward strand.
ATCCAGGCATGTATGGACACATATGGATGCCTGAGTCTCTGTATAAATAAACCCTCTAGACAGAACAGCATGACAGCAAGAGCTATCAGCTGAAAACATGGTGTGAAAATGTAGCATGTCTCTTCTCTTTATGTTCTACAGCAAATGCAAAGGAAATTTATTGCTTCAACTATGTGCAATCATTTTTATCTGATTACCTGTAGCGGCTCTATATGTCTCTGTGCGAGAGGCAGTATATTCTCCATCTCCTGCAGAGATACAGGGTTATTACATGCACACTCCCATTCTTTCACATGTCTTTATGAATTTGAAGGAGCTGCTTAGAATTTGTCACTTACTTTTAACAATATAATTTTGTTTGGGAGGAACATCCTTGCTAAGCTTGACATGTGATATTTAATCACATATTGACCACTCAGTATTGCTTTAATGCTTCCTGTCAGCTCCAGTACAGCAGGCAGAGTTCAAGCAACACATTTGCCTGGAGTTCAGTATTCATTTAAATCAAATTTGTCAGCTTTCAATTTTTTTAAATGTAATATTTTATTTTTATTAAACACAAGTTAATAATGCCTTGTCAGGCCAAGGGCATGTTTTAATGTGAACAGCTCAGACGTTAAGTGAAACTGGAACCATAACGCCCTGCTAATACAGTCATACAATCAGCTGAATGCCAGCATCTCAACCCAAAGCAAACACGCACTGTCTTTGTGTTCCATTATTTCAGGGAGCCTTTTCAGACATAAAAAAACACCCACACAAGTGCACACACAGCCTTTTAAAAGCACGTGCTCCTGGGTGTGAGAGTCTACGACACTTGTGCACATCACTTACCGATTTCCACGTGCTCCTGTTCCTCTTCACAGGGCATCCTCCTTGACTGGTGATGCAGCAGCCTAGGTTATTAACACTGTCTATTCCCACTTTCATCTCTAATTTGGCCTGATGCCATCTATAATGACTTGATATGTATTTATCTCTGACAATACTTATGCATGCAAGTGTACCCATATGAGCACAGCTTTGCTACGGGAGATGTGGACACGCAGTGAGTATGTGCATCCCCAAACACCTGCAACTGCTTGCATGTTTGGGTGCTTTAACGTTAGACACACACATGCACACTTCTAGATAAAACATTTGTGGATTTCAAGAGTTCATCTGTGCCCACAATAGGTTAGATGATCCGTACCCACGAATGACAGGTGATCCTGGCAGTATTTACCTTCACTCAAGTGAAGAGTTATCCCTCTTCTTCTCAAAGATGAATGCCTTCGCAATGAGCAGCTGCGGCACGTTAGAGGCTGGGGAGATGGATGGGGTCTTCTAAATATATAGTAAACCACAGCACTGTGGAGTAACGCAGCATCACAGGGGTGACAGAGCACTACAACTTTAGTGAGCATCTCCCAACAGCAGGACAAACCCAGGACCCAGGTCCCCGTGCGGTGGGCTCTGGAGCCGTTCAGTGGCTGGGGGTAGGTAACAGCATGTTATGTCTTTCACTTCTTAAATCACCGGCTCCGAAGGGGCCCAGGTCAGTGGTAGCAGAGCCATCCCCATCCACCAGCTGTGCCAGGGCGGTGGCACCGAGGTGGTGGTCTGCCCAGCCCAGGTGCTCTGGTGTCTCTGTCACTCGCCACCCGTGTGACTGACACTAATTGGCACCCTCATCAGCAGGATCAGCAGAGAGGCTGAGGACCGAGGAGATGCACACACTCTGTTCACCTGAGGCGGGGCTGGAGCCGGTATCCTGCACGACCCAGGAAAGCCTTGCTTACACCTCCTTGTCGCTCATCCCACAGTACTGGAACAGCATTTCTCATCACTGAACATCATTTCCCATTTCCTGCCCCACGTTGGTGCCCCAGATTTATCTCTGTGTGTCGCAATTACAGCTAATGTGGTTACATCATCATAAAACGGGTGTAACAGAAAATCAGCCTGAAGAGGTTCACATCCATTCACTTGTTCATTCAGCCTGTCCAGATATAATAAGGCTGTCCAGATTCTAATGATCAAAAAGGCACATAGTTGGCAATAAGGCATAGATATTAATTATAACTGTGGTTCAAGCATGAGCTAGTTTACATAAGAGTAATTAGAATCACAATTGACCTTTTGTGGAAACGTAGGGCTATGCTTAATTCTAGCCACAAGCATTCAAAACATTGATTTAAATACTATTCCTTCTGCCTAACTCATAATTATATATTTTATGAAAATATTATTATGGTAAAGTGAAAAGGACTTGTATCCTGGGCAGTCAAGGAAAAGAAAGCCCTGTTCTTTCTCCCAGTGCACTCAAATGCACAGGACAATTATTTAATATGCAAAAGCAGAGTAAAAATATACACATTTATTTAAAAACTAAATTAATTGTCACCAGGCAAGCAATTATATTTTATCTAAGAATGATCAAATAACATCTAGTCATCTGAGACTCCCACCTGTTTACTTCTCTGTTCTTCTCTATTATTGATTGTCTCTTGTACTGGTCAGAGAAGTCTCTGCCTTGAACAAAGAACGCATATTTAAAATGATGGGGCATCACTGCCTTCCATGGCTCCTGGGACTCTGGGCTGGAGCCTTCTCTACCAGCACCTCGTGAGGCAGCGCCAGCCTCAGCGGACGGGGACAAAAGCATCACCTGGGAAGTGCCTTTGCTGGAGGAAGATGGGGATAAGCCCCCTGGTACTGGGTACCTGAAAAGTCCATGGGTTGTTCTGCAAGTCCTTCCCTGTGCCAGGCTGCCTGGCAAGCCCAGAGCAGTACTTCCAAGAGCGCGGGTCACAGTGGGCCATCAGACAGCAGGAATGCTGCGCATGAGCGGGGCCAGCTGGGGCATGGCCACCACTGCCATCGCGCCCGTGGTGATGCTTTCAATAGGTGGCACTTATGAATAATAATCTGCATAATCTATCTTGTGCCCAGGCAGGAGAGACAACATAAGTGGACAAGCCTGAAGGCATGGCCGTCTATTAAAGGTTGCTTGGGAATTCTCCGCAGAGTCAGGGCAAAACTGTGCTGCTAAACACGGCTGGGGGATTTGCATGTTTAAGGAAACAGGACTAATTGAAAATCCCTCTCTTCTGGATGAGCGATTTACATTTTTTACAGATCAAACTACAGAAGGGGAAATACAGTTTTGCCCTTTTTTTGTTTGTTTGCTTGTGAGCTTTCATTGCTCACTTTGCTTTTTATTAAAGAGCTGCAACGCAGACTGTCAGGAAGAGCCCAAATCCCCAAGACAAGCTACGCACCTTAGGTCTAAACCCTGCAGAAATACAGTCCTGCTTTGTTCTGTGGCTGCTTGTAGGCACCTTGAATTAAGTACCCAAGGCTCAGGATCTTAGTAATTAAATATAAAAACAATTAGGCAATTGCAGAAAAAACAATCTACTCTCTCCCAGCTTTCACTGCAAATGTAATCCAGGTCTATTCCCTCACCAGCAGTGAGGACAGCATATCATAAGGAAAAGACTTATTTGATTTTAAAGTAGTCCAAGAAATAATGAGGTAGGCATCTCGGGCTATTCCCAGAGAAATAACCATCAGACTCACCCTTATTTTCTGTCTATTTGTATAATGGTCCAGTTGCTTTATTTTTAAAGAAAGAAAAATTGGTATTATTTAAAAGGTATAAATATGTGTCTAACTTGAGTGAATCCACTTCCTTTGCATTGCCGACCAGGGAGCAGCTGCTGCCAGATCCCCAGGGTACCTCCATTCCCTGGGGACCATGACAGCGACCACCACTCCCAGGTAGGAAACCCAGCCAAGGAAATGGCTCCCACCAGCTCACAAAAACTGGCAGAGCTGAGGAAGGAATCTCTGAAAATGTGGTGTTTACCTGCAAACCAGGGGAGAGTATCAGAGCTTTTCCACTAGGAAAGGAACAACTCTTTGTGTCAACTCTCTTTTTGTGGCAGCCAACTCTCCACTTTGAGCCCCAAGCTCTGGGTTCCATTTTTTTTGTACTGTTTTTTTGGTGCTTGTGTGTTGTTTTTTAAATTGAGGGACTTACAGGCACAGTGTTCCACCACCCCAGCATCCTCCGCAGCGCTGGGCAACCAGAAATGCAAGGAACAAGCAGTTCTTGCCACCACATAGAGCTGTCCCCACAGAGGCTGTGTAGAGGTGTTCTGCAGAGAGTTGTCCTAGACATGGTCTCTCCTTCAATGAGACATCAACTTGCCTTCAGCAGGAGATCAATAGCTGGGGAAGCCAAAAACACAACACTCATTAGAAAGGAGATGCCACCAGTACTTACAACAGTACGTGGCTTCTAGATGGATGGCTCAGCTGATGGCTAATCCAGCGGAGACAGCAGCCTCAGAGAGCAACAAAGAACCCAAGTCACCACTGGGGTGAGAAACCCAGCTCACCACTTATTTATCACACCTTAGACAACCCAGCTGCAGAGGATTATCAGAGTACTGAGGTTTTAATTGGACAGAGAACCTCACTACTGTAGTATTAATAATGGGTGCGTGGGGGGGAATTTAATGCTGCAAATTGCAGATGGGATTTACAAGTCCATATGAACAAAATGCAGAGCATAAGGAGAATGCAAGTAAGGAATGGTCAAGGATAATGCATGAAATGTTTCAAATTTAGTATTGGTTTTGGCCACACAAAAAAATCTATTGGCATGGGAATCACAGAATGGTTTGTGTTGGAAGGGACCTCAAAGCCCACCCAGTCCCATCCCCTGCCATGGCCAGGGACCCCTCCCACTGGATCAGGTGTCTCAAAGCCTCATTCAGCCTGGCCTTGAACACCTCCAGGAATGAGGCACACATCTCATCCCCTCCAAGGATGGGAAGAAAACATATCTGCAGATCCTGTTAAAGCTATGGCAGGTTATTTGGAGCACTAATTCCCCAGGGCAGTTAAAAGTGGTTGAGTTCTGCTGAAATATATTCCACCCTGGGAAATAGCACAGCAAGTTCTCCGAAGATGCCGTGGTGGATGAGCTGCCAGCCCAGGCTTTTCCCACAGTCTACCTGTGGGTGTTCCAAGAAAGCCAAATTAAGTGCTTCAACAGGGAAGGAAAAACGCAAGAGGAATCCAACATCAGGCTTTCAGCCGGCTTCGGCACTGCTAATCGTCTCTGTACATGTGAACCGCGTGTAAAGCATTCCCACATCAGAGCAGTAGCTGTGCATAGGTGTAAATTACTACACAAGGTTCAAGGCAGTGCTCAGCCATGCCCAAGCTGCCTAATTAGCAGTTGTTAGTGTGGCAAAGCTATAAAGTGCTAATATTCAAATGTTATGACTGTGCCTCCTCTTGCCAAAATCCATAGTGTTTGGAAGCTGGCTGGTGTTACTGACTAAACTCTCTCTCCCCACACAAACAGTGGATCAAAGGCAGCCGTGCTGATTACCTCTTCTTTTTAGAGCATCTGTGGTTGTGGAGAGAATGTAACACTGTACCACAGCTGCCACTGCAGTGGTGCCTGGCCCCAGCAGGAGATACCATTGGGCAGGTCCCTTGCTTTCTGTCACACCCTGATTTGGGTGGCGAAGATGAAAAATCAAATATCTTTTTTTGTAGGACTGTTATTTTAAAACAAAGCCCTTCACCTCTAAAACACAGCCAACCTCTAAAACGAGGCCTACAGGACTGGAGAAAAGCACTCGTGTAACATATAGTACTTGACATTGCCCGTGGCTAAATATGGGGAACAAGATGTTCTCTGTGGCCATACCAGGCTTCCTTAGTCATATATGCTTTAATCTGAGCCCTGATACAGGGAGAGATCCCTGGCCTTGTTCTCTCTTCTGAGCAGCGACGGTGGGGAGAGTGGAATGTGCGCCCAGTGAAGCATGGCCAACGCGACACCGAGGCACGGATCAGCCCACTCAGGCAGGAGTGTGCCCCTGGTGCAGCTCATTTCAGAGTTATTTTCTATGGTTAGCATCAAAGACATTTCCTGCCCCTGCACACTGTTCACATCTCACTAATTCAGTAAGTGGCAGTGCATGTCTGACCTCTTTCTCCTCCCTTACACTCATCCTCTAAACCCCCTGGAAATCTTCATGTTGGACCCAGCCGGCATGGCCTGTGATGCAGAACCACCCTTATGCCACACATGACCACCCCTGGGAGGAAAGGGCTCCTTGGGAGTCATCACCAAGGATCTGTCGCCCTGATGGTCTCAGGCACCCAGCTGTGGCACCTGAATCCACAGGGGTTCAGTCCAACCTGCCTGCACTGATGTTGGCACCCTGAGCTCACAGCCCCCTGCAGCTCTGCAGCAGCATGATTCCTGCTTTACAGGTGGGAAAAGGACCTGCCAGAGGCAGCCCAGCTTCCCCAGGTGCAGCAGCAGTACACCCAGGCAAAACAGCTCAGTTTCTTCAACCTGTGGGACCATGCCACCCTCCTCAGCCAACCGAGCTTCTAAAGAGAAGAGGTCCTCATTGAACCCTTTGGTTGGAAAAGACCTTTGAGATCATTGAGCCCAACCATACCTGTTCTCTACTGAACCACATCTGAGCAAAAGCATATCTCTCCTCATTTTACATCATACTCACAACACTTTCCGACTGTCATGTGAATCCCCAAAGACCAATGCTTGAAATAATGCATGGTTAGGTGATAATAGACCTGCGTTTACCAACACAGCTGAATTGGAATCCAACAAAATTGAGAAGCCCGGCCAAACTCAGGCCTTGGTTTCTCCCGAGGATGGGTCAAGACTGTAGTGGGAAGAATCATAGAATGGTTTAGGTCAGAAGGGACCTCAAAACCATCCAGTTTCACCTCCCCTGTCACAGGAAGGGACACCCCCCCATTAGACCAAGTTGCTCAAGATCCCATTTAACCTGGCCTTGAACACTTCCAGGGAGGGCACAGTCTTCCGGCCACAGCAGCTGGGGGTCTCTGACGTGTGGGCATGGGGAGAACTGGGTAGGTCTGGAACCCTCACCTAACTCTTTGACAATGTATCCCATAAAGTGACATTTCCTGGCTTCCTACGCTTTAAAATATGTGTATATATTAAGTCTCATCAGAAACAGTGGTGTCCCTGAGCAAGGCAGACATTGGCAGAGCTGGGCTCAGTCCCACCACACAGAGGGGAAGTCCCTGTGACTGAGAAGGGACCGGGTGTCTGCGGTTTGGCATAAACTAACAAGGCAGCTCCCGCTTTTGCAGGGAAATCAAACTTCAGCCATTCCCTTCAAAGCAGGAACTTCACAGACACACTATAGGATATTGCGTTACTGAGCATTTTGAATTTCCAATATTCCCTAGCGTTAGCTCTGTTATTTGTATCATAGGGAGGGGATTAACATTCCTGGGGCTCAGAGGAGAGGCGCATGCCACCGAGGCAAGAAAATATGATTATTTCTTTGTTTTCCCAGGTCCTTGTGCTGGCGACTGCAGGTCTTGGATATAGACTCCAGCCCTGTGTCAGAGTACAGCAGGCCTGCATTAGCACTTCAAAGGCTTGGAATGTGGGAGGGGAGGGGCTCTGGTCTCAGAGAAAGATTCTGCACCAGTTTGCACCATGGGGTTAGTTTGGATTTATGTTGAGGTGGCTGAAAGCAGAATTGGTGCCCTTGTATTTATTTGTCTTCTATCAAAGATTTAAATCTTTTTTTTTAAAAAAAAAAAGAGAGCCAGGCCATTTTCTCATTCACACCAGTGTAACTCTAGAACAACAAACCTGACTCCAGATAACAGGAATGTCCTGGGGAGCTGGTCTGGCCCAGCAGCTTAATTTCTGGAGCTCTGCTCCACCTCCGAATTTTAAAAATGATGCATTCATGCTCTGAGGCAAACCTCATTTTCCAGCTCAAACATTTTATGCAATATTTTAGTAGGCTGCTTTATACTGTTGTACAGTCTCCAATTTCAAGTATTATCAATAATGTATTCTTCCATGTAACCTCTTTAACATTCACAATAGAATAAAATAAAAAACATATCAACAAAAAAATTGTCTCCGCTCAGAAATGCCGTGTGAATGTTAAATCTCCCATTTCACAATGCAGCCATCACTATAAAACTCTGAGGGCGGATTAATGCTCTTCTGGTACTTCACTGTATCAGAACATGGATTTGCAGACAACAGCTGCAGCAAATTCCCTTGACTGAGAAGAATTACAAGTATTATCACCTAGATCATTAAACTAGGTTCATAGATTGCAGAATGTCTTCAATCAATTCATCTAAGATAACTTGAAGCCAGCTGGACCCCCTCAGTGAGAACTTGACTTAATTGGCCAATAAGTGGCTGGAAAAGGTGCCTGCAATTTGATAAAATTACAGGCTGCTGAAGCGATTACAGTTTGGAGAAGCGCTGAGGGTAGCCTCCGGGTCAGCCCTTTTGGAGAGGGCTAAGTTAATGTCCACTATTAAGTGCTGCTGTGAAAAATGTTGGCCCACTTGGTGCTCAGATGTAAAGTGTATCCAGGTCATCCCTCAGCCAGCGGAGGGAGGGACGCGTGCATTTATCACTGCTCTGGCCTCATTTCTGCCTTGGTAATAGTCGTACGCTAACAACTGCTGGCAGTTTCATGGGTTTCTGGGTACCCTTCATTTTATCGGCATAACTAAAATATTATCTGAGCAAAGCAATCCATCTGCTAAAGAAAAACACTTTCCTTCAATTATGTCCCCTGAGTCTTTCCTTAAGAAAGGTTAAAGCACCAGGAAGTTGAAAAATACACATTAGTTTGTTTTTATTCTTTCCAATCTACTGCAAATACGTTCGCTTGTTACTGGGTAAGTGGTAGGTCTACATATTTACCACTGTAAAATGCTAGGGAACATGCCTGGCCCTAGGAAAGTGGTAAATTCACAACATTGGATTGGTCTTTAAATACAAATCATTGTTTAAAATTGCATACTTCCCCCCCCCCCCTCCAAAGTAGAAGAGATTGCATAAGCAATTTCTCCATGATTTTATATTTAATAACAAAATAGATTGGGTCATTGGCAAAAAAAAAAAAAAAAAAAAGCAGTATTTTAAAAAATAGAGCTACAAAGAGTGCAAAAAAACCCTATAGGTTACACAATTGGGTTAAACATGGAAAAAGAGAGGTTGATCCTGTCTGCACTCAGCAGACAGGGCTCCCCTTGACCTTGGTGGGGGCTACAGTGTGGGTGCCTGTGGGCATTAACCCTTTGGGGAGAGCCCACCCCAGCCAGGGCTGGCGATCGCTCCTGCACCGACAGAGCGTGCCTGCCATGAGGCCAGGCTGCTGAGGCTGCATATTTTTCATGGGTTGGATAATTTGCACGGGGTTTGTTTTGTTATTTTTAAATCCCTGCCTTTTAGAGAGCTCGCTTCAAGACTCGGGTGTCTGATGCAGATGTTCAGCAGTAGCTTAGGCTCGTTTCAAGGATTTCTTTACTGGTAGCTAAGTTGTACCAGTGAATGGTGTAACCGTAACTGAAAGCTTAGAGGCTGCACAGTTGCCTGGGTGCACACAAACCACAAATAAATGAGGTGTGGGAGGACAAGTTGCACATTTTGGCATCAAAGCAGGGAGGGACAGGGCTCTGACAAAATTATTTTAGGCTGCAGGTATTAGGTCAGAGAAGAATTCTACTTAAAAATAAAGTTCAAAAAGACTACTTTCTTAAAATGCTTTCCTTCTGTTTGTTGGAACAACTGCTAGAACCCAGTTTTATTTCACCCACAGACAGAAATTACATTGCTGTTTTGTTGCTGTATCTCCTATCATAGAACAGAATATATATTTCTGCCAAATAACGACACGAGTCCTCTCCCACCCAGACACCAAGCACAGTCACAAAGTGAGGTAGGCTCTGTGTTTTTGAATGAAATATCCATTTTTGGGAGCTCAAGAAAGGAGGTGTCAAGTTTGTTTTTTCCCTTGCTGTGGGGAGAGGATGCCCCTTTTAGAATGTTTCTGGTGAAAGCAATCCATTTTGGTTGTGTAAAAATGTTCCTTCATTGTGAAACTTAAGATAGTGACTGAGAAAGAAACTGAAACGTGGTTGAAACAAAGCAGGATGTTTCCAGATTGTCAGTTTGACAATGCAGCAGTGCTTCCACCCACACCCCAACTTTTAATCCCCCAGAATTTAGTGGAATACATTGATTTTAGCCTGTAATTCTTTGGAATTTGTCACCCTGTCCTGGCTGTAGGGAAGTACCACTTGGTGGGACCAAGCTGCATGAGGACTGGACCCATCTTCTCCTGTTCTCTGGGATCTCCATTCCCCACGATGAGGTTTGTCTTTCACCCTGGCCCCACTGACATAGAATCAAGGAATGGTTTGGGCTGGAAGGGATCTCAAAGCCCATCCAGTCCCTCTCCTGCCATGGGCAGGGACACCTCCCACTGGATCATGGTGCTCAAAGCCCAATCCAGCCTGGCCTTGAACACCTCCAGGGATGGGGCAGCCACTACTTCTCTGGGCAACCTGTGCCAGGGTCTCCCTACTCTCACAGGGAAACATTTTTTCCTAAGATCTCGCCTCAATCTCCCCTCTTTCAGCTTAAATCTGTTCCCCTTGTCCTATCCCTGCACTCCCTGCTTATTGCCTTCTGCACTAGGGATGCTCATCCCAAACCTCTGCATGAAAACATGGTGCCTATCACAGGCACATAGATCATGAATGTCTCAGGCCCTTATTGTACTACTTCAGATGGATGTTTCAGTTAAATGGGTAATGCTTGTTCTGATGTCTTTAATGCTAAAAAACATAGAATCATGAAAGTTGGAAAAGACTTCTCTGCTCACCCAGTCCAACCACACTATGCCTACCAAATTGTCTCCTAAAGTGCCATGTCTATATGCTTTTGCAACCCCTCTATGAATGGAGACTCCACCGCTGCCCTGGGCAGGCTCTGCCAGTGCTTCACCACTCTTGCAGTACAGAAATTTTTCCTCATATCTAGCCTAAACCTCCCCTGGCAACACCTGAGGTCATTTTCTCTCATCCCATTACTTGTTACTTGGGAGAAGAGCCCAGCACCCACTTCACCACAACCTCCTTTCAAGGAGATGGAGAGAGCAATGAGGTCTCCCCTCAGCCTCCTCTTCTCCAGGCTAAGCAGCCACAGGTCCCTCAGCTGATTCCAGAACCCCTGTGTTCCAGACCCTTCTCCAGCTTTGCTGTCCTCCAACAAACATGAGTAGATTCCTCTTTCCTGCTGTCTTACATGGGAGTGTCTGAGGGCTGTAGCTGTTCTGGGCATTTACACACCCTGTCCATGCACAGGCAAGGCGCTTTCCCACTTAGCTCTGTAGCATTGCCTTGCTAGTAGAGCCCTGATTTGAAAAGCCCTTTCTAGGCAAATTCCAGCGTTATAAGAGTTTCTCTCACTTGGCACAAGGATGCTGCCTGCAAGACTTACCTTTCAACGCAGAATGGATGCCTGGGGGGCTGTTTGTCCTCTGCTCCCAGCTCTGCGAGAGTGGCCCCGCACGGCCAGGGTCAAACTGCAGCCACGAGGCCTCATTGCCACCACACGCTCCACGCGACCTTGGATGTGACGGCTCAGTCCACACGCCTGCGAGCAGCCGGCTCTGCCACCCAGCTCGGGAGGAAAAGGGAAACTAATTGAGTTGTACACGATTTAAACACATTAACGTCTCTAGTGCTGCCACTTCCCATGTCCCCACGAGCTGGTGCCACGTTTGCGGTTCCTCGTGCTCCTGTGCGCCCTGGGGCGCAGGGTTTCAGACACATGCCAAACTGTGGCTTGCAAATTTAGAAATCTATTTTTAAAGCAAACTAAGCAAACAATGGTGCTTCTTCCACCTGTCATAAGGATCATTAAAGGAACAGTTGCTGGCGGGGATGTTGATGGCAAACAGGCCAGGCTTGGCAGGGTGGGACCTTTGCTCCAGCTCATTGCTCACACGCTGAGCCAAAGCGACGGCTCTCGATCGCCCATCACAGCACCTGCCCCTCATCAGGAAGCTGCAATCAGCAGACCAACACGGGCTGGTCCAGCACTCCCAAGGAAAGCTATGCAAGAGTGTTTGCCTTCCAAGGGTAAAGCCCTCATGGTCAGTCCCGCTGCCCCACAAACAGGCTGCTCAGGGTAGTTGTGGAGTCTCCATACCTGGAGGGGTTCAAAGAGCATGTAGACGTGACACCTGGGGACAGGTTTAGTCATCACGGTGGGGCTGGGCTGGTGGTTGGACTGATGATCTTAAAGGTCTTTTCCAACCTTAATGATTCCATGATTCTGCGATCCCTGTGCTAAGCCAGAGAACAGGGTGTGAGAACAGGCAGATCCCATGGCTGAGCTGTAGGCATCACATATTTCTTGTACCCTGCAGGTAAGGACCGGACCCTCATGATTTACTCAACCCAACAACAGAAACACGTGGATGCACTTTGGCATGTTCCAAACATATCGCGCTCCATCAGCAGCTTTAGGGACCTATTGGTTTTAATCATCGTTAGATGCAGGAGTGACACAGATAATCTTTCCTTCCTTTTATATTTCAGGATCAAGAAGGTGGTGTAGGTGGTGGTTACCTGTTCACAGAGGAGAAAAGTCTGTTTTCTGTTTACTTGGAAAAAGCCTGGTATTGACTTCCATTTATCTTCCAATAAGTCCTTGTCCAATGCAGCTCAGAACATAATCTGTTCCAAGGGCAGGTGCTCCTTAATGAGAGAACTGAAATCTCTCTTTATTTTTTTACTCCATTCAATAAAAGGGAAAGAAAAGGAGAAAAAAATAAAGCAGAGAGTTAGAAAATGGCATGGAAGCATATTATCAGTAAATTGTTTCAACTGTGTTTGTGACTGTTCTTAATGTTTTATGAATATGCTAAAAAATTTGCTCAGGCATTTTTCCTTGGGCGCTCTAGTTAATTACTTATTCAGAGAGCTTCTACTCTGTTCCTTGCAAAATGTGTTGTGCATTAATTCTGATTATGTACAAAAACCCACCTGCAAGGAAAAACTCTGAATCAGTAATGCTGATAAAATGAGCAGCTCTCCTGGGGCTTTACTGAGAAACAGGATACTGGACAGAATTAGAATCTTGTAGCTAAGGCTATTCATAATGTCATTAACATAAAGGCAATTAAATGAGTTTTTAACCTACAACCCTTTATTGTTATTAATGAACATTAGAAAAACACAGGAGATAAAATTGGTAATTATCTCTGCACCAAGCTATGCAATAATGTGTTTAAATATAAAAACAAAACAAATGATTATTGTTAGTATTTTCAGTAGCAGAAGCCCCAAGGAGCAGCTCAGTCGCATTTAATCACATGGTACTACACCAAGAGGGTTAATTAAACGAGAGCTTTACCTTCACTACACTTGGTTATTCTGTTTAATATGGAATCAACAAACAGAAAAGCCAATCTGCAAAACATCCCAGGCAGCGCCTTTACCTTCCGGTGAGCAAAAACCAAGAGGGGTTTCATTCCCTCCAGGACTAGAAGTCGCTGTCCTGTAATCGAGTTTTTACTGTGGTGTGCTTTCAGGAGCAATTCTAGAGACAACTGTATAAATCCCTGCTCACAGCCCCAGCTCTCTGCTCCGTAAAAAAGGAGCTGGGGAATCCGAAAGAGACAGCGTTTTACAGGGGATGGTAAATGCGGTTGTAGCTCCAAAGAGCCTCCAGTTCCATTTCTTTATGCAAACTATTGTATCCTCTACTTAAGCAGCCATAAATTACAGAGATCGTCTAAAGGGGAAATAGATGAAAGCTCAGTGAAATAGCCTATATCTAGATTTGAACTTATTAATTCGATTAAAGTTTTATGAGTTAAGTCTCCAGAATGGTTTTAGCATCTATCTTTTTAATTTTTTTAAAATGTATTTACATTGTTTTGGGGGGTCAGGAATCTATTTTCTGGGCAATGTGTAGCTTGACAAATGACAGTTAATACATTTAATCTTCCACCTCAGTAGACAAAGCTTTCCTAAGGAAGGTGGCCCTTAATGTGTCCAGATGCAGCTTGCAGAAGGGAGAAACTGAAGCTGCCTAAAGGCTGCATGGGATCCATCGCTGGCCTCATCGAGCAGCACATGTTACTGCTGCAAGAACCCCCTGATTGGGTGCCACAGGGACCTGCCCTGTCCTGCACCCCCCTGCCCCCCGAGTTGCATGGAGAAGGGTCAATAGGGGACCCTTCTCAGCAGCAGAGGGGAGGATGCCACAAGGCAGCAGAAGAAAACAAAGGAAGGAAAATCCAAAGGGCAGTTGGCCAAAGAGCTGAATGTAGGGACAACCAAGGAAACCTCACCAGCAGGAGTCGAATCATAGAATTGTTAGGGTTGAAAAAGACCTCCGAGATCATCAAGTCCAACCATCAACATGATACCAATGTGCCTACTAGACTGTGTCTTGAAGTGTCACATCTACACACATTTTGAACCCCTCCAGGGACAGAGACTCCACCACTGCCTTGGGGAGGAGAAGAGGGGAAGATACAGGAGGAAGCAACAATAGAAATTCTTTTAAGTATAAAAATCAGATGGGACCTACTGAAGGCTGATGGCTGGAAGGGTGCAGAGCCCCGACCTGGATGAAAAAGCTCTATGCGCTGAGACAACTGGAACAGGGCAGACACCCACAGGTGTGTGTGATGTTGCTGTTTCACTGCTCCCAAGCCCTTTTAAACACACACAGCCCTCACCACCACCTGCATTGCCAGCAATGCGTGGGATCACTGGCCCCACCACACTGTGCTGTTAAACAGCAAGTCATAGACAACCACGGCATTATAACCAACAACTCCTTCAAATAACTTAACAGCTCTAAATACCTGAAAGCTTTTCCCCAACAGCTACAGATTTCTCTTCCTCCTTATGCAGAAGCTGATTTCACTTGCTTGTGTAAGCCCACTATTCACTGGTGTAATGAGAAAAGGCCCAGGCTCTTCAAGCGCTGTGTAGATGCGGAAATGATGTGCATACTAACCAGCCTCTCCAAGAAAAATAAGCATAGCTGGGTGAGTTTCTTTGAACTGGGAGATGTTGTAGGAAGCCACCAAGCTAGGTGAGCTGCGGCGAAGGAGCTGCGGTGGAGGTGAGATGGCCTCCAGCGCTTTGTGTGCGAGCGCAGCACCAGCAGCAACGCCGGGGAGCAGCACAGCAGCTGTCTCTGAGGCACCGGGCGGGCGATGCTGCAGGCACAGAGCTCCGTGTCTGGGTCTTACACGTCCCATCGCTTGGCAGCCCGTGAGCGTACACGCAAGGGCCACCAGGCTGGAGCCCTTCTCTCTACCCAGGCAGCTGGGTTTGGGTGCTCTCTGGTTTTATTTTTTCTGGGAAAAACAGAGATATTTTGTGTTGGCTTTTGAGCATCCTTTTCTAGTCTTTTAATTTTAGATCACCAGTTCATGACTTACCACTAAACTTTGCCCTCTCTCCTTCTCCAAGACAAGAAACTCAACAAACTTTCCATACCCTGATCAAGCAGATGCTCATTTTCAGTGAAAGCAGATTGGGATGGGGCCAGGCTATGCTGTCCTGCTCCAACTCCAAGGCTCTATGCACTGGAAGGAGGCAGCATGGGTCTGCACACCCAGGTGTGTCCCTTCAACTGTGCCCCCCAAAAAACCCCAAACACAGACACAAATCAAATTTGGGTACAGCAAGAACAAGATAATGACTGGTAGAAGAAAAACTTAATTTCACGTACCTCAGGGGAGTCTGAACCTGCTGCAGCCACTCATTGTTTTCGACAGCTTCATCCAAGAGAGCCACGCAACACAATGATGATCCAACACTACAGTGATGTCCTGAGGAGAGAGAGGAGTGCTGAGAAGCATCCCCAGTTACCATAATCAGTGATGCCAAGATCAATACAAACATTCCCTGCATTCAGCTGAAGCACATGGACCTGGGAACAAACCATCCCTGATGGGGATTGCTGGAACCATCCACCAGGGCATCTGGTTACAGCCGCCAGTCTGAGGGGATCACACAAGAAATCAGTTCATTCTAGCATGACAAATCCTCTCTTCTTTATAAGCTTAATCATGAAAGAGCTACCAAGTCTATATTTCATTCATAGTAATCTAAATCACACCCCTGTTCCTTTTTTTTTTTTTTGCCAGCCACCAAGTGTTTACAGTGACACCAGCCTGCTGTCTGCCATCCAGAGGGCTGGACCTGCCTGGATAATAGCACAGCTCAATATTCCTGAAGTACCAGATTTCTGTAAGAGAAGGGAAAAATCAATAACTGTGACAAGTGCTGTCCATTAGAGCCAGAGAGCAGCGAGCAAACGATTACACAGCATTATTTGTTTAACATAATGAGATGGTAAATGGGAATTCTTACAATTGAGATTTGTGGGATAAGATGTCCTTTCAAAGGAAAGATGACCACGGACCAGATCTACTTGACTTCCCAAGGCCAAGGTGGTCAATACCAGCAGAAGCCCAGGGTTCTCAGATGATTGTCCGCGTTGGGATTGATAGTTTCCCTACACACAGATCAGGGTAGGAGCAGCCACAGCCCAGGGCAAAGGCAGAATTTTTTTTTTGCGAAACAGTTCTGCTTTTTTTTCATCAGGTTTCCCAGAGCAGAGCTATACATTAAAAAAAACATTATATACATAAAAATAGATATTTGAATATGTATTGAATTATAAATATCTATTTTTATGTATATAATGTATTTAAATATATATAAAAGTATATGTACTTAAATATCTATTTCAATATTTATTATGTATGCTTATACTCCACGTAAGAGTGTTTCTAAGCACTTGGTGAATACAAACAATGAGAGGAAATGAAATTTGTGTGGTTTCAGAAGCACGGCCATCCCCTTTTCTCCAGCTCCTTTCCAACCCCTGGTCTCCATTGTTTGGCTCTATGGCCTTGTGCCACTTGGGCTGGTGTTTCTCTCCTAAATGGCATTTCGGCTCTGCCCCCCCAGCTGCCCAGCACCCTCTCCCGGATTAGCACCGGGTGCCATATGGTGCGACTGTCCCGCCGCACGCAGGCCGCGCTCGCAGACCTGCCAAGCTCCACCACCGCTGGCCGCCTGCCTGGAGGCTCCATGGGCAGCGAGGGGAGCGCGGCGCTGCCGGGAAATAATTGAGATGGGGCTCTGCCAGGTCATGCGCAGCAGCCCTGGGAGCAGAGCTCCCCTCTCCCCTCCTGCAGCCGGGCAGGCATTCCTGCACACACGCCCCCTTCGCAGCCACGCTGCTTCCCCAACTGGCTTGCACGTGCAACAAAATAATAGCACTCATTTTCTTCACCACTTTTTGCTTCATTTGGTGTACACACCAGGGAGAGCAGTGCTCCGGCCCAGGGCCTGCTTCTTGCACGGCACTGCAGGGAGCATTCCCAGCTCTCAGCCACAGCAGGCACCCAGCTGTGCCAGGAGGGATCCCGACTGCGATGCAGTGGAAAGGTTGGGCAGCAGGACCACTGGGATTGTGCTGAGGCTTCCTTACCTTGCAGAAGGGGTCCTTCCCAAAAGCACATCCATTCCTTCTCTCACAATGGCACGTGCACATCCCTAGTTGGTTGCGGGAGGGCTGATCAGCTCAAGAGCCCGTGGAGGCTTGGTCTGGACAAACCCGAGAGAAGTGAGCCCTGGGGAAAATCAGTCTCAGAGGAGACAGAAACCATATTAAAAAATTAACTAGAGCGCCAGACGCTTCCAGTGTCTCTCCAACTACATAGCCTTTCTTGTCCCACCTTCTTGCACTCTGCTTTCGCTTGTCCCACAGCAGTTCCAAATCCACTTTCTTCTCTGCCAGTTATGGACTGATATTTTTGGGTTTTATTTTAATTTTATCTGGATGAAAATAGATTTTCCATCTTCTCATTGTTCCAGAAGCAGATAAGTTAAAACATCTGGGTCATCTCATGTCAAAGAGCACCTTTTGGCTTTGGTCCCTTTTAGCTCTTTATTGGATTTTGTTTCCAGATCTTGGCTGAGAGCTTCTCTGGGGCCCCTCCAGGAGCTGTGCTTAGCTCTCGCAGTGGTGTCTTCTCCTGCCACTAATGCTGAGAAGTTGTTTTCATCCACTGCCATTTCATGAAAAATACAGACCAGGTCCTTGGTCTGCCTAAGCATCCCCCTGCCGTGAACACGACCTTCCATCCCTCCCTGGCACCAGGAGCCACATGGTGGCCACAGCACAGGTGGGCAACATGTTGGAGGCTGGCAGCAAAACTCACAGGAGGAGCACTTGGAGCACATCGGGGCCACCAACGCCCTGGAACCACCAGCTCCACAGGCTGTGGACATGCTTGGTGGCACCTGGAAAAGGTCCTACCTGCCCTGGCATTGGCAAGAGGTGACTTTTCCAAACCACTCACCTACTGATAGAACCACTTTGTTGGAAATGGCCTTTGAGATCATCGAGTCAAACCATACTTGTCCACTACTAAACCACATCTCTGAGCACCTCATCCACCCATGTTTTAAACCTCTCCAGGGATGATGACCCAACTACCTCCCTGGGCAGCCTCTGTCAGTGCCTGAGAACCCTCTCAGAGAAGAAGCTTTTACTAATATTTAAACTGAGCCTCCCCTGGATAAAGACCCAGTCCTCCACGTCCCTGGGGCTGCCCACGAAGTGAGGTGCCTCGAGCATCTGCAAAGACCTAATAACACAAAGCGAGGCATCCAGCTTCACCTTTGCTGTTGGGCAAATAGGTCAGCAGTTTCTAGTACGATGCTGCTCCTTAAAAGACATCATTTTGTACACTGGTATCTTGCCAACTCCAGATAACCTCCAGTAGAGCATCAAACTTGCAGGAGCCTTCATCCTACTTGGATTGGACTTCAAAGCTGTAACGTTACCTATATGTATCTGTGCGTTATTTAGCTCTTGTTAGACTAAGCTTTGCCCTTCAGTCGCAGTGGGGAGTGGAGAGAAGAAAGGCAATATTAGAATAAAAAAAAAGGTATAAAAGGAAATGCAGGATGAAAACCCTTCTGTGACAGGGACTGGTGGCTACGTTGGTAGCTCCCGCGCTGTGGTGAAGAAAGCAGCAGTGCCGTGGTTCTGATGTATCCTGGTGAAATGTGTGTGATGTTCCTGCACAAAACTTCAGATGAAACGGTTTCTTTATAAGGTTTGATAAGGAGGGGAGAAGTGGCTTTGCCATTACTCCTGTTTGTGAAATGAAAGTGATGCTGAGTGTTGGTGTTCCTGGATGGAGCCACTGATCAGCGCAGTGACAGCCAAACGAGCTTTGCTTGTTTGTTGTTTACCTTATGCTAAGGGGAAGGAATCTTAGCTGTCACTGTGTCGTGTGATGTAGTAAAACACAACCCATGCCCAATGTGCTCAGGAATTTCAAGCCAGTAATATTTATTCTCCGTGCATACACGGGGCGTGTTGCTGCCTTGCTGTCAGCACTGCTGGCGGGGTTTTAGTGACAATAAAAGGACATTTGTACCCGGAGTGCCACAGCTTGCTTTGACAGCATGGGTGCTGCAAGGGCTGCAGTGTGGTTTGTTAACGTACCACACGCACACAGGTAAGGAGGAAGGAAGGTCCTGCCATGAATGCCTTGGAAAGACTTAAGGTACATGAAATGAACCCCTACTAATGGGGTTGTTCAGCCTGGAGAAGGTTCCAGGGAGAGCTTAGAGAAGGGTTCCAGTACTGAAAGGGTCTCCAGGAAAGCTGGGGAGGGGCTCTTGGTCAGATAGTGCAGGGACAGGATGAGGGGGAATGGTTTGAAGCAGAAAGGCGGGAGATTGAGATAAGATCTTAGGAAGAAATGTTTTCCTGTGAGGGTGGGGAGGCCCTGGCACAGGTTGCCCAGAGAAGTGGTGGCTGCCCCATCCCCGAAGGTGTTCAAGGCCAGCTTGGATAGGCTGGGCTTGGAGCTCCCTGATCCGGTGGGAGGTGTCCCTGCCCCTGGCACAGGGTGGGACTGGATCGGCTTTGAGGTCCCTTCCAACCCAATCCATTCTTTGATTCTGTAGTCGATATCTATAACCTCTTACTGTAAGGGCAGTGCTCATCTGCCCAGATGCTGCCATGGGCGAATCCACTGTTGGCACAAGGAGCAGTAACTCCCCAGAAGCCTCACTGCCTGCACAGGCCACTGGGGTGCACTTGGGATGAAGTTTGGCCATTCACTTAAGAAACATTGGTTGATCAAAAGCAGAGAGGGCCTGACAAGTCATCTGATCCAGGAGCCTGCCATGGTATTTATCAGACATTTTAACTGAGTAAAGAGACCCAAGTATCTGGATCCATGGTGAATAGCACTGCCTGCAACCATCCAAGCAAAGTAAACCACTTCAGAAGCAATCAACTCTACCATTAACCCCAGCAGGTTTCTAAGCTCTATCATATATGGTGCAACACAGGATGCTCCATTTTCCCAAACAAGCCAAGAAATAAAAAACATGCAAGTGCCAGGTACACACATGGGGTCTGGAGAACAGAGGAGAAGTTAAAGCATTGCTCTGTCATTAGAAGCATGTAATTAAGCTGGGTTTTGACATGACAACTTCTCTACCAAACTCTTGCAGAGTTCAAGATTTGTCAAATTCCCTACTGAGCTTAGCTTGGTTTAAAACCGGACCAAAGTTCCCAGAAAGAAGGTGCAAAGAAAGAAGAAAACCACCTGATATATTTCTTCTTTCTTCAGCCTCTGATCTTGAGCCTGAGGAAGCTGCAAGCACCAAAGGACTTGGGAAGAACTCTCAGATAAAACGAGGGAAAGCATTTGTGCATTGATATTACACAATGTTACTCTCACTGCAATCCCCACATAGAAGCCATCTCCCCTACATGCGTCTGGCCCTGCACCAAGGGATGGCAGAACTGAGATCATAGAGCTCCACAAGGCCCAGGGATGCTAAGAAGGGAAACACTGAGGCAGCCAGGCTGATTCCCAAACTCTCTGGGGTTCACTAGCAAGTCTGGGTCTCTTCCTCCCCTCCTAGACATTAACATTTCCATCTCTGCAGTGGGGCCAGGAGCTGGCATGCGTAAGTGACAAACTTCTCCAAAGCAGGCACTGCCTTTTATCTCCAAGGCTGCAGTCCTACACGTCCTGCCCAGGAGAGGCAGCCAAGCCAACAGATACCTTTAAGCTCCTGCTCAACACCCTGACTTCATTAGCTCTTCAAAAGTGTAAAACATCCTCTCACAGATCTCTTTGCTGGCCAGCTTGAAGGGCAGGAAAGGTGGAGCAGAACTGTCTCCTTCCACAGAGCTGTCACCAGAGCTTCAACCACCGAAAATTTAGAAAAAAAGGGATTCACATTTAAAAAGACTGAGCCTCAGCAACTACTGGGGGGGGGGGGGGGGGGGTGTTTTTTCCCAGAGACATGAAGGAACCGAGACTTACTGGGATCAAGCAACAAGCGATGCTCTGTGCACTCCAAAGCAAACCAAGAGCTGCTTTCTGCATTAGAGCTGATGCAGGAGTTGTCGTGAGCTTTGTATCCTCTTGCCTTGTCCTACCTTGAGAAGAACAGAACCATTTGCCTTTACCTGCGTGCCTGTCTTTGTTAATTGGTGACAAATGCCATCATCTCCCCTGGGAGCCGCATCGAGGTGCAGGGCACAGCGCTGCTCCCACCGGCGCTGTTATCCTGGGAGTCAGCCCCATTGGGAAGTACAAACCTGTACCAAGAAAAACTGCTATTGGTAAAGCACTTTTCCTGCCCGATTTTGTTGCAGCTGCAGGAAGACAGGCCTTTGTACAGCAGCGATCTTTCAGGCTGCTCCCTCTGACTGAGCACATCTCAGAGCTGTTCTCTGCAGTCAAAAACCACGCGTGCGACAGGCGAACGTGTGTTACAGTGAGAATATTTGATTGGGCTTTGATGAGGCTGGAACTAGAAAACCCTGCTGTAATATTGAGATCCCTGCACTGAAAGGACATGCTGTTAACTGAAGTAAATATGTTGCGATGAATTTCTGACTTAATTGACAGAAGATTTTATAGTGTGAACTTCAAAATCTCATTAGGAATGAAGCAGGCTGAGGCTATGTGCCTGTAACATCTGTAACACCGACATGCAGTCAGGCCTGCTTAGAGCTGATATCATTTCTTGATCAAGCAGCTGAGAGATTCCGGTGTAATTTAATGCAATCAATTATAATGCTTCGTGCCAATATGTAAAACTGAATTGGATTAAAAGAAATACCATCTCCAAATAGTGGCCTGACAGATAAATCCCAGCATTTTCAGCAGCTCTCAGTTCACATCCACCACTGACGTGCCTAAGCTAAAGGAATAAAGGCATTTTCCTACCAATGCCAGTGGCCGGCGGGGCAATGAGGGGTGAGCTTGCCATGATTAAAGGGCTCCATCAGTAACTCCTTCTCCCCTGTGAGGACACTACATTTTGGCACTTGACTACATTACTCCTGTCATAATCACTCTTATCATGGAATGAAGACCTAATTCTCAACAGCTTCAGTGATAATATTCTAAAATGAAGTATAATGACAAGATCCTCCAGACATTAAATGCCTGCCTGTTCCTGCTCAGTGTGGGGCCGTACATGGCTGGCTCAGCAGCTCCCATAAAGTCCCAGCTAAGGCTCACAGCCCCACGCAGCCCATCCTGCTCACACAAAGTATGAATGCAGCCAGCTGTGCCCCTACCTCACCCATCTGCCCTGACAAAGGGAGGTCAGGCTGGCGAGATGGCTGGGGAGTGTGATTCACTGCCCCACCAGCCCATTCCTCTGGTGAAAGGGTGTTCTCCTCAGCCAGAAGTTTGGAAAGGTTACAATAACAAAAGCCAATTAACCAGGAATAGAATCATAGAATGCTTTCGGCTGGAAGGGGCTTTTACAACTCATCCAGCCCAACCTCCCTGCAGTGAGTAAGAACACCTTGCACTGGACCAGGTTGCTCAGAGCCCCATACAACCTGACCTTGAATGTTCCCAGGAGTGGGGCATCACTCACCTCTCTGGGCAACACGTGCCAAGGCCTCACCACTCGCACTGGAAAACATTTCTTCCTTATACCAGCATACCAAATACCCAGCATAGATATTCTCATTTGAAAATTAGCTACTAGAGGCTGGAATAATATGATTGATGAGGGTCTAGTGATTTTTTTTGGTGAGAGATTTATGGAGTAAAAATCCTGTTTTATGTGGCTGGTGATGCCTTTTAGCCAAAGAGCTGTCTAAACAAACCACTGAATCATTTCAAAGACAAACACAACTGTCCACCAGCACCTCGGGCCCTGTGCGTAGCTAATTTACCATATTTGGATGTCTGACCTTTGCTGCTCAGTGACCTCTGGGCTGTCATGGTCTCCCCATCGCAGCACTACGGGAAAGCCAAGCTGTAGGAGGCCCACACTGGCACCTTGGCTGCCCCTGTTTTCCCTGTGCTGGCTAGGATCTTCACAAGACATGCAACAGCCCTGCTGGACCTCCCAGTGACCCCCAAAAGCCAAGGGCACAGAAATCACCATTGACGTTGTTGCGTTACCCATTAATTGTTTTCTTCCGACTTGCAGGGGTGCCTGGGAGCTGGAGCAATCCTGTAATATCAGCTTAGTCCACCAGTACACAAATTAAAGCATCTGACAGATTGCTAATGAGCTGCTGTTGGAATGACTGGATGGTCTATTATCATTTGGCCATTCACAGTTTCCTCCGCAGCCCATCTGTGTGCCAGGCACCGCTACGGGAGCAGCCTGGGACGCTCCTCCATTTACACCTTTTGCCATTACCGGCCTTTGGGAAAGGCCTTCAGCAATTAAAGTTTTTATCAAGCATATTGCCATCTTTCCCACCCTGCTGGCCGCCCCCCAACGCTGCTGTAGATCTCTGCTCAGCAGCAGCCTGCAGGCGCAGCCGTTTTGCACACACTGCGCGCCCCGCGTTTGCGTCCCAGTCCGGCAGCCAGGGTCACACACCATGTTGACACAGCACCACGCAGGCACCTCATGGTGTTCTTAGCAAGCAAAACCCACCACATGAATCCTCACATGCATGAGCCGGTTTCTGACAGACTTGGTGGCCTTTGCCAGTGTTCGTGTGTACTTACACCTTGGTTTTGAGGTCAAAAATAAGAAAAGCACTCCAGAAACCTTACCTGATTTTTGATTTGGGTTGTCAGACAGGGAATGTCCCATCCACAGGCAGCACAGTGCCAGTCTTAAAGGACCCAGGTTGGTAGAGAGGTGGATGCAAACTGAGGACATGCACTGAATTTGCCATGCTCACCCTGCAAAAGCATTGGGACCCCACGGAGCTGCTGCTGGTTTTGGAGCGAGTCACCTGGCAATGAGGGATGGGGCGTTCAGCCTGGAGAAGAGAAGGCTTTGGGGGACGTCATATCAGCCTTCCAGTACCTAAAGGGGCCCACAGAAAGCTGGGGAGAGGACTTTTTACAAGGGCTTCATGGAATGGCTTTAAACTGGAAAGGAAATTAGACTTCAAGAAAAAATTCTTCACAATGAGGGTGGGGAGGCCCTGGCCCAGGTTGCCCAGAGAACCTGTGGCTGCCCCATCCCTGGAGGTGTTCAAGGCCAGGTTGGATGGGGCTTGTAGCCTCCTCATCCAGTGGGAGGTGTCCCTGCCCATGGCAGGGGAAATTGAAACTAGATGATCTTTAAGGTCCCTTCCAAGCCAAAGCATTCCATGATGCTATGATTCTGCAGAGACACCTGGGCCATTGCAACAGGCTTTGTGCACAGGCATTGGAGGGGGGGGGGCAGGGTACAAAACCCTCTGTAAATAAGTGAGAAGCGACAAAGCAAAGAAATGACATTTGGAAGGAAAAAAAAAGTGCTCTTAAAAATCTGTTCCTTCAGACAATTCCCACAGCAGATAGGCACAGCTGAAGCAAACAGCGTCCGACCTCCGTGAGCATCCTGCGAGCAGCCCCAAAAGCAGAGGCAGCCCTGCAGCCAGGGTTCTGCTGTCAGTAACCGGACAGAGTCCCTCGCTGCCACACACACCATCCCAACTGCTTCTGTGAACAGAGTGGGGCGCGACCAGGCCCCACACTCCGCAGTCTTCTGCCCAGTGCTACCCAATTCCAGAAATGAAAGGTTTCTGTGGGAGTCCTGGATTCACACCACGTGATGGAGAGTTAATTTTGTCTTTATTTGCAGCACCCTTTATAGACAGAAATTATTATTTGAAATATGAAATATTACTATGTAGTATACTAAAAGCTTTTACCTAGGGAAAAGAGACAAGGAAATCTCATTCCTGCAGGGGAAGGCCAGAGTCTTCAACAGGTTACACCTTAAATTCCCAGTGCCTATGAAGGTCTGCATTGACTGCAGTTTCCTGCAGGCGTTGCAGGGTCACTAAATTAAGATGAAAACAGGAAAGCAAATAATTGAAGAAGAAACTGGTTGTGAGTGTCATGGCAGCTCTGTATGGGGCAACTTCTTCAGCTGTGTTGACAATAGGCTTTCCTCCCATGCTATAGGTCACACTGAGAATCTGAAACACAACCAAGATCATCAGCACAAGGAAAGAGTGCCAAAATGGGGTAAAAAGAGCAGAAGAAAACAAGAGGTCAAGCCCTAACGAACAAATTCCCTTTTTTCCATCAACTTGGAAAACTCAGGCACTGTGGCTGAAGGTGCTTTCAGGCATCTTGAACTTGCAGAGCAGTGCAGGCATCACTGACCTTGTTTAGCAGCATTACAAGAGGTCAGATCTTCAGATGGATGGGCAGATCTCAAAATATCCTCCAGTGTAACAAGTACAACAACACTTTTGTTCTGTGTCTGTTTCAGATGTGCATATCTTTGCTTTCTTTGGTTTTTAGTGCAAGGAGCAGAGTTTTGAGGAGTGCAGAAAGCAGAAGCAAGCTGACCGCGCAACGATTCTGCACCGCTGGGTCACCAGAGCCACTGGACTGAACCTGCACCAACCAAAGTGCTCTGCTCTGCCAGAGAGCACAGCGAGCGCCACCGCCACTTCCCAACGCTGCTTCATCCAGCTGGGCCAGCAAGGGGCAGGCACAACCCTGCTCAGAGAGAAGGGGCTGTACATTGCTCTGACCTGGGAGCACATCGGCTGTGGCTGGCAGAGCTAACTGAGGGAGATGATGGGGTAATATCACGGAATGGTTTGGGTCGGAAGGGACCTCAAAGCCCATCCAATTCCAACCCCCTGCCATGGGCAGGGACACCTCCCACTGGATCAGAGGACTCCAAGCCCCATCCAGCCTGGCCTTGAACACCTCAAGGGATGGGGCAGCCACCACTTCTCTGGAAAACCTGTGCCAGAGCCTCTCCACCCTCACAGCAAAACATTTCTCCCTGAGTTCTCATCTCAATCTCCCCTCTTTCAGCTGAAAACCATTCCTCTCATCCTACCCCTGCACTCTCTGATCAAGAGCCTCTCCACAGCTTTCCTGGAGCCCCTTTCCATACTGGAAGCTGCTCTAAGATCTCCCTGGAGCCCTCTCTTATCACAAAGGTCTCCTTCCAGGGCCAAAGCAGGATTTGCTGTTGCTCTGGCATCTCCTCTAGCCCACCTGGAAGTCTGAGTACCACATTGTGTACAAGAACACACTGCAATAATCACCCTCCCTGTGATAAATAGATGAGAGAGGGTTTTTTCCTGTCTTTTTCCCCCCTCTGCATCACCATTTCACCAGTTCTCTTGAGTTATCAAGACTCCATTTGAGTGCTGTGATTTTCATATTATTAATCTTGGGTTAAACAATTCTTTCTCAAATAAATATTCCTTTTCCAGTTGGCACTGGAGCTTTTGTTGCTCACAGTAATCAGGCTCCCAGTTGGCTGACCTCTCGCCTAACACGACGTCTTCATCTTTCACTTGAACAAAATTTATCATCCATAAGCAAAGACAGAAAATGTGTGAATGTCTAAAGCTTATGTAAATTAAGAGGCTGTGCACACCGGTCCTAAAAATAGTAGATAATAACAAGCATTTCTTCACCATACTGTAATTATGGACCTGCTGTCATCTCTTCCATTCTCTATAAGGTCACGGTTGTATTATACAAAATTTACAGTGTATTATCAGTTAAAAACACAATAATTAGCAAGCACACATCTTCCATCCTCAGCACCAGTGATGAATGTTCACAGTCAAGGCAAAAAAAAAAAAAAAAGGCATATTATTTGCTTTATGTGGACAATACACACTTAAATTTAATCATCAGCTTCTGCTATCCAGCGGGCAATATTCTTTTGCTATTATAACACTGTTTGCCAAGACCAAAGTACACCCTTGGGGTGAATTCATCCTTAATGAAGAGACAAGGAGCCAAATCCTTCACTATCATACTACTGATGTACATTTAAACATATTTCTTTAAACTCCGTAATTTTGTATGACTTATTCCAGGACAAGACTGGATGATGAGAAAACCTCAAGACTTATTTTAAGCATTATAATAAATATTTCAACTTAACATGTCAAATTTTTAACTTTCAAATATATGTGTATTGAGAGTTTGTCCTTTAACAGTTAGCATTTTTTTGCTTTCTTACGTGAAATCACAGAACGCTTTGGGTTAGAAGGGACCCCAAAGTCCATCCTGGTCCACCCCTGCCATGGGCAGGGACACCTTCCACTGCATCAGGGGGCTCAAAGCCTCATCCAACCTGGTCTTGAACATCTCCAGGGACAGGGATAACCCGTGCCAGGGCCTCCCCACCTTCACAGGAAAACATTTCTCCTTAAAGTCTCCTGTCTTTCAGCTGAAAACCATTCCCCTCGTCCTATCCCTGCATCCCTTGACCAAGAGCCCCCCTCCAGCCTTCCTGGAGCCCCTTTCAGTACTGGGAGGCTACTTTAAGCTCTCCCTGGAACCTTCCCTTCTCCAGGCTGAACAACCCCAACTCTCTCAGCCTGTCCTCATACAGGAGATGCTCCAGCCCTTTGATCATTTCTGTGTCCTTCTCTGGACTCAGATCAACAGCTCCATGTCCTCTCTGTACTGAGGGATCCGGAATTGGACACAGGACTCTAGGCAACGTGCTGGAAGTTGAAAGACAGACACAGAAGCCTGCATCCAGACTGCAAATTCCACAGCTTCTAGCAAAGGCCACCACCATGCCCCTCCTCTCCAGCCACTTTTGATTTCCTGGTTATAATGGCCAACTGGCAGAGGCAGCACCTCATCGCCCAACACCACCTGCAGTCATTCACGAAACATGAAGTCTAAAAATCTTACCAAAAGATGAGGGTCAGCAGCCTTTCCTTTACTCTCTGACAACCAGATCAAGGATTAAGGAAAAACAAACAAAATTCAAAAGTTCATAATTTTCTCAGTGAGAAGAAAAGAGGACATGAAGATTTCAATTAGAAACGTGAGGAAATTCAGAATTTCAAGGTTGTGTGTCTTTTGACTACATTTAAGTAAAACTAAAAATGAAACACCAAAATGCTGCATTTCTACTTTTGCAGCAAACACATAAAGCCAAGAATATCGATGATTATGAACTGAACAAGACGCTGACTGGTGCAATTGAGAGTTTTGCCATGGACAGAGGAATTTGCTAATTCCACTCACATCCTTTGCCCTGAGCCCCTCCACAGCCACTGCAGCAGGGATTACTGGTGCTGCAGGGAGCCAGCACTGCCAGGATGGCCAGAGGAGCGCAGGCTCTGGCAGGCACTGATGTCGTCTTTCATCTCATGCCAGTGAGCCCAGGCCCCAGCCTGTAACAACTCTGCCTCTGATTTCCAGGCCTGTCCTAAATTGCCTCTCTCCTGCCATATGTCTCTCTCTCCCCAGGTCGTGCTCCAGCAGCAGAGCCCACCACAGGTGGGAGAAGACCCCTGCAAAACCCTGCCAAGCAACAGCACACTTGTATCCCAGATAACACAAGCTGAGATGTGGTTTGTCTTAAGAGGACCACTGTCAATGAGACCCAAAATAGCAACCAACTGGGCAGAAGGCTGCAAAAGGAAGAGGGTTTATAAGCGTTGCCAGCAAGACCGGAGGTGAAGGCAGCACCCAACAGCCACAGAAGCCGAACGTGCATCATAGGAGCAGGCAGGCAGCATATCATCAGCATTTAGAAAGGCTGTGTCCTGCCCTTTTCCCCTCATCCTGTCCCTGCATTCCCTGATAAAGATCCCCTCCCCAGCTTTCCTGTAGCCCCTTTAAGTACTAGAAGGAAACGCCCACAAGCGCTTTCTTTTTTAGCACCATCTCACAGGAATTCTGGCCCGACTTGCTTCACATTAAAGAAAAGCTCGTGCAACTGAGCAGAAGGTGGCTCTGTTCTGTACAAGGGGTGGGAACAGATTTTAAAGACAAACTTTGGGGAGATAACTCTGAGCACTATGAACCTCCTGGCTGCAGCATTGCCACCCAGCCTCAGCTTCCCCTTCTTCTGATGGGATCGTGCAAGCCACCCTCAGCCCAAGTGGGTACCAGACCCAAAGGTGTTGCCTGGAGCTGTGAAAGGATGTCAGGTGAGCGATGCTCTGGAGGTGAGCACTGCACAAGCACACTGCTGGAGGGGTCAGTGAGTGTGTGGTGCCCTGTCAGCTGCTGGGGTGATCCCTCCCTGACACCTTTCCCCAGAGGACTGTGCAGATATACACCCTCTATTTGAACAAGACCTGTGACAGCAAAACTGCTTGCTTGTTTCTAAAGGGACTCTAATAATGTGCATCAGGGGAGACCCACAGGCTGACAGACTTCCTTTCCCCCCCCCCAATGAAACATAAAAATGTACTTCAATAGTAGGGAGGACACAGCTTGAAGTGCATCCGTAGCTAATTATATCCAAAAGAGTAATAATAAAATCAACTATTAAATTTTAGAACTCCCTCTTTAAAGTATTAAGTGTTTTGTGACTGCAGTGCAGTTAAACAACACCGAACAGTGCTTTGAGTTTCTTTATAGGAAGGTGGCACAGGGGCTGTCACAAAATACAGTGTTCCAGAGAATTCTCTTTCTGTATGGGTCTCTAATATCAAGCAAACAACGTGATCCATTGCTTAACTTTAGCACAGCATTTGCTTTAGAAGTCCAACCCTTCCAGCCAACATTTGTGTGTGAACAGAAAGCGGCGGCTGCTCAGGGATGTCCCAGAGCTCACTGGAACCCCTATGGAAAATGGGAAATGAAGATGTGCTGCTGCCTCACGTGCCACAGGAGAGCAGGGAACCAACTGTGGCTTCAATTCCTGGCACAGACACTGGGGCTGTTTTAAGAACTCCAGTAGCTGAGAAGATGCTGGATTATGGGCGTTGCTGCAGCCCTGAGTGGTGGGGGAACTGGCTTTGATGCAGCTCTGGCAAACAGCACCAAAGGCCAAGAGAGACAGCTGTAAGGAAAAGCGGAGGAGAAGAGAGGTGAACAAAGGTTATTACAAAGGAATCTTCTGCTCTTTTCATTTAGTTTAAATATTTAATGTTTCAAACTAACAAGACATTTGATTTGAACACAAGAACACTATGAAGTCCCGTTTCCCATCTCTCACTCCTCCATGCTATAGGTGGACACCAAGGACTACACCTCACCCAGCACTGAGGGCTGACGACTGCAATACAGTCGGCCCTGATCCCACCTCCTTCTCTTCAACAGTCACTCCTTTCCACAGGCTCCACATTTCTCTTCCCCTTTCTCTTGCCACAAGGTTTTGCTCTCTCTGCTACCAAAACCAATTTTAAGTGGAGCAAACTGCAGCACACACAAAGCAGACAGCAGAGAGGTCTGAATTCCAAGAACAGCCCATTTTTTTTTCCCCCACTCATTATCAGTCATTTCCACACCCTCACAGCCCCACTTCTCACACAGTACTGTTTCCCCAACACTTCCACCCTGCTTAAGACACTCAGTGCAGAGTCTCACCAGGCTGGACACTGGGCACACCCAGGCATCTTTAACCACCAGTGAGAAAACAAGCACTTGTGGAACAGTCATGGCCTTAGTGAGAAACCACAAAAGAGTCAGAGTAACCAGACTAGCTCCCATTTCTCTCTTGCCTAGGAAGCAAGTCTGGATGTAGCTATGCACAGTCACGTAACATTAATCCCATCAGATAACACTAATCCTGCCGTAAGGACTTGTCTGGAGAAGTTCATGGACAGCCTTTGGCTCCATAACGATAGCCAGGACCAACAAGAGTTGATTCAGCCCATCCCTGTAGGAGACAAGATTTACCACCCTCCAGTCTGACAACTCTGGAGCACTGTCAGCTCTGTCATCCAAGGAGCACAACAGGAACTTCAGAATCTTCACCTTTTGGCACAGAGACACTAACAAGAAGGTGTGCAAAAGGAAAGGAAAGATGGATTTCATTCCTCAAACAAGGTGCCTCTTCTGGGACATTTGCCAGTTTCCCTTAGAAAGCTGCTGTCAGCTGAGCTGATATTTCAAAAGTTCATTCAGCCTCTGGATTTACTGCCAACACCTGAGTTACACTAATGAGCAGCTATGACTTACGAAACACAGGAGCTCTGGTGCGCCCAGAGCTTCCAGGTACTCGAGAAACTCAGCCTGTCCTCCTGCTAGAGAGGCACTTGGAGCTGCATGCACACAGTGCTCTGCCCACGCAGGGTTTCAGCAGCTGTGGACCCCTCTGGACATCTCACACCTTCTTTGCACACTGTGTTGAGCTGAACTTCCTCCAAAGCACATAAGGTCTAGACAACAACAGGGTTATGTTCAGAAGGATAAGTGCATCAGATGACAGTGCTAGCAAGTACACTTGAAACGATGTGCTGGAATGCAAAACTCTCTTGCATTTCCTGTGATACAAAAAAATATAGATGTGATTGAGATTGCATTGACAGTAACCTCAATAGCTCAAGAGGTGTTAAGTTACTGTAAGCAAATTACCCTTAGACTCTCATAGAATCACCTGAGCTGAAAGGAACCCAGAAGAATCATGGAATCCACCTACATGACTTCTCTGCAGCCCTGACCAAAGGCTTGGGGTAGTAGTGGCTGCCCCCATTCCAGGGTTTGGCCCACCTGGATGCTAACAATCATCAAGTCATTAGATTGGAAAAGACCTTTGAGGTCATTGATTCTGACCAGGAGACCACAGCAGTTTGCCTCCCTGGTATACAGCGGACACACAAAGGTTCCACTGCATCCACAGCTCTCTGCAGCTGTTAACCACCATCCAGCTTTCCATCCTTGAAAATGTGAGCTATTTCAAACAGCAGAGCCCAAGCCCCACCTGCTTCTGAAAGCTCGAAGTCACCAAGCTGTGATTAAAAACATCCAGAGGTGCATTTGTGGGCTGTGTGACCCAGCAGGTCTTTCACATCTAGAAAACAGAAATATTTTCTGTATTTTAACAAGTTATTGAAAGGTCAATCCAGAAAGTGCCTGGCAATAAAAGTGTTCAGACAATTCTATTTCATCTCCTCCAGTGCGGGCAGCGTCGCTCAGCTGGCGGAGACTTTACCTCAGGCTATAGCTCACCCAGCAAGGGCTCATTCCTGCCTCAATCTTGTTATTTATGTACCACACTGCGCAACATCAGCTTAGGTGGCTTAGAAATACAAGTTTAAAAAAAATATTGGAGCCTCTGTAGATGTGGGAGGGAAGAGCACATCCCACACTTCCTGATGCTCAAGCAGTAGAAGAGCTCTCCATCAGGCATGCTTTAGAGCTGAAGAGAGCAGAGCATCTGTAGGTGAGGGGAGATCATCCTGCTTTGTAGCTTAACGTCATGCAGACCTTCTAAAACACAACAGAAGGAGGAGGAGCACAGGTGCTGAGCTCTCTGCTGACCAATGATAGAACCTGAAGGAATGGCAGGAAGATACCAGGGAAGGGTTATGTTGGATATGAGGAGAAGGTTCTTCCCCCAGAGGGTGGTGGAGCACTGGAACAGCTGCCCAGGGAAGCAGTCACAGCTTGACAGTATCCCAGAAGCGTTTGGCCAACGCCCTCAGACCCATGGTGTGAGTGTTGGGGGTGTCCTATGCAGGGAGAGGAGCTGGACTCAATAGTCCTTGTGGGACCCTTCAAACCCACGACGTTCTGTGATTCTACGAACACACTTGCTCCACGTGGCCAGCACAGTCTCCTCCACAGACACCAACAGAGCTGCTGGTGGTGGCTCTACCATCTCAGTATAGACCTACACCAGCCACAGCATCTGCTGCCAACACTACACATTAATCCATACCAGGAAGCAATAATTACCTGATAAAAAAACAAAAACCAGGATTCCTCCAACGCAGAGCTGACAACAGAGGAACACAGGAACTCCACAACATCAAGGCAACCAGGTTTCTCACTCATTTCTTCTCCTGCTCTCTTCTATTCTCCCCCACCCACTAGTCCTACTGGTTTTGAAGACACTGGCACCTGAATCCAATGTAGTTACCTAAGCAGGATGAGCAACATGTGATTCCTCACAAGAACAGGCCCAAGGTCTCCAAAACACTACTTATGCACAGACCACCTGTGAAATCCTGAGACTTTCACTACGTAATCCAGATTTCTTTTAAATTTGCCTTAATTTGTCTTTATTTTGTCTTCTGTGAGGAAAGGCTCTATGTTCTGCACCTTGAGTGCTGTCCACTGCTGAGGTCGTGGTGGCCCTTCCAAATACCAGAACACCCCAGAACTCAAAAACCTGCCCACATAGGGATAGAAGCAGTGGAGGAAATATCACAACCAGGAAAATCCTGTCAGGAGACAGTAAAAAGCCCCCAAACAGCTCCCAGGGGCATCAAACCAACTCCCCAACACCTCGTGGGTGGAAGAGTTGCCTCTCCCACCTAAACCCACAGAGTGGGCACAGCTGGAAGTCCCCCCATCCCCCTCCATGGCTACTGGGGCATGTGGTGCAGCCACGCTGGGCAACCATCGCCAATGGAATAAACGCAGCAGCTTCTGACTCCTTCCCAAGTCAATGTTTGTTGGGAAACATCAAAGCCAGTGGAATAGTAGGTGTCCCAAAATGTCTTAATTCAGAGAATTAGTGTTAACCGAGTCTGATTAGCTCCATTTATCTCTAATTAATTACCTTTACCTAATTAGACACCCTGTTTCCAGCAGACATGGAGTCAAGTAGACTAGATTATTAGTGTAGTCATTGTGCCTTTACAAAATCCTGAAATTAATGAAACGTGCAAAAGAATCCGCGGCTTTAATTGCACAGGTGTTGCCTTATGGCAAAGCTTTATCATCTGATTACACCAAGGGATTATTAGTGACTTTTTATATAGAAGATGAGCCTGTGAAATGTACCTTAGCAACAGCTCATTAGTTTAGGGTTGTTACTGTATTATTTATTACATCCAGCCTTCCCCATTATCTAGATTGATTCATGGACCCATATTTTCCTCCCCTCTGTGAGGGAAATAAATAAATAAGTGAAGGCTGGCTATTGCCGTCCAGCTGCAATGTGAGGGGAAAGTAGGGAGTATTCTCCAGCTACCAATATCCACCCTTTAAAATAAAGCTTTAAAGTTGATTTAAATAAAACTCTTTTTTCCCCCTCCTTCAGCAAAGTAATCAATTCAAGCTTCTGTCAAACCAGAACGCTTTCTACATCCCATCCAAACAGTTTGGGCCATCTTAAATCTTTTCAGATAAATAAAAATTCATTACTGGCTTGAAGAATGAAGTGAAATTTATTTACATTCAAAATATTTTTTCTCTGCTATTCCTCATCCTTTATGAAATCTATCAGAAATATTTTATTTTGATATTTCTTTTAACTCTTTGGTTGTTGGCTGCTTCTTCAGGTTCAGAGGGATTTGCCAGGCAGAAAAAAACACCTGAATAATAGAACCAAGACAAAGCAAAGTATCAACATCTGTGTTAAGAACCACTTTCCCTGCAGAGAAGCTCCTTGTAGTCAAGGTTGAGAAGGCTTGACCTTATCTTCCTGTATCCTCCTTGGCAACATCCCCATGGAGTTGCTGAACATCACTGGTACAACAGCCTCGCTGCTGCCCCATGCAAAGGAGGTGCCACCACCAGCCAGCTGTCCCTGAACAGTGAACAAAAGTGATGAGGAATTGCTTTCCAAAATTATCCAGAATACCAGATTCTTTGAACGTTATATAAAACCTTGCTGTCTGCTATATTTCTATTTTTTTAAAGTGGAAAATTAATTGGTAAGAGTTATTATTTTGTTTTTGACAACAAAATTGAACAGCAATAATGATCATCCAATGACAAACATGACCTCGTATCTCCTCATGTCTGCATTACAGAAAATGTGAATTTTAGTCTCAAAGTGTATAGTTTTGCAGTGTGTTCACGTGGTTTCTCATGTGGCACACATACAAATGGTGTCACTGATGGCTTAGCACTGCTCTGCCAAAGAGACACGACGTACATGAGCAGAACATAACTATATAAAATTAATATGACACCCACCTGCTACAGGTCATGTGGGATTGTTGCTCTTCCAAGAATTCCCCCCCACACCCCAAAAAAAAACCCAACCATGGGCCACTGTGCTCTGTGTATGGGCAAAACCTTTGCTCTTGCCGTCACATCCTCATACAGGACCTTCAAGCACACACAGAGAGACCACAGGAGCAAAGCAGATGAAGGGCCTCCAATCCACCAAAGGGGTAACATTGGCTTCCAAAGCTGCTGCCCAACGCAACGCACAGGTTCACTTCACCAATCTAAACCTTTTCTTTAGAGTTACATCCCAGCAAAGCCCATGACTTGGCTGTCCTGGAGAGCCTCCATCCCTTCCTGCCTCACTGGTGCCCCTCAACAGGACATAAAGGATTTCTCGCTCTTGATCACAGGGGACATAATCCAGCTGCCCTCCTCCAAGCAGCCAACATTGGACCATAAAACACATCTGCATCCACCTGCTCCCAACTGTGAAATCCCATGGATCAGCACTTACCTGGAGAGCGGGAGATGCAGGGTTTAAAACCGTCTTTAAAACTCCAGCAACATGAACAGTGAAGGCAGGTGAGGGAGTCTCCCAGTCCTCTAGATCTTTCTCTGAGGTTTCCCCTTCTACCTTTAGTGGAGATCACCAAGGAGGATCCAGAAGACTCTTCCCTCTCCGCAAACAGCCATACTGGGAGGCAGCAAGTCATCCAAGAGGTGGTAGGTAGGAAACCACAAGCACAAGAGAACAAGAGACCCAATGTTGCTGAGAACATTTGATAACTTACATCAGACAGTAACAGAAAAGTGCTGGGAGACCCGGATGTTCTTACAGGTCTCAGCACCATGGGTGCTAAATAGTTGGACAAGGCATGGGGTCAAAGTCCGCTCTCATGCTCAGTGTTCTGTTTGTACACCCAGAAATATTAACTGCCTCTAGAACAAACAAAAATGACTTGTGAGGTGTTTGTATAGGCTTTGAAGTAGGATCCCTGCTTGCATTTACATTTGGGGTTGTGATCAGATCAAACCTTCCCTCCACGCTCCCTGTTGGCTTCTCATCAAATGCATTCAGATCCATGAACGCTCTCTGTGCCTCCAGCGCAGCCGTGGAGCTGTGCCCAGGGTGCACAGTGATGCTGGGAAAACGTTGTCATTCAGAACTCTCTTTCACACACTGGTTTCAAGCACAGATATACAGAAAAAAAGGACTTTCTTAGGAACTGGCCTGGAATACATGGAAGAAATTCCCATGGGTTGGAGGATTCGCTCTATCCCTCGTCACCTCCTACGCAAAGAACTCTGACCTCACCTTCAATAATGAAAACAAGCAGAACAGCAGACAAGAGTGAAAGCTATTAAATATTTATTTAAAGGACACAAACAAACTGTTTCTCCGATGGGAGGAAGATAATTATGTGAGAGAGATGCTGGTCACTTCACTTACCAGGAGGCAGCCTAGCAACCTGCAGAAGTCAGGCTCTGCCTTGCAAGGAGCAGCAGGAGGGTCTTGTGCACACAAGCCCACCTCCCCACAAAGCGAGGAAGCAGCCGAGTGCAGACCCCAAAATAAACGCTGCTGCCTCGTCTCTGTGATCCATTTTCCATTCATAAGCCTCAAGTGCTTCCCAAAGGCAGGTGAGCATCCCGTGCTTCCCACCAGCTGGGAAACTGGAACAGGGAGGGAAGGCCACTTACCCTCGTCACCAGGACCTGCAGCAGCTCTTCATCCTCTTCCAGAAGGCACGCGCCTGCCTTTCCCACGAAGTGCCGTGTCAAGAGGCGCTGGCTCTGCTGCTTCTCCCTTTGTCCCTCGGTGGCAGACATGGGACGCCGGCTGGTGTGTGGGTTGAGCAGGCCGTGGCGAGCTCCTCCTGCTGCTGGCACCACTCCTTGAAGAGCTGGCTGGCGCCAGCTGCTGCAGCGAGCCTGGCCAGGCTGTCGCTGGTGAGCCAAGTGCCAGCTATTTAGAGGAGCCAGGCTGGCAGGGCTAACGGGAGCATCCAAAATCAGATAGTACTGCCTCCTGCAGGAGCCAGGCCCTGCTCGGGGGATGGACACAAGCTCTGGGTATCCAGTACAGCCCTAGGAAATGAAAATAGATGTATGGCCACCAACTGAGTGGGGATGGGTAGGTCAAACATGGCAAGCAGTGGCACACGGTTACAAAAACTCTACACACTTGAAGTGAATCCAGTAACAGGAACTGAGGCAAAGCAGCATCATTACCCTCCCTAAAGACAGGAATTAGGCTGGCAGCTCTTGGGCCAGGGTACCCTTCCCAGGCATATGGGCCAGGACAAAGACCGTGCTAGCAAGGCCTGTTGAGACTGGACAACGAGTAACACTCTCAAACTAAGGGAGGGGAGATTTAGACGAGATATAAGGATGACATTTTTAACAGTGAGGGTGGTGAAATATGGGAATAGGTTGTCCAGGGATGTAGTGGAGGCCCTATCCCTGGAAACATCCAAGATAAAGTTGGATGGGGCTCTGATCAGCCTGATCAATTTAAAGATGCCACTGCTCCTGCAGGTGGGTTGGACTGGATGAGCTGTAAACGTCCCTTCCAACCCAAACCACTCTATTCTACGATTCTAGACCAGGGAGTTTGTGGTTGTTCCAGCTGTCCCCAGGAAGACTCAACACAAGCTGGTGGAGTCTCATTGTCA